>PVHY01000750.1:0-197934 GCA_004024945.1 Uropsilus gracilis | reverse complement strand
GAAGATATCAGGAGCTCATTTTTTTAAATTATTTCAATAAAAAAATATAAGGGATATTTATTTTTTAATCAGTTTTTTCAGCAATTATTGAGTGCCACCTTTATTTATTTATTTTTATTTAAATGCTTTATATATATATAGTGTTTTATATATATATATATATATATATATATATATATATATATATATATATATATATCACATCATTGTAGTCCTGGGGAAATTTTTTAATGAGTGACTTCATTTTTTTCATTTATTTATTTATGTATTTATTTATGTATTTATGTATTTATATTAATTTATAAAATTTATTTTGTGGAAAGAGAGCAAGTTACATAGATAGGTATACATACTACAATACCATAATTACAAAATTATAACCATGCAAAGCAATATATTATTTACTGATGTGTGATTTAAACATTTCAAATACCACTGGAATGGCAAACATCAAATCCAGTGTACTGATTATCATTTCTAGGAATGGATAATGGGAACTAGAAAAGATATTATTCACAGGGAATGTCAACTATCTCTGTGTTGGCTTTTTTTTTTAATTTAATTTTAATTTTTGGATTTGCGTGTATATATATATATGTGCATTTATATTTATATTACATTATTGTGTACCCCAGGGCTTTCCCACTTCCATAACTCCTATTAATGAAATTATTCTTTTGTGCCCTTTGCCTCCCCTGCCTTCTTCACCCTCCTCCTCTCTCACTCCATTGTTCAGTCCCATCAGTCATTTTTATTTTTTCTTATTCATTTGTTTGTTTTTCCCTATATCCATCATATAAGTGAGACCATCCTGTATTCCTCTTTTTCTTTTTGGCTTATTTCTGCTAATATGAGTCTTTCTAGTTCCATCCATGTTGCTGTGAATGACATATGTTTCTACTCCTTTATTGATGCATAGTATTCCATCATGTACATATACCACTTTTTTTCAACCAATCGCTGGTTTTGGGGCATTTGGTTTGTTTCCAAATCTTGGCAATTGTAAACAGAACTGCAATAAACATGCGCATACATGTGTCCTTTTGAATTAGTGGTTTCATGTCCTCTGGGTAGATTTCCAGTAGTGGGACTGCTGGGTCAAATGGTAATTCCACTTTCAATTGTTTGAGGGTCCTCCACACAGTCTTCCATAGTGGCTGGAGCAGTTTGCACTCCCTCCACCAGCAGTGTAAGAGAGTTCCTTTTTCTCCACATCTGTGCCAACACTTGTTATTATCCATTTTATTTATATGGGCCATTCTTTCTGGTGTAAGATGGTATCTCTGTGGTTTTAATTTGCATTTCCCTGATTATTAGTGATATGGAACATTCTTTCATATGCTTATTAGCCATTTGCTTCTCCTCTTTGGTGAAGTGTCTTTTTAATTCTCCCCATTTTTTGACTGGGTTTTTCGCTTTGTTTTCAATGAACTGTAGGAGCTCTTTGTGGATCTTTGTTATCTGACACTTGTCACTTGTCTGGAGGGCAAAAATTTTCTCCCAGTCAGTTGGGTTTCTTTTTGTTTTGTTTATTGTCTCTTTTTCTGTACAGAAACTTTTTAGTTTGATATTGTCCCAGCTGTTTATGTTTTCCTTCATTTTTCTGCCAGCCATAGTTGTTTCCCAAAATGGATTTCTCAGGTGAAATTTATGAAGGGTTTTGCCCAGATTTTCTTCTATGTATTTTATGGTTTCAGGTTTCACTTTATTCAGGTCCTTTATTCATTTTGAGTTGATTTATGTACAGAGTGTGAGGGTGCTGTCCTGGTACATTTTTTTTTTACAAGTTTTGATCCAGTTTTCCCAGCACTATTTATTGAAGAGGCTATCCTTGTTCCAGAGTATGTTTTTTGCCCCTTTGTCAAAGATTGGTTGCATGTATGTGTGGTTTTATTTCTGGGTATTCAATTCTGATCCATTGGTCTGTTTGTCTGTTTTTGTACCAGTAC
This sequence comes from Uropsilus gracilis, assembly GCA_004024945.1. Lineage (NCBI taxonomy): Eukaryota > Metazoa > Chordata > Mammalia > Eulipotyphla > Talpidae > Uropsilus > Uropsilus gracilis. The sequence continues at coordinate 195,985 of PVHY01000750.1, read as the reverse complement.
CATGCTGTTTTAAGTATTATGGCTTTGTAATATAGTTTGAAGTATGGAATAGTAATACCTCCATTCTCTCTTCTGTTTGTCAAAAGGGTTTTGGCTATTTGGGGTCTTTTGTTGTTCCACATGAATTTCAGTGATTTTTGTTCTATCTCTTTAAAATATGTCATTGGGATCTTTATTGGATTTGCATTGAATCTGTAGATGACCTTTGGTAGTATGGCCATTTTGATAATGTTGATTCTTCTGATCCGTGAACAAGGAATGTCTTTCCATTTTTTGACATCATCTTCTATTTCTTTTAAGAATATTTTATAGTTTTCTTTGTATATGTCTTTTACTTATTTTGTTAGGTTTATTCCCAAGTATTTGATTTTCTTTGCTGCGATGGTAAATGGAGTGTTTTTTTTTTTAATTTCTTCTTCTGATTGATTCTTTGCATATATGAATGCTGTTGATTAGAGTTCCTCAAGGATAAGATCTGGATATGTTAAAACAGTATGAGGTACCTGTTTCTTGCTCTCAGAATACTGATTATGCCACTGCAGATAGACAGGTTTATGTGACATTGCCACCAAGAACTGTCTTTGGGAACTTCTTCCACAAGGCACTAAACTTCTCAATGCCTCTGTACAATGGGTCACAATGATCATGACAACTAACGAGGATATTGAGAGGATTAAAGTGGCAGAGACATGTAACACTCAGAACAGAGTCTGGCACAGGGCAAGCACAGGCTGTGGAGGTAAGGATGGTGTATTTACTCCCTGTTGGCACTGTGTCCCGGGAGCTATGACTGTTGAAATCAAATAGAGGTGAGGAAAAAAAAGGAATGTTTTTCTTAACACTGGAAAAGCCCTCATAATCCATATTTAGCATAAAAACATTTCCTGCCACTGCACCCAAAACTGCCAGAGACTTGAAAATAAACTGCTCATTTTTAGGGCTGTGCACAACTTTATGAAAGTGCCCTTCTCAGTTTTCTAGAGACAGCATCAGCAGCATCAACATCTCTTCCTTGCTTAAGTGCTGACATTTTTTCTTGAGTTTTTGAACCTCCTCATTGAACAGCCCAGCAGGTAATCACCAAGGATTCTTTAAGGAACTTGTGTTTATTAATGCACCTTCATTTTCAGTTTGGAATGTTTTTAATCTTATGAATCAGTAACCAACCAAGGTGACTGCTGCTGATTTTAAATAGTGCATGTTGTTTTCAATGGATTTTACAGAGCTGGGATCTGATGAGCATACATGTAGTAAAAACATATCTTCCTATCTTATTATTTTTTCCCTTAAACACATTTTCCTTGTAAAATTTGGCAAAAAGACAGATACTTATAGAGTAAGTTCTTTTGCTGTTTATATTTCTCCTGGCAGTGTTCCAAAGAACATTTAGCAGTGTATTAATCAGCCAGAATGTGAGTTCCACAGACCACTGCATTTTCCTACTGCACCTGAGAACTCTACTTGAATACTCAGCACTCTTGTTGGGCCAGAAATGTATTTCCAATGTATATTTAATTCATTGCTTATTATCACCTTTTGCTTCTAGGTAAAGGTAGAGATTGATAGCAGGACCTCTTAGTCATAGGAACATAGGAAACAGAAATATTTTGCCCCCATGTCTATGAAGGGAGAAAAATAGTAAATTTTCTCATTCATATTTTGTCTTAGAAATATGCAGCAGAAATGTCAACAAGTTTGTAAGATGAGTACAGCAAGGAAAAAGATTCAGGTGCTAAGTTATCTTCTCATTGGTGATAAATTCAAGCAAGGGTGGCAAGGGTAAGCTTGAATGAAACTAAATTGCTGAGTAAAAAATAAAAAGTAAAGAATTGAATAAAAGGATTCAATGGATTTTGGATATTATTATTATGAGAAAATCCAAAATGTCAATACATCTTCCTTTATTAGATTTGATGCTGATTTAGGAAATATCATAAATTTAAAGTAATCTGTCCAATTTTCTCACCATGAAGATGATATATTTTTAGGTATTACAAGGAAATGCCTTCCTGCTTGCCTGTCATTCTTGGAGATTCTTCATGTAAGAAGCTAAACATTTGAATTTCCAGCTCTCAATTACACAGTAGGAAGAGGATGCTGATATAAGAAGCACTGAATACTGAAGAATTGCTTCAAGGAATATGAAGTCAACAGTTTCCCCTTCAGGATACTTATCTAGCACAGTTATGCCGAGCTCTGGCAGTCATAATTCTAGAAGGAATATCCACTTTTTGACAGTTTTGACATATCAGCAAAATGAAGCCTCTGAACATGAACACTTTGTTTAATTGGCTTCACTGTCTCTATTGTCATTGTGTGTGTGTGTGTGTGTGTGTGTGTGTGTGTGTGAGCGAGCATGTTTTTAGGGCATTAGGTTGCAAATCAAACCTGGTTTGATTTGCAAACTGCCCCAAAACAAACTTCTGAGAATGATAGTTACTTAAAAATATGTCTTGCATACAAGAAAGCCTCAAAAATTTGTACATATTCTCTAACTTTGTTTTATTCTCAGAAATCTGAGTAGTTTATTCTCTGGAGCCTATTTATAATGATGCTGCAGTTTCAACTGTATGTCCCCTTTGGCTTTCCTCCTGAAGCAGAGAAGCATTTGCACAGAGCACACCAGGTGTTACTTTCATATTCCCAGACATACTAGAATACATTAACACAAACATTAAATCAAAACATAGCAAAATTAATGATCATCACTGGTTACACAGACTAAACTCCTTATTATTGCACAGGATCTGGGTGAACTGCATCTCTGTCCCCATTGCCCACATGATGGGACAATTCAAATAGATACTTTAACTAGGAGTTGATGTTCGCATGAAGTATAGACAACAATTCATTTCATTTAGTCAGTGTCATGTCATCCAGTTCCTTTGGCCTGTTAGTTAATGACATGTCCAAAGACTGGGTTCACGAGGTTTCAATATGCTGGTCTGGATCCAAAGAAAACTTATTTCTCTGGCCTGAGCCCCAATTTCATACTTGGGAGCTAAAGAACATGAAAATCTTTTGTCATCCCCATTTCTTTCCTTCTCCCCACCCCCATACCATCTGGAAACCAAGTTCACCAAAGGAAACTGGTAAAACTCTTTTGTAAGATACTGAAGAAACTGAAATGTGTAGGTATAGCTTTCCTAAAGATTCCAGAATGCCAAAGGACACAGGGTTCCTGGGCATTCCCATAGACCATTTTAATTGTATCCACATCAGCCAAGCTGAATACATGTATAGTTCAGGCAAACACACACTGTCAGCCCATGCAACTAAAGCAAAAACAGTAATTACCTGTCACCTATTCTTCTATCAACTGTAGTATTCTTTCTCTAGGCACTAATGCAAATGTTTCTATGTAAAATGTCATCTTTCTAATTACATTTTCTGAGCTCAAGCATGGTATCCAAACGAAAAAGAGTGCACACTTTTCTAAAAACCTTTAGATTAGGGGAAAATCTATAGGTTATCTATAGATAGAATAATTCTATATATAAGTTATCTGAACTTATTTAGCTTACAAAAACTGCAAAAGCTAACATGATAGGTTGCCATGAAGAGAGGAATACAAACAAATGAATCTTATTCAAACTTTTCAATAACTGAGTATTTCCCTTCCCTGACAAGGATGGCTAGTTTTCCTCTTACAATGGCAAATCAGACAAGAAGACTCTGATTGACTACCAGAAAAAAGAAAAGGATTTGATCTACAGGATCCTTGGAGACCACTTTTTTTTGGAATCAATATACATCTGTCTGTCCAAGATAAATGAAGTGACATTCCTGAGAAAGTTTCTGAAAGGAATAGAGAATGTATTGAATGATAGTTTTCTGAAGGAGATAGGAAGCTCCCAAAAGAAAGCAGAAGATTTACTTATCAACAGGAGAGGAAGATACTGCTCAAATTACTGACTTAAAATTTGCCCTTTAATTCACAAAGGAAACTGGGATATGTATCTGAAGCAGATGATAATTTCCCAAATGGCATTGAATGAAACCCTGTAAAAAAATAATAAATATTCTGGTATCACAATCAGTCAAGGCCTTAGATTGCTTAGGCTATTGAGCAATTTCATTATCCATTATCCTATAGCTCTGTTTCTACATTCTGAAGTAAAAAGTAGATAAAACGAAAGTAAACTATTTAACCTTAATGAGTAATTATTGCCTGAGAATATATTTTGATGATCTAATGGTAGAATAATAATAACTGTGATAGGACATCAATTATTTTGAGGTCAATCAGTAATATTTACATGTACCTGTTGCTTCAATTTACTAAATTCTCTTTCTCTATTCAATACTTACTCATATGCACTAACCTATACAGGTTCACTGTATAGGTTCACTTTTGGTTCATATTCTGGTTCACTTTTGGTTTATATTCTGGTTTCCAGAATTCTGACTAGAGCCTACAACAAATCTTGTTGCATCAGAAATCACCATAGGTATTTCATTCATACTCTTTTTCAATTTGATTTACTTTCATTTACAGAAACTAGGTGACTGGTGCACCTTTAATATTTGCTAAGTCTAGTATTGGAATGACACAGATGATATAAAGACAGCACCTAGATGAAAATGGAGTAAATCAGAAAATAAGTGGACTCTATTTCTGCACAAAGGTACCAGGGATGACTTCCCAGAGTACACCAGAGATGTATCTCACAAAAAGACAAATGGTGTATAGAGGGAAAGTTTGAGAGCTTATTCCAGAGACGGGCATAGAAAAGAAGAAAGGCATAGTGGACATTTTAGGAATGTGTCATGTTCTAGGAATTATAGGAAGTTTTATTGGTGGAGGGGAAGAGAAGCATAGGCACATAGAGGAAGGAAATAAATGGAGAAGAAAGTAGAGTCCAGATTGAATCAGGTTTCTGTTGGCAGATGAATGAAACTACACATGTCCATAGGTGCTGGGGGGCCATTAAAGAACTGTAAACAGAGAGGTACCACAGTCAATTCTTTGCATTAATGTGTGTGAACTAGAATTAGCAAATCTAGAGCATAAAGTATATGGTAGATTATTGCTATATTCCAAGCAAGAAAGCTATCAAAAATTGATCAATCATCAAAAGTCCTTCTGTCGACTAGTCCAGAACAGACTGAAGCAAATGTTCTGCCTTATACCAGATTTTGGTTTCTTTCCAAGAGAGTGCTATCTCCAAAACTCCTGTTGGTTACATAGCAGGTAAAGAATGTTGACAATGTGGAAAGAGAATAAAACTGATTTCACCATTGCTGGGAATGGGCAAAAAGGTAAATGATAGCTATCATTCCTATTAATGATATTTACCACATAATTCCATTGGTGGCAACCTGGAAGTGAGTAAGGGTCTCAGCAGCCATCCACCAGATGCTGGCACTTGGCACCTCAGGTGTCTGACTCCACACCTTGCTGCAGCATAGCCTAAAGTAAAAGTTCCCCTTCCAGGGAAACATTATCAAGACAGTGCTTTTAGTACTATTCAATTTAAATCTAAAATCCAACTAAAATATGATAAATAACATTATCAGAAAAGCTCTCATTATGTGATTTTTCAAAGTTCAAAATGTCCTCACCCATCAACCTCATCACCAAGATCAAGACCAAAAATAACATTAAAAACTTCTGTTTTTCAGATTCATTAAATAACATTGTTACCTCCTCCCACTAGAATTTCTTGCTTTTCCTCCTCAAGATTTAAAGCTTTCATTCACCAATGAATATGACATGCATTGATGCCAATATCATCAGTCAGTAAGTTAAATAATATTTATCATATGCCTACTGGGTCAAGATGCTTTCAGTTGTGAAAATGAAAATCAAATTGAAAGTGACTTTAAAAAACCACATTTTTTTTATTTCACATAAGAAGTCTAAATATGGGTGGTACCAATTTGTTAATCAGTAGTAGCTCAATGATGTTGTCAAAGACTTAGAGGCTGTTTCCTTCTGTCATCATTGGTTTACTAAGTTTGGTCTTCAGTTCTTTCCTCTAAATACCATAATGATTGCCACAGATCCAGGTATCACATTGTTCTTTTCAAGTAAAGTAGAACATTCCCATTCCTAAATGAATGACTACCAACAAGAATAGAAAAACCTAGGGTTGACTTAAACTGTACTTTAAAATATACCCCCTAGGCCAGGGTCTTTCCTAAAGCTCTTTGTGCTAGATACTAGACAAAATCAAGATTGTGTTAACAAAGAATCAAGGACAGTGACTGATAAATAGGCAACTGCTGATGTCTGCCACTTCAATATCTTAAGCAGCAGTGACACATCAGCAGGTAAGATTCTGGATCCCAAGAAGCTATCTTCTAGCTGAGAGATAAGAATGCTCATAACCAATTTAGAAGGAGAAAGGTGCTTAGTGATAGTGATAGTCAACTAAAAGGTAAAATTTCTCTGAGGGTAGGTCTTAGAATCAGCAGGTATATTAAGTATCAGTAGAATTGACTTGGCAATTGTTAGAGATAAGCATTTTAGATATAGAAATATAATGGGCAAATAGAATGGAAACAAATCTGTTCCCACTTAATTTCTGAATATTTACTGAACACAAAGCATGGTGAAGATGCAGAGAAAAAAAAATTAGATGCTGTCCCTGAGAACATCAGATAGAGGGATGATGATTCATGTGTGATAGACATGAAGTACAATAGGAGTTCAGAAGAAGATTAAAGCTGGAATAAATGGAGTTAGAATAAATGTTGCTAACTTTGTATTTTAAACATAATTCAGGAGGAAGTAATATACAAGAAGGTTTTTTGATTATATAAGTTGAGAAGTAGCTAAAATTAGCACTGGAAGGACCAAGAGTAAAAGCATAAATTTGAAAATAATCTCAATGCATGCTATTGAATAATGTATCTAGGGAAAATAGTTATGTAAGAAAATTTCCTGCATACATCAGACAAGATTCAACTCAATAGTAACTACTGCTTAAGTAAGTCTGACAATAATATCACAGCTAACACACATATAACATGACCACAAATCAGGCACTGTTCTAAGCACTTTACATAATATATATATTACAATATGAACTCTTAAAAGGGAGCTATTTTTATCTTCCTTTTATAGACAAGAGACATCAAGAGTAGGAAGATGTATTTATTTAGGCCATAAATGGCAGTGCTGGATTTAAACTCAGTCAGGCTGGGTTTCAAAATCTCTGGTTTCAACCACTGTATTAAGCAGGATGGAACCAGTTCCTGAAAATAAAGGATACCCAGAATGATTTCTTCTCAAGATGTTAAAGAAGCCAGAGTGAATTTGGAGAACTAGTCTTTGCAACTCTGGCTACCTATGTCAAAGCTGTTTTGAAAATGAGATGCTGGCAGAGGTGTCATACTGCTGCTGTCAGGTATGAATTGGGAGGAAAATGTCTCAGTTATCAAAGGATTTGGTGAGACTAAAGAGAGAGTCACAGATAGCACAGCAATGTGCCCAGCGGAGGCACTGGCTGGTGAGGGGACATGTAGAAGCTGAGATAGTGGATCGATAGGACTGTGGCCAGGAGTTTGCAGTTAAAAGTGAAAAGAACACACACTTTTTCATTAACCATTAGAGTTTAAAGGATGTTATTCTTAGTTCCCTCTAATGGAAAATCATAGAATGAAACGCTGAAGTAATCATAATAGGATCCTGCAGTGTAGACAGTTTCCTGAGCACAATATACCCCAAAGGCTCAGCCCTCTGTTTTTCAGTTTTACTGTCCATTTGGCTTCCATAGGCTTGTTTTTTTAGCATCATGTTGTCCATTTCCTGCTGTTATTATTTTGCTCTCCATATCATAAAACAGTCCCACTGAGCTACTCCATAGCTTCTCTTCAGCTATTCTATGAATTTGAATCAGAACACACCAACCATCATAAAGATGCTGAAAAATACATGAAGAACTTACATTTTTGCCAGCCCCACACACATTCAACATAACCCCTTTTGACATACTCTTGCATAGTGAAACGTATACTGGATTAAGATTCAATAGACCTAGAATACAAACTTTCAGGGTGATGTCAGGCAGATTATATAAATTACATAGCCTTTTTAATATTTCAGTTTCATTAGCTATAAAATGACAATAAAATGCCCTGACTCTCACAAAGGGTCATAAAGTTATTATGAGAACCAAATGAAATATCAGGCATGAGAGAGAAAAATGACTGTACATGAACAAGAAAAATCCACATGCCTGTGACCAGAGTTTAGCCTTTCACTTACACATTACCACTCACAAACAACAAAACACTGGACCTGTGTCAGTCAACTTAAGCTGCATGACAGAGTAGTACAGGTTGGTGGTTTAGATGGCAATATCTTTTCTTCACAGGCTGGAAGTCCAAGTCAATGTGCTGGTGGGCTTGGTATCTGGTGGGATGTCTCTCCCTACCTTGTTGATGGAAGCCTTGTCAGTGTGTCCTCAGATGGCTTTCCACTGTGGTGAGGAGCTTGTGAGATAGTGATCTTTAGTGCATCTGCCTCTTCTTATGAGGACATTAGTTTTTTTCAGATTACATACCTATCCTTATGATTTCATTGAACTATAATGAACTATATTGGAGAACTATATTCTCCAAATATAGTGATGTGAAGCATTAAGACGGCCACATTGAGATTTAGGGGGCAAAATTCAATTTATACCACATTGCCAGAGAGAAGCATACTCTTTTGAGCCTTTTTAAACAGTAAGATAATCTCTGCCATTAATAGGATGACTACTTAAGACCAGGTGGAATTCTATTCTAAAACTGGGGGACTAGAGAATATTTCCATAAATTGATATACTGGACAATATTGTACTTTTAGATGGAAAGAGATTTTTTTGTTACTGTTGTTTGATTTACACCGGACTAACTGAAAAGAGTATAGAATGCTATCTGCCCCAAGTTAAACTTCATGTTTGACTCTGGAAGCTATGCTGGTACAGGGTAAAGGCAGAGGCTATCAGAGGACTGAGATCCTATCACTCCTAGTACTTCTTAGATTGGAATATGGGCACCCTTGAGCATCAGCATGCTTGACATGAGCAACATGTTATCATAGAGTTTCCTTCAAGTATTTTCAATCAAAGGACATAGACAAAGCGTGGTTGAGTGAGATGTATGCATATAGGAATGATTCAGATCTCAAGGAATAAATAGCAAGGGAGGGAGGTGGAATGGAAATAACTCAAGAGCAAAAATATTTAAATGTCATCATTTCTACTACATATTTCTCTCCACAAGCATGAGACGTTTGGGTTCTATGATAACAATGTTAACTCTCAGGGAAGACAGTAGATGGGATGCATGTAAATAGATGGAGGAGTTTCTAAAGGTGGCTAGGGATCATATCTCTTACATAAGTAAGGATTAATGTTGCAGGTGTTGATAGTGATCAGTTTGAGTTGACTTTACTGGTTCTACTTTTCTTAGGATAATCCACTCCCCAGTCCATTGTCAAAGCACAAATTACTGATGGAATAAACTAATTCAAAGTTGTTGTCAAACAAATAGACCAAACAATATGAATGTTCTTCTCCCTTTGAATAAGAGCAGCAGAGTCAGAATACCTATTCTAATATTGGTAATTAGGGCTTGCTATATCATTATTATAGCTGCTGTGCTCATAGCCATGATCGATTGTAGTGTAGTCACAACTTAACTGTACAAACACTTTAACAAAGACAAGTATTTCCTTAGATCACTCTTCAGTTCTTCTGAATACTGTCCAAACAAGCCCACAGTCTCACTGTGGGGTTAAGTGCCTGGCACAGAGCAACCTAGGTGCAGATGTGGGACCTCAAGCACACAACTGTGCCGTAGACTCAGAAATATCCCTTAGCATGACTCTGTCACCAAAGGAGACATCTGGAGTGTGTAATCACTTAATTAGAACCTAGTACTCCAGCCAACAGGGCAGGTGGGAGAATGTTTAGAAGTTGGTCTTGGGAAAAGTCTGAGAGAATAAGCATTCACTTCCAGTTTGTTAGAGAATCTCAAGCAGGAAAGCGGGGAGGTTGAACCCTGAGAGGAGAGCATAATTTTCAAAGAAAATAATCTTCAATAAAATCTCATGCTCACAATCTTTGAATGAACCCAGATTTGTTTCAAGAATACATTTTCCCTAAAACCTGAAATAAGTGTGAATGGAACTGTGAAAAATAGACCTTGTCCATATTGTTGTCACTATCAATTCACAGCAACAACCTTCAATTTTGAATTATCACCCTCTATCTTTTTTTTTTCATATTGAAGGAGTTAACAATAATTTCTAAAAAATCTAGCCAGGATGACTCAAAAGATTTCCATGTTTGAAGTCTTGCTTGTTCTTCTCCCAGCCTGCAGATCTGCAATGCATCACACGTTCCCATCACTGGTACTCACTGAGACATGCCTAATGAGAGGAGGCCTTCCCTTGGGTTTCTGGAGAGGTCTCTGCAACATAACTGTGCCCTATATAATGAGAGAGAACTACTTGGGGAATTCTAGTCCTTAGCAAACCTCAAGTACAAACCAAGCTTGTTCTTTTCCATCATGTTCTAAGTCAATCTGAATGCATTACAAACCACAGCCTCAAATTGTATTTGATTATTTATAACCATAAAATAAATGGAATAATGTAGATCCTATGATTTTTTTTTTCAATGACAGATAAGGCAAGGAAGAGAAAATTCCCTGATGGGGCTAAATGATTAATGCCTGATGAATTTATAACATCCTTGCTTTTGACAATCTTTCTTGGAGGAGTGAAAACCAATTTTCTGAGTAGGATAACTACAGTTTCCAAAATTAAGGCTTCCTAGCCCCAACTCTTTCACAAACCACTGAAGTTCATAAATTTTGAAGAAGAATATATATTTCTTTTCTTATCTTCTCAAGGTAAAGACCACAAAATAGTATCCTTCCATCTGTATCTAATTTGGTATAAAGGAAAAAATAATATACCTAGATATATATTGCTAAAATCATGCTATAAGAATAGTTTTAGATGAAAGAGAGTCTTGTGAGTTACTATCTGTCATTGGCTTCCCATGATTAAAGGTAGTGTGCATGTATAACCTGGGCAAACCACATCAAAGACATCATTAGACCAGCAGGTAGGTACAGTGCTGAGGAGCTGAAGACAGTGGTGCTCTGAAGTTAATATGCTCTCATTTGATTAAAGCCCAGACTCCTAACAAAATAGCAAAATGGCAATAGCAATGCTGCTTCTCTGTTTCCTCTTTCAAACATCCTCTGTAAGGCTTCTGATAATTCAATAACAAAATTCCTGTTGCTGTTTTCATCATCGCTGGTAATGACCAACATCTATAAAATATACACTCAGCAATGTGCCACTTCCTTCAAACACTTATTTTATTCAACCTTCACACTAGTTTTGACACTGGGAGGAGGTGCTTTTCACAAAAGAACCAAAGAAAGGGAAGTCCCAATCATGAGTGTGGGATTCATCAATCATGAGTGTGGGATTGTGGAGTCCTCTTTGGCTAGACTCCTATTTCTGCCCTGTTTCAAACTGATTGTCCACTCAGTGAAAGGATAAAAATATAAGAACAGACTGACCAGTAAATTCATTCAAGTTCATGGCCACAAACCTTAGTATAAGCCAAAAGATGGGAAAACTATCTGAGAAATGGTAGCTGCTATAGTTTAGATAGCTTAGAGAAAAAAACTAAGGGAAAATATATACAACTTGATTCAATTTTTTTGTACCTAAATCTCAAAATCTTCATAAAGCAGCTTAAATGAGCCCTGCCTTAACCCCATCCATAAAGCACTCATAATTCCATTCTGTTTCCCTAAGGGTTGCAACACCAGGATCTTACACTGTAGCAGAGGGGAAGAGGGAAGCATTAAATATGAGAAGCTTTCATTCCCACAGAGCAAGAAACCATTTTCTAGAACACCTGTGTTTCCATGGGTGGACATAGAAGCTGTAAGTAATTGCCTGTAAAGTAGACATTAAGGCTATGAGCCCTGCCAACACTTCCATCTAACATGTGCAAACAGGTTACACATAAGATGCATGAAAATATTCCAGAATAGAACAGAGAAATCTGTTCCATCAGTAATATGAGTACAATTCAGCAAATCTTCTGCCTTGAAGCAGGGTTAATGTGAAAATCCCCCCACCTCAGGCTGAAAACCGAAAGTGTTAGAAACTGTGGCTCCCCATTACACCCTGAGTTATCAGTTCTATACAAAAAGTTGTGTAGTATGAACTCAACAAATTGAAATGGTATTGTCAATTTACTGCTGGAAACACGTACACTTACTATAGACAACTACCATTCCTATGATGCTCTTTTTAAGTAGAAGGAAAGCTCCATGGCGTCACAATTAGACATGCACCATTTGTAGCCCACCTACACCACGTAACTTTCAAGATTCCCTAAGTTGGTCAAGAGGAAACTGTTCACTTTAATGTCTTTTCTTATGCTTTAGTTTCTGGAGTTGGGGCAACATTAACTAAATTGTGGCTAATATAAAATGAAATCAGCAGGTTCCAAAGTACCCAAAGGCCTTCCTCTGACTCACATTTTGTGAGGTAGGAAGACATAAAGGTATACAAAATAGCAGCCAGGACAGCAACTATGCTGATGTCTCTGAAATTTGGGTTCCCCCCCTTCTTTTATTGTTAAATTTCAGAAGTAATTAGGGCACTTATTTCTAAGCTAATGCCTTCTAATGGTCACTTAATTCTGGACAAACTGCAGAGTAGAATGCTTTTGAAACTAGAATTAATTGTTGAAAAGACATTACTGGGATTAGTCTGGTAAATGCAGAGAGAAAAAAGATCTTTTAGTGAGACATTAAAAATAATGAAGTTCCCTCCAGTCCCAGACCTAATAACATTTTGTAGGTTTCATTCTTTTTTTTGTTTTTTTCTGCAAGTAATCGGTCAAGAGGATAAACCAATACCAGAGACCTCTACACCTGTTTATAGGTGTTCAATGCTTCCTATCATCACTTCAGATCAGTCAGACTAAAAAGGAAAAACACATAGACATAATGTGCTATGCTGCAGTTATTTTCTTTTCTTTTTCTCTCTTATTTTAAAAATATCTATCTAATCACTGCTGTGCTCAGAGTCTTGAGACAACCAGTTTAAAGCACAAAGGGGAATACATTTCAGCCCTCTAAAGCTACAGCCTATTGGGAACAAGGCATATAAATAGCAAAGAACACTGAGGCAAATACTATGATAGAAATATAAACAAGATTTTCTAAGAGTCAATCAAGTATGGGAGATTTGAATGGAAATGAGCTGAAATGCTTCAAAGCTTTCAATGTATATAGGCTCCCAATGGCTGGATAGAGAACAGAAGAAACTACACTGCACAGGGAGCAGCTGCACGTAAGGAAAATTAGCATGGAACATTGGGGTGTGTGAATGGAAGAGAAAAATGCTGTGTGATATAAGTTATACAGAAACTCTAATAGGGAAAATTCTAAATGCTACGTAGAGTTGGGACATCGATGTCCAGGCAATCATGAATTATTGATCTTTTTTAGTAGAAAACTAACCATAATGATGTCTGAGAGGTCAGGTTGGTGGGTTGAATTTCTTCTCTCAATAGTAAAAGATAAGGCAGCTATGATTGAAGCTTGATGAAGAAGAACAAGAACTCGGGGCAAAAAGAAAAGCAGAACTGGGAGTAACAGTGACAGTTTTGTATGTTGAAATTCTATTTATTTTTCAAGACTAAGCTTGTAAAACCTCTTTTCCACAAAGGCTTTATAATTTTCTTATTTCAGTTAAATATATAACTACTGCCTTATTGCACACACATAATTCCAAAAGAAGCCTCTTAGTGACATGGAGTTTGAGATACATTGTTTGATACCTTGTATTTTTTTGTATTTTAAGAGCACCTCAGAAAGTCAGCAGTCTCCACTGCTGCAAGTTGCAAGGTGTTCCTGCTCTATAGTTCATGGATCTTATCTTGGCTCTTCTGATTTGCATGTCTTTTTGATGCATCCAGGTCTGTTACTTTTCCATTCTCTAGGCCCCAGCAACAGAACTATAAAGCGCTCACATGATACTGTAGGTGATAGAAAGGAGATCAATATGTTTCCAGACCATACTGATTCACAGTCAGAGTTAAAATAATAACACTAAGGCAAATTTCTAAAGGTATATTATAATCTCTTCAAGACACAAGAAAAGGAATTCTGATGTTCTTTAGCAAAACTGAGAAAAGACATTCTCTAACTTAATACAGCATACTAGGTGCTTCAGTAAAGAAAATATATCTGAACAGCAACTTCTATTGGCGTCAATATTTGATTAAGTAAATAATAATATTGTATTATCCCCTAAGATTCATTGACAGGCCATATTGGAGCATGTTAGGATATAATAAAAATTACCACACCTGTGCATTTTTCACATCCCTGATGATAAAGTATCTTTTATGATAATAGTTCAGCAAAGAGGAGATTATATAGGAATTTACTTCTTCCTCCATTTATAGATCAAGGGGGCAGTATATATGGACTTTGTTAATTATTGAAATCATCAATTTTTAACTCCATGTGTGTGTATTGAGGAAAATATATATTAAAGTTTCCACTAGTCACAAAGAGGTAAACTGATCAAAACTCAGTTTATCCTGAACTATTGTTTTTGTGCTCCTTTGATAGCTTCCTCTTTTTCAGGATTCAACAATGTGCTCATCTCTTTTCTCTTTTCTGTATATATATTTTCCTTAGGTGATATTATCTAACCCATGTCTCTCTGTGAAACACATTCACACACATATGTATTAAAACTTATATCCTGGGTTCACATATTTCTTTACTATATATCTAGATTTGGGTGTTGATTAGCATGTCAACCCAATAAAATAGAATGGTTGGTTCTTGTTCCCTGATAGGCAAACCTTATCTTTCTCAAGCTAGGTTTCCAAAATCAACTTAGTTTGTCAAATTAAAATTTGGTATTCATTTTTTTATTTTTACATCCACATTAATTTCATCCATAGATTCTATCTATAAAATGCATCCCATCTCTGATTGTATTACACAATCACTGCTACTACCACATTTGCCTATATCATGAGCATTTCTTCTGTAACTGTTATAGCCTCTTAAATCGTTTTTACTCTTTTCACTTGCCTTTTTGCAGTTCACACTCTACCCCCAAAGTCAAGGGCAATTTTTCTAAACATAAGTAAAATCATGTCACTTCATGCCCAAAATTCTCAGATGAATTTTCATTTTAAATTATCTGATAATGTTCAAATATAAGCTACGAAATAAAATCTAAGCGCCTTCAAGTTTGTTTTTTTCTTGTTTTCTTTCTTTTCTTTTCTTTTCTTTTCTTTTTTTTTTTTTTGCTCCTTACCAATTCTCTAATAACAGCTCTTTCCATTCCTCACCATTTTCAAAATACTGCACTCTACACAGATCTTATTTTCCTCCTAGAAGACTTTGATATATTTGTTCCATATTAGATTCCTTGCTCCTCTGTCTCCCTTGTTTGGAACTATGTTCCTTAGCTGTCTCTTCCTCAATCCCAGGTACAATTCAAATATTACTGCTTGCAATTTCCCCAAATCACTGTTATTTTTATCACTGTCCCTTTCATAGTATGTATTCACTTTCTAAAATTAACTTATTTTTTTAGTGATTGCCTCTTTCCTACACTAAGGATGAATTTTGAGGTAGATATCTTTCTCATCACTGCATTTCCTGCTTTTAGAATAGTGCTTTCACAAAATAGGAGTAAAATAAATATTTCTGGCCACTTTTCTGCACCGATCATTACTCATTTTTCTTATGTACTTCAGTGGTAGTATAGCAATCAGAAATTGTTTGTTAACCCAAAGTCTAGTCACCACAATTCAATTCAACATCTAAATATTTTTGGGAAAGCAGTCTATTTCCTTTGTCTTAATACAGAGTGCCTAATGTTCCTTAAAGCAAAGCTAGCAGAATGTCTCATATCACTACTTATTAATATTGTATGGTCATCGAGGGTTCTATCCTTCTCTCTTTACTTACAGGTTCCTAGCACTAACTCTAGTAACAGGATAAGGGCTTTTTTTTTTCTCCATTTGATTCATTTCAGGTCTTTCTTCATGAATTTTGTAGTTTTGTTGTATATTTACTATAAAAAGGAATTTTAATATATAGTATGATTTTAAAAGAATGCTTATCTCTCTCAATCTCAGAAGCCATCATCAATTAACTACCATTCCGTAGTCCTGTTGGTCAAACTATTCTACTTAGAGAAATAACCTACAGCTAGTCACAGTTACCTTTCACATTTTAACTCAGGCCATTTTTTTTTTGTTTGTTTGTTTAATCTCTGTTATCCTGGCGTCCTTCTAACTACACTGAAATGAGGCATTTTAATGATGGGGTTCACAGGCAACAGGCACTAATATATTTTTCAAGATGATAATACTTATTCACCAGTGTGTTTCTAAAGATATTCATGAATAATGTATTCTAAGTCCTCTCGAGGGGGGAAAAAAGAATAAGTTACAAGAATAAATTCATTCTAGCATTTCTAATTCTGCAGATTGTGAATTCTTTAGTTCTTATTTTACCAAGGTATATTTCATCTCAGCCTTATTTAGCATTATCCACTGCTGACTGTGGATTCAGTCATCTAATGAAAACTCAACTAGGCTATCACCAGGATCAAACTAGCTTTCTGGGAGAGACATGGTCTCCTTTTTCACTAAAACTTATGTAATAGTAGTTTCTTGCCCAAATATGAGGTATGACTCAGATTGTAGGCAGTTAAAAATTATCAAATATAGACTATGCAATGTCTGATTTTTATTAAAATTTTAATGATAAACTATTGGGGTGTTGCATACAGATGGCAGTACTATAGGCTACTTTGGCAGTTCCTGGTTCCCACTGATTCTAGCTTATGAGTTAATGAAGTAGCCTCCCAGTGTGGAGTCAGTGGCAGCAACAGTAGCAGCATCTGGGTGATTCTTGGGTCCCCTAATCTGTAGGTGACCTGGCATTTTCCTAAAGGTGGACCAAAACTCACTAAAACAATGAAAGAGGAGGTTCCTTGCTTCACTTCCAAGAATGACATATAATAGATAAACAGTGGGACTCTATACCAGAAAGTCCAACACCTAAGAATTATCTGTATCCTTTGGACATTGGATATCAGTGCAGACATCAACAGAATGGACATGGAAGAGATAAAACAAAAGGTGACTGGAGATAGATGTCTGGAGGCTCAGCTAAGGGCCCTGGCTATTGGAAAGAGTGAATAGTATAACAATACACACTTCTGAATTGGGGGAAGCCCAAACAAAAGAGTTTGGGTATTCCACAAAGACTAGGTCCCTAGTAAAGACCAGAGAAGGCACTATAAATTTCATTTTCTCTTTTCAGCCTGTTGGAACTAACACTGATTTCTTGGAACATACTAACAAGGTACAAACTTCTGAGTTTCTGATACTCAACATGAGAAAGGAGGAACATCACTGGTATCACAAAGATGAAATAGTCCTCCACCCCACCTCCCCTACTAGCAGCTAGACTCCTCTAGTTCCCTCCCCCACCCTGAGATGAGGTAACAACTACAAAAATTGGCCTATAGAAATGAATAAAGCCAAAAAATTTTAATCAAATCAAACCATAGTACTATCTGCAGGACAAGTAAAATTAATTCAACTTTCAACACTATTTTTACAGATTTTTTTTTAATGGGGAGAAAAAGAAACAAAAATGGGCAGAAAAAAAGATAACCCATGGCAACTCACCATCTAAGGGGATATGGTATCATAAGGTAAGAACATGTTCCAAAATCCAACCACACAGACACAGTCAATTATATTTCCCTTTCAGATAGATATTTCAAATTTGCTATAATAAAGAAACAAAAAGTAATAGGAATAAATGAAGAAAGACAAATCAAAGCAATGTAAGAGAACTCAGAGAAACTAATTGAAAACATACAACAAAAACCAGAAAGGCAAAGTAATGATCCAAGAAATAAAATTCATGAAGATAGTAAATTAAAGCTTTAGAATAAGAAAGTAACCGAGATGCAGTATGTAATGAGCTTAAAAAATATATATGAGAACAATAATTCTAGAGAAAGCAAAATAGACCCAGTGGAGGTAACCTCTAAGATAACAATGAGCAAAGAAGTCCAGTGGGGGGGGGGGAGAAAAATGGAAGAATAAAGAGGAGGAACTGGAGGAAGAGGCAGTGTCACTTTGAGAACTATCCAATTCCAAAACAAAAGCATAAGAATAATAGATATCCCAGAAGGAAAAGAAAAATAGGAAACAAAGAAGTTATTCAAAGAAATAATATAGGGGAAAACCTGGGGAAAAAATTGAAAATACAAGTACAAGAAGCTAAAAAAAATTTTATTTATCTCATTGTAATGAGATTTTCACCAAAACACATAGTAGTGAAGTTTTCAGAAGTTTGTGATAAAGAATATTGAAGGCCATTAGGTGAGGTAGGGGAAATATAGGGAATTTATAAGGGTTCTCCCATTAGACTTTCATCAGACTTCTGAAAAGAAAATGTACAGGCAAATAGGGAATGAAGTGGTAATTCAAAATTCTCAAAGATTAAAAACTGCCCATCAAGAACACCATAGCCTGTAAAATTCTTTCAGATATGAAAATTAAAGCCTTCCTTGACAAACAGAAGCTAAAGACCTTTGCAAATGCTGAACCTCAACTACAAGGAATTGTAGTTGAAAGTTCTCCTATGTATATCAAAGAGAAGTTCACAAAAAAAATCAACAATGAAATAAATAGAATTTGAAAAAAAATCTTAAATACCAAATGTCAGTAGCAAGCCCTTAGATATCAATAACTATAATAAATGTAAACAAACTGAATTCACTAAATAAAAGGCACAGTGTGGATGGATGGTTCAGAAAACAAATCCCAATTTTTTGCTATCTCTAAAAGACCCATCTCAGTTCCAAAGATAGTCCTAAGTTCAAGTAAAAGATTGGAAAACAATCCTACAAGCATTACCTTAAAATAGGTAACAACCATCATAGGTATAGAAGATAAAATAGACTTCCAGATTAAAAAAATAGGTAACAAGAGACAATGATATATATTATGTAATATATAAGGGATCAATAATCTAGGAAGATAGGACACTCACTAATATTTATATATTAAATGAGAGCATAAAAGTATTTAAGGAGCTATTAATGAAATCTAAAACCAGACACTGATAACAACATATCAACACCTGATTTACAGGAATGAAAAAAATCACCCAAACAGAATATCAAGTAGGAAATGATAAGCTTTAATGAAGAATTAGCTCCATGGACATAATAGATATGTATAGGTTACTGCACCCTAAAATAAATGTGTCTCTCTGGTCACGATAATATCAAAATAAATATCAAGTACAAAATGTGGTAGAAAAGCTCACAGATGGGGAGAGTAAATCATTACATATCAAATGATTACTTAAAAATTAAAATACACAGTACTGAAAGGGAGAAAATATGTTACATTTGACAAAAATATGATATATGATACATTTGACAAAAGGCTAATACACAAATGACAAAGAACAAATATAACTCAACAAAAAGAAAATAAACCAATCAAAAAATGAGTAGAATAGCTACAAAGACAATTCTCCAAAGAAGATATACAGATATCCAACAGGCATCTAAAAATTGTTCAATATCACTTATTTTCAGGGACATGAAAACCACAATGAGTTATCACCTCATACATGTGAAAATGTATTAAGAAAAGAGCAGAAAGAGAAAATGTAGTAGACAGTGGTGGTGAAAAAGAAAAAGATTTATATATTTCTTGCGGGCATATAGATTGTTACACCTCCTTCTGGAAAATAGTCTGGAGCATTCGCAAAATATTTTTTTTAATTCTCAAAATATTAAAAAGAAAGATATACCTACCACATGACATCACAATTTCACTCCCAGCTATCTATCTGAAGAACACAAAACACTCACTAGAGGAGTATATGCACTCCTATCTTTATTAAGCATTATTTGTGATAGCCAAGCTATGGAAACAAACTAAGTGCTCAATGACAGGTGATAAAGAAGATCTGACACATAATTTTTGATCACTGAGTAGTATTTCATTGTGTGTATAAACTGTATCTTCTTGATCCATTCATCTGTTTGGGGGTATTTGGGTTTTTACATACCTTAACTCTTATAAATGGTGCTAAAAAAAAGAAATGGATTTTTCCTTTCAAATTACTGTTATTGTGTTCTTAGAGTAGATTCTTAGAAGTGGAATCATTTAAACATACAGTAGATCCATTTTAGTCTTTTGAAAAACTCCAGAGTTTTCCATTGTAAAAAAAAAAAAGTGGCATATATACAAAATAAAGCACTACTCACTTATTTAACAAAAAAAAAAAAAAAGAAGAAGAAGAAGAAGAAGAGGTTAACATCGGGACAATTGCAACAACATGAATGAAATTGCAGAGGATTCCATGAAAGAAAAATATGTTAGAGGGACAAAAAAAAATTAGGTAATTTCACTCATGTGGAATACATAGAAAGAATGTAAGAGAACAGATAAAACTAAATCAAAACAAATCCTTAAAATCTGACCACAAAATTGAAACTGCTAGGTAGGAAGTGATTAGGAAGCCAAGCAGGGAGGATGCTAGTGGCATATAGTAGAAGATTATTTATGTCTTAGTGTTGGATATGGCATGGTAACTTGCATCTGGAAAGGTATGAAATTATGTACCCCTAAATGACACTCAGTTCTGTAAGCTGACATTACAGCAATTGAAAAACATTATACAAAAAAATGTAGAGATAATGATAAGTCTAGAAAAACCTATTATGGTGTTTTATCAAAGTTCAAGGAGAAAATATGTGCTGCATGGATAGAGAATAACTGAGTGATAAGAATAAAAACAGACAATTGGGAGGAATGGCAGCTGTCTGGGTAAGAGAGCCTAGTGATGTGGTCTAGGGACATAGTCAATAATTTAGGGACAACGTGTAAGACTGAAAATATATTTTGGCCACAGAAATGACTGGGTTTACTCTTCGCATATATAGGAAGATAATAAGGAGGGAAAGGTTAAGAATGACATCTACATTTTGACTCAATGCCTACAATTAAGATGAAGAAAGCATGTGCATTATTAAGTAGAAGGGAGATTTGACTCTACCTAGATACTTACAATTGAATTGTTACTCTCATTAGATACATTTAAATAACAGAAAATGATCTGAGCAGAATCATGACTGAGATAATCACAGGAGATAGGAGTTTCAGCTAGATTTGCTTCACAAAAGAACTAAAATCAGAATATGAGAGGGAATTCAACTGGGAAAGCCACAAAGTTAAGTGTCCTGGGAGAATAGGGATGACCAGTACAGCCCACCACTTCTAGTGTGTGAAGGATATATCACGGGAGTGCCAGTTACACTGAGTAAGTGTAAATTCCGATTGGGAAGTGGAGAAATGTCAGGCATAATGTTCAGATAGTAAATAAACTGGAGAAGCTAAAGTAATGAATAGAATTAAAGTACTTTTTAATTGGACCTTTAATCTGTGGACTTTTTAATCAGTGGACCTTTTAATCTAGGCCATTCTCATAGGTGTGGGGATGTATCCCATTGTGATCTTGATGTGCATTTTCCTCATAATTGGTGATGGTGAACATTTTTTCCAGGTGCTTGTTGGTCACTTAAATATCCTTTTTGACCAAAAGTCTGTCTAGTTCTACCCATTTTCTGATTTGTTTACTTGTGTTTTGTGGTTGTTTTTTTTTTTTGGTAGAGTTTTATGAGTTCTTTGTATATCTTTTATATCAGTCCTTTGTCAGCTGTATAGTGTGCAAATAGTTTCTGCCATGCAGTAAAGTGTCTTTTCATTTTAGTTATCTTTCTTTCCCTGCAGAGGAGCATTTTAGTTCAATGTAAGTTCAACTGTTTATGTTCTCTTTTGTTTTCCTTGCTGTTGGGGATAGATCGCTAAATGTGTCACTAAAATGTATATCATAAATGAAAATAACCTAAGTGCCCAGAACAGATGAATGACTTAAGAAGATGTATTTTATATACATGATGGAATACTACTCAGTGATCAAAAAAGATAAAAGCATGTCATTTACAGCATCATGGATGAAGCTTGAAAGTATAATTCTAAGTAAACAAGTCAGAAGGAGAAAGGTAAATACTTAAGGTGGTCACTAATATGTACAATATAAAATAACTAAATTAATATATAAACACAAGCTGAAAAGTCAATCCTTGATAACTCACTATGGAACTGAGACACCAAGGGGAAGGGTGTGGAGGAAGGGTAGTAAGTGGGAAGGAAAGGAGGGTGGTATAATGGTCTATGGTGGTGGAGCACAGGTGAGTTGGTGACGTGCACGCTAAGTTCCAAATACATGATGGGGATACTCTAGTGTTACTTCGCAAAAGTCAATTCTTTAATTATTTTAAAGGTTCAGTGGAGTTAGGAAGTTAATAGAATGCACAGTTTAGCCATTACAAAGTACATTTTTAGACATATTTGAATAATCTTAACACCTCAGAATTCAGTTGGTATGTGAACTATTAGTAGGTCTCCTAAGTTTCTCAAATCCCCTGTTAACTAATTATCAAATATAGCTCATCCATGCTCCAGTATCAGAGGAGTCATAAACATTTTTTATGAGAAGGTTTTCTTTCATCTGTTAAGGTGAAACCAATGAATCCTCTACTCCTTGTTCCAAGAAAGCACTCTAACTGCTGAGACTAGACTTGGTTTCATCAATAAATGAGCTGTTAAAATTGATTTCTCCTCATTGAAAGGCACTTCATTCACAAATATACTCTGCCACATGGAGTCCATTTTAGTCTACAATCTGGGCTGTTCCAAATGGAACTCTTTCATTATTAGTCTGTCTTTCAGAACTCTTATTGGTGTTGTCACTGTGTAAAATTCTATTTTTCCACATATTCCACATATTCACAGTACCTCACACTTGAATGTCAGTCAAGGTTTCGGGCTTTTTCTTCCTTTGGAACAATACTTATGTATATAAAAAGCAATCTTTTTTCTTGTCATGGCCCCTTGTGAACTCTTTGGGAAAGATTAATATCACTTAAGAATGACTTGTGATTGCCTGCTCTATATTTCATAATAACTTTATTCCACATGGTGCATGGGCAAGACAACATTTACTATATTACTGCCATTTTCAGGGAAACAGAAATAGCATTGGTTCTAGCTTTGGAATTCAGGAAAATGTATGAAATACACTAGAAAAATATTTGGGCTGTCTTTGACAGACATACAGCAATAAATTAAGCTAGCATAGGGTTTGGAGACCTCTGGAGTGGGAAATGACAGGTGAACAGTGTCCATATTCCATTTTTTCTGCCTATTTCACTTTGAGATTCAAAGAGGGAAGATTTAACAATGCAGAAATTCACTGGCAAGCACATTTAAAACAGTCCTATCTGGGATCAATCTATTGTGAAATAAATAAAATGATGGATAATGTCCTGGAACTTACTAGCAAGAATTATTTAAATTACTAAGTCAAGATCTTTAATGTTCTTTTATTAGGGCAAGATACTAAAATCAGTAAACTCCTTCCTGAAATCCTGACTTGGCTCAGTCCAATGCTGGCTCATTGTTCTGCCCAACAATATGAGATAGACATTTCCGCTGCTCTAAGTCTAAACCAAAAAAAAAAAAAAAAAAAGCACTCTTTGTCTGTGGCTAACTCCATATGTTTCTTAGGACATCTGCTAGTATTTCCATTTAAAATAAAATAAAAAGGTCGTTCTAATTGCCAACCATATCTGTTCTTATTTTGAGATGTAAGCCAGTTTTGCAATGTATTATCCTTGTGATTTGTTTTGATTCCATGTGTAACATCTTATTTTATTTTTTTAATGCTTTTTTTTTAACAGAAATATTTGAAAACAGTCAGGAGAAGAGGAACAACTGTCCCTCAAGCAATAGGGTAGAGCCTAGACAAAGCAAAGCACTCTTATTCTTCACCTTTTGCTTTTTCTTAAACTGTTTACACTAAGGACAAGAGGGCAGATTTTGTTTCTTAGAAAATAATACAAAAAGAAAAAGTTGATTATCCCATACAGATAAAGGGTGGTCAGCAATTACATAAAAATGGGGCAAATATTCAGAAGGTTCAAAGGATTTTATCATCACAACTGCCCAATGAAAACCATGTGCTCTGGCCCTAGGGGTTAACTATTACATTGAAACTGATAGGAGTAGTTTTTCTTCACAGAAAACAATTTGAACCAATCATTATGGGTGTAAAAATATCAATGGATTAAAAGTTTGTTTTACATACTCCAACTAGTTTCAGAACAATATTCAGGTGAAAAGAATTGATTCTCTAATCAGACCTATATTCACACATACCTAAAGTTAATGTGTTAATAGAAGAAGTTCTAGGCAGCTGAACCTAATTAGGAAAAATTAGAAGGCAGAGACTATCTATAAAAGGTTCTCATTTTTCTGGCATCCCACATTAGGGAGATTGAGCTCTTAAATATGTTACATTAGTGGTTCTCAATGGATGTGAGAAAATGGCAGCATTATCTGGATAACAATCCCATTTTCACCTTCTTCAATGCTGTTCTCCCTGTGTCAAAGCTACTATGCATAGTAGCATGTATGTGTGCATACATGTCAGACCTTCTTTCACTATTTTTAATTTTTTCTCCAGATTTATAAAACATATGTGTGTATCAAATAAAAATATGCTTATTTTCTCATGGATAAATTTATTGATTCATTCAAGCACTCAATGATATTTATTGGAAAATTATTTGGGGGCTGGGACTTATTGGTAAATAAAACAATTAAAGGTATGGAATAAATATATGTAGGCTTAACTTGAACTTAAGCTAGAATATGAAGAAAGGTTATTCTTAAAGTAACTTGTATAATGTAGAATGGTAAAGATGATGATCATGTTTATCATTAATAATGGTTTATGCTTGTACAGTAGTTTAATTTTATAAGATTGTTATTGCTTTGATTTATTGATGTGATGATTACCATTTGCCTATGTAGATATGTAAATTTTGGAATATTACCTCCCATTTTTCAGGTCTTAATATTTTTTATAGATACATCATTTGACTTTTATAATAGCACATGGCTTTTAATGATGAGGAATGACAATTTCAAATAGGATACATTATTTATTTACTCAAGATCACACCACTGGTTAGAAGTAAAGTCCTATATCATTTTTGTGTATTTTTCCTAATTATTTTTTTAATGTACCACATGATTTTTCATGTCCTTTGTATATAGATCAGATTTTTGACGCATAAGACATATCAGGTATATATTTAGTATCTACATACTGTGAAGGAAAAAAAATCATCTTGGGGAATTAGGGATGGAAACAAATATCATCTTTGGGAAACCAAAATTCAGAATCATGTGAGCAGAGTCATAAATGTGCAGTGAAGAAAAACTTTTCTGTTTCCCCTTCTAAATTCTTCAACTGAAATAATAATTAAGTTGACATAAGACATTAAAAGAAGAAAAACAAATACAATTCTGTGTGGTTAGTAGATATATATGGGATCCAAGGAAGTAACCAGAGCAAGTAGCTTTTACACCCTTTGGACATAGAATAACTGTCAAATTAAAGGGCTTGGGGATTGGGATGCTAGACTAGTGAAGTGACAAGATTTGTTTATAGCTTTCCTGGTCTTTAATTCTCCATTAAGAGATAAAGGTGACTTATATCAATCTGTTACAGAAGTGGGGGTGGGGAGGTACTTTTCACATGGGGAATTTATCTCCTCCATTCTAGGGCACATAAGAGTTCAAGAGTTCTTCTTTTATTTCTTATATTTCTTATATTATATTTCTTAAGTAATGTTAATTCAAAATAACCACACAAGTAGCACATTTTGAAGTGACCTATTTGATTCTGCTCTCCTTCAGATGTAATTGCATCAAGTCTACAATTCAAAAGGCACAATGTACTGAGGACATCCTAAGAATAAGTCATGTACACTCAGATGTGAAATGAAATTTTATCAGAAAGTAGTATATCTGAGGATTTGCAAAAAATACAGTTCCATGGAAGATGATAACATAGCTGACATGAAGAAGTTACCCCAGCCTGTATCTCAGTCGTGCTCTTTATGCTTCATGCCTACTTTTCTGGAAATGAAATGTCAATACCATTCTACCGCTTTCTTCTATATTCACATTGAAAGTCTCCAAAGCTTCACAGACAAAATGTCAGTATGTTGCCGTAACAGATAGTATGTGTCTGATTATCAAGCAGGAGTTGTAGGAACAGTTAAAACTAGCATCAGTCTTAGAACTCGCAATGGGGGATAAAACACAAACAGAAATTTTTTTCTAATGTTTCTGAACACCACACAGTTCCACCAGACTCAACCTTATTTGTTGGCAAAATGCATGTATAGAGAATCATTCAGGGATTTATGTCTCACTTTTCTACAATTTGACAGCAAGCATCAAACAGCAGCAATGTCATCCGTAGGACATAACTTTTATGCCAATTTCAACTATGCTCTATTGAATTTTTTTCTCAAATCTATAAGGTCAAAAAGAACTCTTTCAATAGAAAAGTTTAGATGCACAAATTGAATTCTATTTCCTGCATTTCCTCCATTCATGAGGAGAAATTAGAGTATCTAATTTGTTCTATGATCTGGCAAGAGCATTCATTTTCATTTCTCTCAATGGACTATGCCAAAATACCTCTTTATTTATTAAAACCATTTGCAAATACCACCTACTTTGAGCTGAATGGCATCCCAAGGCCAAGTTCATTCATTCATCCATTTGTTTAAAGAAATAAAAACCACTAGAGTAACCATTAATTGATTAACCTGTGCCAGCTACTTACATTAAGCAGCTTTATCTGCATGTTGAAGCAAAATATATATAAAACCTCTGCCGAGTGTTCGAAACAGAGCCAGCAGCCAGATAGACATTATTCTGTAGTTTTAGCCTGATAAACAGAATGCCCAGATTTTATCTATCTATGGCCAAACACCATAGGGGTCACTAAAAAGTATCATGTTAGGTTCTTAGAAGTCATAATGATCCACATACCCACCCACATTGGGTTGCCATTGCTGGCTAGTAAACAGGAGAAAGCCACTGTGGTATGAAACAGATCCCAGGAAGAAGGTTCCTGGTTTTACCTTGTCGAGCTCATAAAATCAATGTTGGGTTTGCTGCCTGTCAAAAAGTTTCTCGTATATTATCTCACTTATTTCCTACAACAGCCATGTGAAGTAGGCATTAGTCACCTATTTGACAGATGAAGAAACAAGATTCAGAAAGTAATTTGTCCAGAGTCATATAGCTAGTAATCTATAAAACCCAGGTTGTAAACATTCATCTAACTCACGCCAGTGTTTCATTCTACTCTATCAGTTTTCATGCAAACTCAGTAAGCCCTGTAAGTCATAAAATGCATACATATATATGTATATATAGAGGGAAGAATAGCATAACAAATCTAAAATAACACCTATAAGTACAATGCAAAAATATAAATGGCAGAGTAGAGAAATAAACCAGGTCTTAGCTCCAAAAATCAGATTTAGTAAATGATAATCCAAAACACTGTGTTAAGGGTAAAAAATGAAACAGACAACCAAAGTCCTATATGTGAATAATTCACTGAATGCTTGTCTGAGTAGAGTTCACATGATAAACCAAGCAGAAACTGCCCAGCCTCTGAGAACCTACAAAATGGGTATTATTATTATTTGTTTATTTACATTCCAAAATATCACTAAATATTAATCACATGGAAAACACTCTATTAAATATCTTAAAAACAGTGTTCACATCTAATTTATCTTTAACTATGCAATGCCTAAAAATATCTTGGTGTGTTATCAGTAATTTTTAACTAATACATTTAGGGAATGAATATTAACCAAGTAAAACCTACCTTTCAAGAACTTCATGGCTAGCCAATCCTCCACTGTGGTTCACCAGTTATATTGAATGAGTGCCTGGGAACTCCATTTTGAAAGAGGGCAATACTATACTGGGTCAAAGGACAGGCTATCACTGGTGATAGCTGAATTTGAGGGACAGGGACCCTGGGAGCCAGTGGCTTTAGTTTGGAATGTACTACAGCACCCTCAGACCAACCTTGATAACTCCCGGAGGTTATGGGATGGTGGTGGTGGTGGTGGTGGTTGTTTCCTAACCCCACTCTGATATGAGTTAGTCCTAGGCTCCAACAGTGAGGCTTACCCCAGCCCATCTAAGCTGCAGGAGAGAGGTCCACAGTGTGCTGGAACAGTCTGATGGGTTTGAAGCAGCAGCCTACGTACTAACTACTGGGATCCATGTCCCAGTTCTTCTGTAAGAGCCCCCACACCACCACACCTGGCCCCACTGAAGCACACCAGGTGAAGTAAGTCTCTGGCCCCACTGATTCCTCGGACCTCAGATCTCCTGAGCCCACAACAAATCAGATCTGGACACCATGCTGTGGTTTCACTTTTGAATATGGCACTGGAATTATAAATGAACTAATCAGGTTTAAGTTCTCAGTGAATCAATCAGGTCAAATACTCACCAGTGCCATTTAAGATTTTTGAGATCACTGAGGATATTAAATGAACTGATCTAATTGTAAACTGGCTGATCAGGCTTCAAAGACTGGGGACATGAGAGTATAAGTGAGAACAGTCAACTTTATTCACTGAGCAGACAGCTGAGGACCCATTTATCAGACAGACCCTTTGCACACTGAATAATACTTAGAGATCTTTGAGACCTACACAGACTTTGGAACCTACAAAGCCTCCATAGAGACCTGACTGCTAAACCTGTACCCAGCCCTACATTCAACATTGGTGCAAAGAACACCTTTGGCTTGTGTCTAAAATAACTGTCTGTTGTTGGTTTACTCCAACAGCTCTACAAACCGTAACACTTGTGTCTCTGGCACTGCTTCCTGGTTCCTGTGCTCACTGGTACTGCTGACCAGTGCTGATTAGTGCTATTAACCTTCAGCCAGCATTGATGAGCTGTGACCAGCCATCTTTGAGATCTTCCCACTGCTTCTAATGCTCAGTCACAACTCCCTAGAGCTATTACATCTGGCACTATGTGGTCTGGCATCGAATGCTGTTCATCCTGGACTTTTGAATTGCTGCTGTTGGTTGCTGTGGTATAAACTCAACAGACCCACCTCTGATAACCTGTATCTGCTACAGTGAGTACACGGATTTGCTGATGTACCACAAGCTCTAGACTCGTTAAAGAAACAATGCCATCTTCCACAAGCAACCTTTGTTTTTTACTACTGTATAAGGTGAACAGTATCTGGGGTGTGATTGTCATTGTGGGCTTAGAAGTGTTCCTTTTTTTTTCATTCTCTTTATTAATCAATAGTCTGTGTGGCGTCTTGTAATTGTGAGCCATTTGTCCTCCACGTTGGAACTGCTTTAGAGTCACACTGAAAAGGTGTAAAAGTATTAGAATTTGAAGTCACAGCAATTCAAACTTCCTGGAATATGGGGCACACTGGGAGAATTGAGACAGCTGTAATCACAAAGAGAGTATATATCATGCTAAAGACTTAAGATTTTACAAGGAAAAGACAGAAGTCACTAATGTATGGGATATAGTGAAAAAATAAACAAAAGCCACGAGGAAAAGTCAAAACAAGCTAAGCACCAAACTGAAGCACACAACTTTGGGCAGGAGGGGAAGGGGGGGGTTTGGAGGGGAGGATGGGGGTGGTAAATCCCTGGGATAACAATGATGTGAAATTTATATATAAATAATTTTTTTAAAGACTTAAGATTTTATATGGTAGAGTATGATAAAAATGGGCTGATTTTTGGAAAAAGGAAAGGGCTTCATCACATTTCTTCTTAGGGAGATAACACTGGCAGCAAAAATGGAAGGGCCCAGATTCTGGTAGTTTTCCTTCATGACAATGCAGTTGGAAAAGACAACAGGGTCCAGAGCTATTTAATGGGAAAAAGAACGGGGAGGCTTTAATAATTCCTCTGCAAGGTAAGGGAACATGAAAATTGATGATTGCTAGCTGTCCATTTTAATTAAATGAGCACCACAATACCATTCAACAAGATATGGGAGTAAAGTCAGGTAAACAATTGGTTTGAGAAAAATATTTTAAAAATTCAAGGTTGGAAATGTTGGGATTGGGGGTGAGACTTCAGTGGAGATGATTGGTAGAATACTGTATACCTGAAACTCGGGGAGAAGGGATGCTGAGCTGCAGACATAGATTGTGGAAACACATTTAGAGGCACAAAGACATGGTAAGAGTTCAATTTATTCAGGAAACAGAAGGAAGGAGTTGCCAAGGATTTGTGCTTTCAATCGTCAAAAATAAAATACCATTACATGAAAAACAGTCAAAATCAAGGTTTATATAGAAGTAAAATTAAACCTTGAGGGGAAAAAAATCTTGAAATTTTAGAAGAAAAAGTATCTAAAATGTGGGTGGAGTTAAAGCACTATGAAGAAGTCAGGATGTGTGAATGTGTGGGATCTTAGAAATCACAGGATCTCACTCCTTCTAGTGCTTTTGAAGAAATAAAGATGAAGAGAAATTAGTTAGGAGAGAGCCAGGCTAGAACTTGATATCACAACCTCCTGGGAAGCTGTTTTTGCTCTACTAAGAGGCACCTTCAGTTTAGTTGATTGTCAGAGGCTACCACCTGAGACCAGACAGGACTCATGCTGTGTGATATGAAGAAAACATCATTTCACTATCTTATCTGGCTTCAGAACACTGAGAACAGAAGTAACATGATGGACGTCTGGAGAGCAAAGAGCAGTTTCTCCATTTACCCAGTTTAACTTAAAAAGCGTTCCATAAAAGTTACCAGCAGTGTATGGGTAAATCCCCTGCCCACCATTATCTTACAGAAACTAATGTTTTACCCATTTTATTATCTTAGCTATTAGTTTTTCCTAGTTAATTAATCATAAAACATTCTCTTGGCCACCTTTTATTCCCCTGCTTAAATTCTATAAAAGACCTAGTAATTTACCTTAAACTTGCTAACAGTCATGTTTCTGATAGCCCACAGTCTTACGCTGTGTCAATCTCTCTTGTTCATACTTTCTCACAACTCTGCACCCAGCTCTTTACAGTTGATCGCGGGTTTCATCAAAATAAGGCTTAGAGAGGTGTTTGAGATATGCTGGAAAGATTGTTAAAGGGATTAAATATTCTGAGGCATAGTGACTCATGAAAGGGTTTGGAATAGAGACTTTATAACCAAATAGAATTTTATGTGGTAGCTTTCAGGTAGACTGTCAGTATTTTGCTCAGGCCAGTCATAGATTAAATTTATGAAATAATTGCCCCCAAATAACTGTTTTTTAATAAAACCCCTTAATTATATCAGACATTAATAGCCATTAAGTAAATAAAATCTAATTTGTAAAATTGTTATCAGTCAAGTCTGTTATACCATCCAAAAATATCTAGAATTATATGAAAAGTTCAGTGATATGTGTAAACTTTCAGATCTTAGTTACAGCTCTGAGTAATTGTAGCCACACCCCTCCCCATACATATTCACATATCCCTATTAAATCCAATGATGACTGCCATACAGAGACAAATTATTTTATTTGTGGTTCCTTCCTTTTCTTCTTTTTCTCTTTTACACATACATTTATTGGACAATGAATAAAAATTTATTGCCATACTTTAGGAAAAATATCTTCACAAAGGACAGGTATTCTCTAAAATAATTTCCCTTTTCATTCTTTGCTTGTACTTGGTCCAGCTGAAATCATAAGCAAGTTGTGACAGGGTGTGCTAAATGTCACAGGAGCACCCAGCAACTTTATCTTCTTTCGCTGCCCAGAGCTTCACAACTTTGAGATTCTAGATAATGGTCTGCCACAGAGGAGATAGTCCCTTGGGGGGTAGAAATTGACCTGACACTACTGAAACCCCAAGGTCCCATGGTACATCAAGGTTGATTAGATGGTTCACAGTAAGACTAACATCTAGTGACAGAACATAGAAAAATGTCACAAATAGTGCTTGAAATTAATTTTAGGGTCACAGCAACCTGCATCTCTGACCTTAACATTTAACCCCCTCACATGTCGCTGTCCATCTCTGCCATTATGATGATTGCACATACTCTGAGCACAAGAGATGGCTCCACTTTCCATGTGCTCAGGCTGAATACTATAGTGGGATTGTTGCTGGGCAACAGCAGCCAGAACAATTTGTTTGGGGAGCATTTTGATAATGATTACACTCACAGGGTTGGGGCAGGTTGAAGATGTATTTTTCCTTCCTTTTTTTGCCTTCCTGTGGCACTTATTCCTGGATGTTGCAAATACTCATCTGATTTTTGCATAGATGAGGGGGGGACGTTATTTAAATGAGATTGGGAGGGTAATTTGCTTCAATACAATCACTATATTCTTTTATGTTTTGTAGGCAGTCTGCTGCAGAAGAAGAAAAAGCTATTTTGTGACCATTATTGACACAGATGACAATGCACTGCTGGCTTGTTTCAGTTACTTAGAACAATGGGGCCAGAAAAAAGATGCAGTTTAGTACAGGCATTTAGTAAATTATTGGTAAATGGTAAGGATACAAAAGCACCAGCTAAGTCATCAGGCACATTTCCTCTCTAATGTGACTGCAGTTACTCCCGTGGCCTCTACTCCCTGTTCAGAAAGGAAACTTCCCCTTCCTCTCCTTTAGTGATATCAATACGCTGAAATACAGCATTTGGCTAAACCCAGGAGAGCTGACTTTGAAAGGTAATGGGAAAAAATATTTCCTTTCTAAAGGAACCTGGCAGCCTTTAAGGATTTGCAGCACACAAATATCAGATGAGTCAGAGTGGGTAGGAATTACTACTTGAAAAACCATTGGAGTCAATATTGCCCACACCCCTGGAATATTAATATGAATACACACCCACACACACCCCTGGAGATGTGTTTCTTTCACAATTCATGAGTGGTAAAGAGACCTTTTCTGAATTTTTTTTCCTTAGGAACTTAGAGAGTCAGCGTTTAAACTGTTTCCTTGCAAATGCTTTCCCATATGACTTAAATATTCCCATTAAAGGCAATTTCCTCAGTCCACATAGATTCTCTGCATCTTAGTAACCACCCCCTTGCCTCATTATAAACCCTTTTCTTCTGACTTCTATGTCCTCTTTTGGCTATGACTTGGTAGGAGACTTTGGTACTATATGACAGAATTTGAGATGGAGTTGCCAACCAAACACAACAGTTGTTCACAAGACACAATCAGTTATCGACTCATATCTACTTACCATCAGGGAGATGTGTATTGATATAAAATATGCCTCTGGGCCTCCAGACAATATGGGCCCAAAGCTGTTGAACTTCCAGTCCAAATTGCATCAAATTATAGATTCCCAGCATTGGTCCATAATCCCAGAGCCTCAGGCTAATTTTATAGGCTGTCTTGCACATCACACAGCCTTTGGCAAAAGTTTCAAAAAATTCTTCATCTCTCTCTCTCTCTCTCTCTCTCTCTCTCTCTCTCTCTCTCTCTCTCTCTCTCTCCTGAGGATCATGAGTTAGATATGCTGTTTCATTTTTAGGTGAGACACTTTAAATACACCGAATAAAATCGAGGTAGAGGGAAAGGATGATATGAAAAGAAAATTAAGGACACTAGTGTCATTTAGAGTAAGAATTCAAAAGTGAATATACATTTTTATTAATTGCCCTTGTTAGTGTTTTGACAGTACAGGCTGTCCCTTCTCAGGTGTAGTCATTATAGTCCTCCACAACAGCCTATTGTGATTTCTATACTACCACATCTGTTCTTACCCAGCAACAGACTGGTATGGTGCTTTGTTTTTCCCTCCTTGGATGCTCCTTTTTCTTCTCAGGCTTTATCATCTTGTCTCTGGGTTGGGAACTGACTTCTCCCCTCTGGGTGTTTTTTGTCTCTCCCCAGACTTTATCAGCTCTAGAAAGTATTTTCTGGGTTTAGGGTATGTTGCCCAATAATTTCCTTAAAGCAACACCCTCCTTACGCTATCTGACAGGTCATGCAATAATTTCAGGATGAACACAGCCTTCATGATGTTCTCCAAATTTCCACCAAAGAAACTTCTCTTTATTAAGAAGCTACTATGTGCAAGATGTTCTCCTAGGCCTTGCATAGGCTATTGACAATATAAAATGCAGACTCATGAAGACTGCAGGATACAGGTCTTATCTTGGCTTTGTGAAGAGTTACTGAGCCTCAGGCAATTGTACCTGAACTCCACCAAACACAACAGCAATATCCCAGCCTCCATGAGGAGAAAACAGTATCTCTGGAAGAATATCTGACCTCACTGAAAATAGCAGTCC
Source organism: Uropsilus gracilis (assembly GCA_004024945.1). Lineage (NCBI taxonomy): Eukaryota > Metazoa > Chordata > Mammalia > Eulipotyphla > Talpidae > Uropsilus > Uropsilus gracilis. The sequence goes on along the minus strand of PVHY01000750.1, from coordinate 161,663 downwards.
CATTTGCTTTTACTTTCCTTTAAAAAATATCCTATATCTTTTGATTCAAAGTTTACATCTAGGAATAACCCTTTTCTTTTGCAATACCTCTGGGGAAAGAACATATGTCACAAATGCCATTGCCATATTTAGATGTTGTCTGTTGTTCAGCTTCACTGAGCCTACCGCCAAGTTACCTCTTACATGGTAATTACTCATGAAATCTGAACGCTCTAGCAAATTAGTGTTAGGTTGCTTTCATTTCCCAATTAACTGCCCACCTGCAATTATAAGATTTAAGTTAGTCATAGTCAGCCTTTTATCCTATAGCCTTTAGAAAGGGGGAAAAAGTTTTCTTTACACAGTCTTTATGCAGAATAATTAAGGTGTGAAATGGATCACAAAAGGCAACAATGAAACATGCAACTATGAGTATATTCAAAGAAGAATCAGACAAGGAAGATAAAAGATTCCATGATACAAATATTAGACAGACAGGTGGGTGGGTTTGGATAGACCATATGGCCTCCTTCTGGCTTGAAACATACAGAGAGATTATATTTTTCAAAAATCCATTCAAGAACCACATTGACTTCTAAACAGTAAATTATAGCAAAGAAAATACTTATGACACCTTAGCTATATCCATGATTTCAATGTCAATTTTGTATTTCTTAGGATGTCTTTCCAAGATGAACCAAAACACTTGCCATACAATAAATGAGGTGGTATAAACTAAGCATGAAAGACAGGGAAGAAGAATTTAGTCTTGTTTTTTTTTTTATTTTCTCAAGAGAAATGGATATGTATTTTTCCAAACTCATGGCAGAGAAGAATGCTGGTACCTCATTGCAGCCTGTGGAAACAACCACTGTGATACAAATCCAACGTACTGAGCTGAACAACAGACATGAAATGTACCAGATAATGAAAAACAGTGTCATTTCTGGAAAACATTAGAGATTATTTTTCTCCCCCTCAGGAAGACAGAGCATATGATTCCCATTCTCACATTATGACAGAAACACTGCGTGTACTGTATCTGGAGGATTGCTGCCTGAAATTCCAAGAGACCATACATGATAGAAAGCTACAAACATGCTTCTTCAAGCCCAGTTTAATTGGCATTCTGGTTGATAAAATAACACAGCTTTGACAGCAACACTGCACTAAAAGAGTGCCTCTTCACATTTTCAAAAGGTAATTCTTGCCAACAATTTGCCATACAAGAAATACTTAATCTAAGCTTTTGAATCAATGGCCTGTCCCTCTCAAATCCTCAGATTTCCTCCTTAGGAGACTCTAATAGACATTTTCAGGGTGCTTGAAAAGCACTACGTGGATATTTGTCATCGTCTTTTAATCTGACTTTTTGAGTGCAACAGGTTGCTAACACAAAAGTTGCCAGTACTACAGTGATGCCAGCAGGTTTATCCTCCCAACCGTGTCTAAAGTTGCCATACCATGTTGAAGCTTCTGTGACAGTACCAAAGACCATTTCAATAGAAATGCATCTAAATGCAGCCCCTGGAGTGTGCTTCTCGGTGAAGGACCTTTAGCCTGAGCAGTCCTCATATCCCAGCAAGAAACTCAAATGCAGAAAGTGCATCCACATTGGTGTTGCACTGTCATGTAAGCAATGAGGTCTCTATTCCACCTTGTGCTATGGAGTTTATAAAGAAACAGTTCTTTTCTGTTCTAGCTTTATTGTGTCTTCTTCCTTGGACTACTGTTTGAGCCCTTAGGTTCTTGGGTGAATGAAATTAGAACAGATATTATGATGTTCTTAAAAATGTTCTTCTATGTTTTGGAATGCTTACTTTTCTTTCTTTTTTTTTTTCTTATTTGTATATATATATATATATATATATATATATATATATATGTGTATATATATATATCACATATTTGTATTCCCCAGAAATCACCCACCACCTCCCCTCCCTGACCACTCTCTCCCACCCCCCCTCACCTAGTTGCAGTTCTTAAGTTTGGTTGTTAGCTTGTTTGAACTTTTTCTCCTGGCCTTTTGCTTGTTTATCCTATTACCTATATATTAGTGAAAACATATGGTTTCTGCCTTTTTCTTTCTGATTTGTTTCTAATAAGATTTCTTTTTAGGAATGCTTACTTTTCTTAGCTGAGAGTTCTCTGGGTATGATTCCTGACCATCAAGCAACTAGATACCTAATGGTGTCATATCAGGAATTTTGGGGAGATGATCACTTATGAAGTCAAGTTGGGTACCCATATCACAACTTTAAGAACTAAACAGAAAAGTATTTCTATATACCTTTGTGATTTTTAATTTTATATAAACCAATCCTAAATAGCCAAAGTAAAAAACTAACAGGGGTTTAGTTGATCACAATGCAAATAAAAGCAGAATTCATTTATCTATAAGCTAGGATGATTTCATATTTTTCTCTCATCTGATGGTGGATGAGATAGAGTATTAGAAATTCATGCCTTCTGAGCTTGGAAGAATTACACTATCCTTAGCAGAGAGAACAACAGTGAAATAATTCTAAAAATAGAGAAATAAACTAGTTAGAGAATTCCATTTTTTGTATTCTTCCTGCAAAACGAATTGTAACTCATGACATCATGACAATTATTGACTAAATGTCCATTTAGTCAATCATCTTAACTACATAAGGTCCAAAAATTATTTTGACCCACTTTTTTCACTCTAAAATGATTTGCTTGGTTGGATGGCATTTTATAAACACACATTAGCAGTAGACTCCAGAAGGAAGTTATTACTAGGCTCAATTTTAAAATATCCCGTCACTTTTTAATGCATCAAATACAAAAAATAATTTTGTAGGCACTGCTATGTGTTTTTCTTAGATCATTTAATCATGCATTCTACATGGGTCAAGAGGTAGGAGGTATGTTTTTAATCTTTCAAATAATATAATATTCTTTTAAGTTTATAAGAAGGTAAACTTATCTTTAAAAGTTCAAATCTAGATTAAAGACTGTATTTTTGAACAATTTCCCATTAAGAAAATGTCAGCAATATAAACCTTCCTGTTTTTCATGGTTTAACATTACTGAAAGTATCCAAGATAATAGCAATCAATATTTGTTGGAACACCAACATAAGAAATCTAACTTTCTGACCCCTGAATCTAAAATATGGTGCTATGATCTCTCCTCCAAAAACAACTTAAAGTGTTACACACTCAAGTTCATCCTGAGGTTAGAAATATGCCAGTTTCATAGGGAGATAAGCAATTCCTTCCTAGTATTTATTGCCTTTTCAACATTTCATTGTATCATTTTATCACTTCTTTGTGCCCAGGTGACTTTCGTATTGAACCAATGGTGAATACAGAATCCTAATTCAATGAACTGAATTAAATGATATTTATTTGTCCTGGAATTGTTAATCATTTTCCTTGAAGAAAATAAGCATCAATGTTTGTAGATGCCTCTGTGTGTATGTATCTGTGTGCATGTGCACATGTGCAGTTTTCCCAGGGCTGCCAAAACGAATATAATCAGGCAATATACCCCCAGAAAGAATGTCAATGTATTGCTTTTGAAGTTTCTTATGAATTCTAGTTCATTAAAGATATAATTAAAGTACTTCAATGAAAAGAATGCCCAGACTAAGAAAGCTTCAATCTACAGTGGTCTGTGTCCTCTGTATCTATAATTACTGTGGTTAGTTTTGTCTTTAGATAATAATTGCCAAGCTATTTGGGGACCTCGCTGTTTGGTGTATGTACAAAGAAGTACCTATGTTAAACAAAACTCAGTTTATAGAATGGCAGTTCTTCTTGTACTAGAAAAAGATGACAAATCAATAATTTACCACTTTGATGTATTCCCAGGATAGAAACACAGAAAACTCACCCATCTTATTAAACTAGTTCAAGAGATAACAGTAATTTAATTCTATTGCTATTTTTATATTATAGGTCTAAAATACAGCTTTTAGCAGACAACAAGAGCTTAAAAATACAACTGTGAAAATAAAGCATGGTAATTCTGAAACTATTGGGAATCCTGAGATAATTTATCTATTAAAAATAACGTAAAAAAAATGATAATAACAGTTGTACTCAGGAGAACTATACCAAAGATGATCTTCCAGCTTTTCCATCATTTATGATTCACCCTGAGATATAGATTGTCCTGACTAGCAGACATAGTTGAACTGTCTCTGTTAGGTATCCAGTGAAGTCCAGAGGTCATGAGGATGGATTTCACACAGGGAGATTCCACAGTGTGCATTCCGATAAGGCAAAGAGATCAGAGGAAAATATAAATTGTACTGAAACACAAGCATTTATGTCCATCTACTTTCAACATACAAAATACCAAACAGAGCATCCACTTCATGCTAAAAACTTCAAGAGACACTCGAGATGAGAAGTCTTCCGATGTAAATTATAACCATAGCTGGCACATATCCACTATTGGTAGAGTCTTTCATTTCACAGCTATACTCTGATGCATAAGTGTGAAGAAGTCAGTATGCCTGAATTGAATTGAATTTTTAGATTTCTTTACATCAATACACATTTGTTTGTCTTCAAAATCAACAATACAATACAATACAATGCAATGCAATGCAATGCAATGCAATGCAATGCAATGCAATGCAATGCAATACAAATGCAATACTAAATACTCTTGCCTGCTCAGTTGTATAGCCATGTCGGTCCTGGGCTTAAAGAGACCTCACTCCTCTGTGCTCAGGTGGCTTTTGGATTGAGCCAATGGTGGACATAAAATCATAATTTAATTAAAGGAGTTAAAATGATAACACATGTCTGTCCTGGAATTATTTATCATTTTCCTTGAAAAAAAAATCAATGTTTGTACATGCCTCTGTGTGTGCATGTGTGTGTGCGCACAAACATAGGCAGTTGTTTCCACATAGTTCTAAATAGACCATGACACAATTATGAAGGAGGGGTGGCGGCAAAGGCAGTGTACCCAGTTTTCCCAGGGCTGCCAGAATAAATTACAGTCCAATGTTTAGTTCTGATTTGGAAGCAAATTTACAGTTAGTATTGTCCACAAGTTGGAGAAAGTTCTAATCCCTCTGACAAAGCCTACATGTGGGAAAAAGCTGACTGGATTGAATATCAGAAATTTTGTTTCCAATTAGTTCCACAAATATCATGAATATAGCGTAGAGACAAAAAAAAACCCCTAGAAATATGCAAATGTAAAAAGAATCCTTAATTTAATGAAGACAAACCCTTCATAATTTCTGAAAAGAATTTCTTCCTAACCAAACAGTGTAAAAAGTACCAGTTGTTCATTCTAAGTGGGGAGAGTTGCTATCCTGTTCAGATCCTGGAGAACATGCCTCTTTTTTTAGGAGTACCACCTTGTATACCTGGAGAACATGCCTCTTTTTTTTAGGAGCAACACCTTGGTTTACCTGGTCCATTGCCCTGTGATAGACATCAGATTAAGAAGCTCCAGTATATTAAGCATTTTAAAGACTTTTATCTATGTACTTATGAACTCATCACTTCAGCTGTATATTATTCCTTCTTTCAATACATATGTGTAGATGTCTTCTAAGTGCCACTAGTTCTACAAATATGAGGTAGGGAAAGACCAGAAATTTTACAGCATGTCTTTCTACTGAAGTAGCTGAAGAGAACAAAGGAAAGAATTATATACAGAAATTAAAATATATTTCTATTTCTTGTAATGCCATTATAGCTAGAAAAATTTGATTTTCAAGGTTGAAGTCATGTTTGATCATTAGACACAATGGCAGAATGGTAAACATTATCTACTCTGTTTCCTACAGCCTAGATGTTGCTGATTCCGTTCTAAGATAACCTAACAAGAGACATTTCCTTTGAGGACACCATCCTATGGAAGCCAGCCTTAGTCACTCTCATCACCTCATTATCCCTAAATTCAATTTTTACCACCAATATTTAAGATATATGAGGGAACACTATATGAATAACATGTTACACAAACTTCACTTGTCTCTTTTATTATCAGCTTCAACTTATGATATAAATCTTTTATTTGACCAAATAAAGTTCTCCTCATGGGGAGCAGTTGTCCCATTAGTCAGAGGTCATTATAATCTAAAACAAACTGACTGATCTTTTTCTACACAAATTCTCTATGGTCTTTGGTACTAGGCTCTGAAGATACAATAGCACATAATAAGGGATTCCTAATAACTCTTAATAATAAGGTAAGTGAGGAAAGGCCTGATATGTACGAAGTATAGATTCTACAGTGGATAATCAGAATGGGCAGAAGGATGAAGCCAGTGCTTGGGTTGCCTATTAGTTTCCTTGGTTGCTCAAATTTCCACAAACAGGGCTGCCTAAAGCAATTGCTATTCATTGTCTCACATTTCTGATAATCAGAAATTCAAAATCAAATTGTCAACAGGGCCGGTTACTTTAGGAAAAAGGTGTTTTATGCTTTTTTCATGGTTTCTGGTGATTTTTTGGTGGCTCCTGAAAATACCTGATGTCCCTTATTTTGCAACTGAATCACACCAATCTCTGCTTCTGTAGTCACATTGCTTTCATTCTTCAGATTAAATAACTGTGAGTGTCTTCTCATCTTCTTACAAGGGCAACAATCATAATTGGGCTAGGGTCCACCCTACACTGCATTAAAACTTCAATTCAGTGAATAATATCTGTAAAGACCCTATTTCCATATTGTCACAGTCACAGATACTAGTTATAAGAATTGAATAATTTTAGGGAGATGCAATTCAATCTGAAATAGGTGGAAAGGCAAACTGTAGTAAAGTATCTCTGCACACTAAAATTGACATAATGCTACTATTACTCAATAGGGAACACAGAAAAACTAGGAAAAGACAAGAAGAGACAATAATTTAGAGGTGAAAAATATAGATGTGACTCAGACAATCCAGAGATCTGACCCCAAGTCCATCAGGGGAAGTGAAACAGCCACAACTCTACTCTTATTCACCTGTTCCTCAGACAGGACATTTCTCAGAATGAATATCCACAGTTTGGGTCTGATGATCTGATTATCTCACTTTCTCAAAGTGCAGAGTTTAGATACCCTCATCTCTTCTCTCAGATGTGTAGTTTCATGGGTTCTCTGAATAAGCTGAATCCACAATTGGTTTGAGTTTCATAATGCAGTATCTTAAAACATAAATACAAAATAATAGAGATATACCAAAATCTTAGGAGAAGACTTTGACTTGATTATAATTCTAGAGCCCTGACAAACTCATGAGCAGAAGGGGTTCTTCTGACTTCAGACAATTCTGATTTGGGAAAAGCTAGATTTGAGTCTTCATGATGCTACTTTGGGACAGAGGAAGGCACTGTAGATAAGTATCATCTAGGAAGTCCCCTAACCTAGGGGAAATTTCTAAATTCCAGGTTGGTCTTGGATCTCACCAAGGAAAGTGGAAATAGTCTCCATTCAAGACCCTGAGATGGTAAAACTTCCCCTAGAGACATAAGGAGCTATAAATTGTAAATAAGTTAAAGGGCCAATGAGTACATATTTTATTCACAAGAAATCATATCTTTCCTACTATTCTCTGGTACCACACTCTATTACACATTTGTTTGTCATCAATTTGTGTAAATTGAAATCACCAAAGACATTTTTTCAATGTTAGAAAATTACCCAAGAAGAGAAATTTCCAGAACTTGTATGTATCATTTTAATATCATGCTGTGTTCAATTGGTGAGAATAGAGGTGATATATGAGGAAACCAATGGAACCAAATAGACAAATTAAAAATGGGGCAAACCTCTATAAAGACTTGAATAGATTCCTTCTTCTCCCCCTGCCTACTTACTATTAACCAGAGATGGAGTCTTCCATTTGTCTCTCATCATAAAACTCATCACTTTTTATTTTAATTGTATTAAATTTGACTTAGGTAATATAATTCTACAGGCTGCTGACTTGTGAGAAAAGTAAGACAGCTGTTTCCATGTGTTAAAAAAAACTTGGATCAACAGTTAACATAATCTACTGTGAACACTTTTCCCCACTGTGGGTAGATAAGTATGTTGGCCTGAGTTACTAAATCTCTAAATTTGCACATAAGTATTGATAAGCAATGAGCAGCAGATAACAAATTGTCCACGGAATAGTCTAACAATTGGCGGCTCAGTTTTGACATTCTTTCCCAGGGTCAATTGCTTTCAAAAAGAAAAATCTTAATTTTTTTCCTCTTAGTCCACAGGGACCCCTCATGTGTTCTATTGATAAGATACAGACAGCCCTAGCCATAGTGCTCAGAGAAAGACTAAGTACAAGCATTACAATTGTTTGCCAGCATGCACAGTCATGATCCAGTAGCTGTGAGATCCAGAAGGTGAAAACTTTTTCACACTAAGGGAGCAAGGGAAATTGGTAGAATGCAAAGCAGGCAAAGTCAGAGGGCTAGCACCAGGTAGGAAATGCTGACCAAGCTCTTTGAATTTTCAAAATACCCAACAAAAGAACAAAATGAAAAAAAAATTAAACTCAAGATAAAATGGAAAAGATTTCAGCTTGACAAAGGGAAGAAGATCTGCGATCAAAGACACAACACGCACTGACATGGTGCCTTGTGGGAAAACCTCTCAACCTTCTAACAATATCTGTGACAACTTATATTGAACATTTACCCTGTGTCTTGCTCTAGAGAACTTTTCTTTCAGTTTATAAATAATATAAGTAATAAATAAATGTTAAAATGAAGTAATAAAGTCATATCAAAGATACATTAAAGAGAATAAGATATACAAATAGTGCTGGTTATCCAATAACCAGCATTTAAAGCTAATAAAGCAGCAATAAATCTAAACCACACCCTCCCCTACTATACTTAGTTTCCTTTACAAAAAGTGTGCTGCATATTGACCAATGTACTCTGTATCACTCTGGACCTTTTTGTGAACATACACATACACTCTACCAGCACCACATACACACATCTGGTGTGTATCAGTAGCATTGTATTTATATAATCATGTGTCACATAATGACAAGAATACATTCTGAAAAAAATTGTCATTAAATGACTGTTGTTTTTTAATATCATGGTATGTAATTACACAAATCTAGGTGAGTGAACACCCTGTACATCTAAGCTGTATCATATAGACTATGGGACCACAGTCATATATGTGGTCCACTATTGACTGAAATTGCTAATACATGCTAGATACTATCTACTATTACTCAATATTAAATACTATTTACTAATCTACTCTTTGTCTGCATGTATCATTTTTCACTCCAAAAAATACATCTTGCTGATATTTCCAAGTTAGTACAAATTTATCTATTTTGCAAATTTTACATTATATGGAACTAAATAATTTATTCAACTCTTCCCTTACTATAAGCTGTTTTCATTTTCTATTACAGAAAATGCTCTAAGTACCAACTCATAGCTGCAGTGTATTAGAAACCCATTTTCTTCCTTCCTTACCAATACTTGATAGTATCTTTTGACACTTTCAAGAACAAAGAGCCTCATCTATCCTGTGATTTGGTCATTCACTTAGCAAAAGAGAAAGAGAAAGAAAAACAGAAAATGAGATCTTTCAAGATCCATGTTAACAATTACTATAGATGTGAAAATTCTTTATGATTTTTATAGAAAAATTAGATAAGAAATGGACATAATTTTAGAAATTATGTGTTTGTTTTCATTTTACTATATACATATTCACCAGCAGGAACAAACTGAGGGGATCAGTGCCCTGTTTCAGAATAATTCGGCAAGGGCATGCTTCCCGGGATGTTTTGTCCCAGTACAAATCTGAGTGCCATGGGAAATACTTGTTATTTTAAGGCCCTTTGCCCTGAATTCACAATCACACCACAGGCTCAGCCAAGTGCTGCACTTTGACAATAGAGAAATAGAAGAGATATTGACTGTCTCTTCACAGAGTGTCCAACCAGAATCTATTACCTCCCAAAAAGACCGCAGAAAGAGTTGGGTTTGCAGTGAAACAGTGCCGTGTGGACCATGTGGATGCCTCCCATGTAAGCCAAGTACAAGCCAATATGCCTGAATTCTACATTGGCTGCCACTTCACATCTGCGGTTTGAGGGCAGCCTGAGGAACTAACAGCTGCTAGAGCAGTGCTCCCTCCAGCCTGAGAATAATGCAATAATTGAAAACAGAGAGGCCTATTTACTTGTGACCCAGAGGAAAGCAGATGTATGTTCAAAATGACCAATGACCCTAAATAGCTTCCCTTCCTTAAACTTTAAAGCAGCCTTAGTTATCTTTTTCTTAACTCTGAGAATCACAAGAAAACCAACTAACCCTGTTGTAAAGATAAATCACAGCCACCAACTTTATAAATGAGCATATTACCTAAATTGGTACTTAGGTACTGACTCAATTAAATTCACAGGTGGTAAAATCTGGATGTGCTGAAGACAGAGCAATTTATCTATAGATATTCATTTTGCCAAAAATAGAACACAGCATCTTCTACAGACGCTCTTCCCACGTTAGTTCTTATTTTTCTAAAGATTAATTGCTTCATCTAGTAGACATTTATTATCTTTCTCTCCCCATTCAGATAAGAAGGACATATGAGGGGTGAGCAGTTCACTTAGATCTCTAGGGGCAGCTGGTGAATTGAATGAGAGACACAGCCGTCTGCATAAAGTTAACATATCCAGCCAGCATCTCAATGGCCACCATTGTTTCCTCTGCCCATTAGTAGCTCATTGTGGATGGATGGGCCTTTCTCCAGGGTCCATAATGAACTCCAGGCAGGTGGAGGTAAAATAAGCTCGGGATGGAGCCCATTGCTGCCAAACTCACAGAGTCTTGTATCTGCCAATTGGGATGCTACCCATCATAAATTGGAATTACCGCTTATGATGGCCCACCCTCTCCAAAGGAAACTGGCTACAAATCAGCAGTTCCTGGCACATATGACTTTGAAAAACTGACCCAAGATCCAAACTTGAATTGCAAAATTCCTCATGGTCTTTGACCTAGTAATTCTTCTATTATACATTATTCCAAGGAAATGATGTTTACCTGTCTTTCTACATGTAAATGCATACATAAAAGTAGATAAATAAAAGATTGTTCATTAGGGATTACTTATGCTAACTAAAATTAGAACTCCTCAGTGGCATACAAATAAATCTTGGTAATAGTAATTTTGGAATATGCATAAAACAGTAATCTGTTGAGTTTCAAAAATCACAGTGAGTCTACAGTTAAATAGATAAAAATGTTAAGTATTTAAGTTATAAATAGATACAAATGTTAAATATTATCTAGTTTATGAATGTATATAATTTATAATTGTATGATTAATGAAACCTATGTAGTCATATATATAAGTATATGGATATATATATCTATGTCATCACTCAAAATACTTAAAGGTGTTAAGACTGAATACTATTGAAACATTTTTATATTCTGTATATTTCCATTTCTATAAAAATCACATTACAATTAGAAAATAAGTATACCTTTTAAAGTTTTTTGATCTTGCAGATGATTTCTTTCATCACTCAGACTATCCTGAACACATTTATTCACCTTCTAATTTTATTATTTTAAAAGATATAAAATCCTATTGTCTCTCACTAAATCTTTTGTGATCTGGTGTTGGTATTTTTGAATGTATGGAATTTAAAATTTCATTTTATAAATTTCTCAATACCATCTTAGAACATTTAGCAGTTCTTAATCTCCCTTTACCTGTAAAACCAACAAATATAAAACAATCTTACTCTTCCAAGTTCAGATACTAAGGGTAGCAATCTCAACAGGTCACAGATTTCAATGCTTTACTAATGTTTACATATTTTTATTCCTCATAAAAGTATCTTTAAAGCCTTAAAAAGAGAAACATTTTAATGCATGAGCACTTGCTTTAATGTTACACAAAACTTGGAGAAATAGATCTACAGATTTTTGCAAACATACTCATCAGTCATTAATTATATTTATGACTACTGGTTACTATTCACTTTATGCACATTGATGCAAATTTTAAAACTGTCTCATATACAACATTAATTAACTAATCTTTAAAATCAAGGCAAACAGGGAAAAATGAAAAAAAAAAAACATTTACTTAAAATTGTGAAGGAATAAACAAAGTTTCCAAACAGATTATTCAAATGTTCTCTGGGCTCTTTATTTTCTATAGCTCCATATTTTTACCCTTAAAATCTCAATTAATGTCAGTACTATCCCTAACAATAAACATACCCTTAGTCACAAACAGGATGGTCACAATAGCTGGGGAGATACCATGAGTCTGGGCTCCTGTGTATCTTTCCCCATCATTGGTCCCTCTGTCCCTGTTTACCTCAGACTTCTAGTGTCTTTGCCACTTCTTTTCCCAAAACTTTCTCAACATTCTGCTTTCACAAACAAACAAACAAAAAAACTGAAACATGTTTACTTTATGTGCAATGAAAGAGGAACCATTAAGAGGTTGTTTCAAGAACCAACCAATGATTAGAGAACAGCTATGAGTGGGTAGGAGTGTGCAAGAGTAGAGGATAGGAGGGTGAGATATGGGAGCTTTAAATGGTACTAGTGTGAGATCTTGGGGCACTTATGTGCCCCAAAGTAGCATGGTGAGCCAGGAGGTACTTGGACTTCCCTGCCAGAAAGTCCTGATTTGAATATTTCAGGAGCTGGACCAAAGTAAACTACCTAGGCCTCTGTCTCCTCCTCTGTAAAATGGAAAAATTAAGCAAGATTCTCTACCAAGGCCTTCCTTAGCCTTAGAGTGACCCATAAATAAGAGTTCAAAATGGTTAGCGTTAAAGTGATGCTAATAATAGTTGTGTTTATGTTTGTAATTGCAAAGGGAAAAAAAGAGAAATTTTCTCAACACAACTTTGCTGGTAGGGAAAGTAAATTCCAATCCCCAGGTGGCTACTTTGAAAGTTATGAGAAAAATAAATATTTTTTGTCCACAAATAATCCCTTCTTACTACCAAAAAAACTCTAATAATAAAATTAAAAGCATGCATATCTATTACTTTCTAGGGGAGAAGCCAAAAGCAGAACAATGACTAAAACAACCAAAAAAGGAAAATAAAAACACAATCATACCCTATAAAAGTGTTGCCTTTTCTTCTCTTTTGTCCAATATCTACCGCTGCTAACTAACTTTTGACTCTAACACACTTCAAGCCATAATTATTTATTTTTTTAAATTTCAGAAGATATTAGCTTGTTGTGTTCTGAACACCAGTGATTTTGTTTTTGTGAATAATTTATGACAATTACCACATTCTATCTTAACAGAGGGGCATGTATCTTGGTACCTTTTCTACCTTATACTAATCTAACCCTCTTTCTACATACTCCATGGAAATGATTGTTTTAATCCCAACCAGATCTTGGTTTTCTGAGAATCTTCTGCAGCTAGTAGTGAAATTGTGTTGAAAAGGAGGTGTAAACCTCCAACTTACAAGCCACAGGTCCATTCACTTGCGCGTAGCAGTTGTCACTCAAAATGCAGTTTAACAAGGGATTTTATTAACAAGGGAGTTCAACAGGGAAAGCAAAAAGTCCTTAAAGTCACAAGTGGCCGGTTCTCTTACCCTAGTCACCATTCTCAGTCCCAAAAGTCCCAAAGACACAGTCCTAGATGGTGCCCCTTTGCCCCTCCAAACCTCAGAGATTAGCACACTGCAAAGTGCAGTTTTTCTCTGGTATCTTATCTTCTTCTCTCTCCAGTATCCTGAGCTGCTCCACTTCTTCAAGGTGTTTCAAACTTCTTCCACTATTGCTGATGTACAAATCAGCTTTCCAAATTCCTGGCCATCACTAGATACCAGCTTTCCAGGCCACTTTGCTGCAGCATCACAGTCTCCACACTGGCTACTCTTCTGCTGGCCATCATAACTCCTTGCAACCACCACCTCACTCTTTCAGGAGGCTTCTACCCACCCTGGTCACTTGGGCTGCTCTTTACCCACCTACCATTCTTTTCTGCCCTCTCTGAAAGGTTCCACTCCTGTGTCCTTCTCTAGGTGCTGAAACTTCTCAGCTGTCCACTTCAGGTGGTTCTGCTTCTCGTGCAAATCCTCTCTTCCAGCTGCTTCTTCTGCCAGTTTTTAATTGCCATGCCTCCCAAGGGTGGGGGAGGGGCACCCAGTTTCAGTAGGAATTCAGCTAAGTTCAGATCTTCCTCAATACACAGTCAGATTGTATCCTGATAAACCCATCATAAGGTGGGGTATATCACAAATAAATTTAGTATATCTACTAAACATCATAGCTTAGTCTAGCCTACCTTCCACATGCTCAGGACACATACTAACATATAGCTGGGCAAAGTCATCTATCCAAAAGCCTGTTTTGTAACAAAGTATTGACCATTTTGTATTATTTATTGAATACTGGCTGAAATACAATGAACACATCAGAGTATCTAGTTTACTATAACAATATAGTGGCTGAACAGGTGCTTACACTGCCTAGCATCATGTAGTGTTGTGTATCTTTAACTTGGGAAACAATCAACATTTAAAATTTGAAATATTGTTTCTATTGAATGTGTATTGCTTTGCACCACTGTAAAATGAAAAACTGTAAGCTACACCACTGTAAGTCATCTATAAATGTAAAGGGAAGGAGTGGGAAAGGAGGATTTTTTCATTATTAGAGCCTAAAACGAAGGCAATTACTAATCATTCTGTACTTGATTTATACCAGGTGACATCATGGTAATTTCATTCCATTCCCTTTAGTCAGACCCTTCAGAAGAAAGGAATTGAAGCATATGAGAACTTCTCTCTCTTTCAGTATTGAGGAGCTGGCAATCCTCAGGACAAACCTTTCTTCTCAGAACCCAGGTCTTTCATTCTTGTGTCTAACAATTGGCTTACTTTAGATTCAGGACAACATTTACAGCAACTCAGGACATTTGCAACGGACTGAAAGTCTTCATAAGAAACACCTTGGCACTTTTATTGCCACTCTTTAAAGAAGTATTTGCACAGCATTTTTGCTGTATTAATAGATATGATTTTTTTATAACAAGAAAAGGTTATTTGTGAACACTGAAGTATTGTTTTTTTCCATAACCTTCAAAGTACAGATCTTGGTTTTGGAATTTGCTTTGCCTATCTGGAAAGGACAGGGAGAATGCAACAAATATGACCCATGAATTTAGACCATACAGTTTGGGAGCTCACATTTAGCACTGCCAGTCACACTATCTTTGTCTTACCAAAACAGAAAGGGTGCATTCTGACCTTTAGCACATTACTTTCTCTAATTATCATGCTGTGCTTTTAAAGGAGCCCAGGTTTTCCACATACACTGAGAGTCAGTGTACACTAAGTATCCTCATTGCCAATTGTTGGGACAAGTATCATGCTCACCAATCTGCATAGGTCCTTTATTGATTCTGGCAGTTACACAGACAATGGTCAGGGCCAGGACCAGGGCCAGGCCAGTGCTGGAGGCACTGAGAGGCAGGCAAACCCTCCAGTCCCCCAGGAGTCTTCACACCCTTTCTCTGGGCTCTCTCTTTGTGTTCTCTTGTTCTCTCTCAACTCGGGGTGACACCATCCTTTTATCCTTTCCTCCCAGATCCAGATGAACCCACCTACACATTTGCTCATCCATTGGACCAGTCAATCATGGGGTGGGTGCAATACACCAGGTGCTAGACAAACAGGTTAATAAAGGAAAAAGCCTCATCAACTTATTTATCCTATTATCATGAAAGAATCAGAAAAGACTATAGCTGAGCATTCTCCTACACTGATTAAAAAGGTAAGGCAAATCAAAAAGGATCAAAAAGTTAAGTATGTTGCTTTTTATTTAGACTTTTAAATTTTATTGATTTCAGAGGGGTTTTGTGCAATTGTCTCCTTAAATTTGGCAGTGAAATCGTGAATAATTTGATGGTAAGTTTTGATAGACTACTGCAAAAATGAGTGGCATTAGGCCTGCACAGTGGTAAACCAAAAGGGAAAACAAGAGAGGTGGGAGGAAAAAAAGGAGAAGAAAAGGGGAAACTTCTTTACAAGTCACTCAAAAGGGGAATCCAGAAGTCATGGTTATTTCAAGCTTTAGTCTTTACATTCTTGTTATCTGAATTCAATTCATCTTAAAAGGATGAAAATGCTTGCCAGGTCCAAAGATAGAATTTACTCTGGTGTCAAGCAGCTTTTATTAGATGTAAACTCAGGGCATCTATGAGTGTTGCATAACTTCAGGCCTTAAGGAATCCACTTGGTAGTCATTTGATGAGCTGCCAGGTTTTGCTTGTCATCACTGGGTACCATCCAGCACAGCCCAGAGGCAGTGGCCTTCAGGGGACATGATGTTTCTGCTTTAATCGGTGTAACTACAATTTTCAATCCATGTGACTCTCAGGTAACATGGCTTCCCTCATCTCATGCCTCCTAAAACAGCCATACCAAGTGAGGTTTAGAGACACTGTGTTATGCTACCTCTCACTGTTATGCTAAAAGAAGAATGAGACAGTGCCAGCAAGTTAATACAGACAAGTCAGAGAAGCAGAAGGTCTGCCACAGAAAAACATTCAGGGGAACATAATGTCTTCACATGTCTTCTATTAACTGACCATCTTAAATACAAAGGTATCAATTGTGGAAACCTTCAATAACAAAACCTTAAACCTGCCATCCTGGATCTGCTTTACTGATGATTATTTTGTTCAAATGTTCCCATCCATATTCCACCAAGTTTTTAATGAGTATCTATGCACTTGGATCTAAAAATCGTATAAAGATCTAGAAGAAACTCATAAATGGATGAAATATGCTATCAACTACCATGTCCTTACCAAGCTACCACTTAATTCCGTAGCAGGAATTTCTAAATCACCTCTTCCTTCATGGATCACCTGTATTGTTTTCTTAGGCAATTTGTAGCCATCTTAACTAACATGAGTATTAATCTATTACCAATCTTCATCTTAACTAACATGAATATTAATCTATTACCAACTTTTTTTTATCCACCCAAAACCCCCAAGACGTGTTTCTCTTCCAGTTTTCTGGTTATCATTCCTAGCCTATACACTCATTGCTTCAATGACCGTATCCACCTGAGTCTCCACACCTCAGGGGGACCCACCAATCCTCTGGCATATCTACACAAATTTTTACAAAAATTCCAGCTTTGACAAATCACTCTATTGAAGAATTGACTGGGCTCTCTGCTGCCTTACAGGTTCAAATCCATAGGTACCCAGAGAAGGACCCCATCTTTGTACTGACATAAAATTAAGATCTGTGGCATAACTAAAACAATTTAGCCAGTACAGTCACCAGCAGATCTGAATCTGTGAAGTGAGAATTACATTTGAACTGGCATCACCTGCGGTATTTCAAGCTGCATTAATTTTTGTGAGTGGCAGCCCACCTTTGTGCATATAAATTGGATAATTACACTAGTAAATTGGAATTTTTGCATTTAGAATCAGTACCTGTAAATAAAAGGAGGACAAATAAAGAAGGCCAACTGAAACTTTGTCCCTAATGTTTTAAAGCAGCTCTCTAGACACTTAAAGTTTTGAAGAAAGCTCACAAGAATGAGAATTAAAATAAGAGTACTTGTTGTACATTACTTTCTATTTCAGGAAAACACTGTGGTATAGAAAAACTGAAACACAAAAACTATATATTGGTGGTGTTATCTCAGCTTCCAGCACAGTAACAATTCTCACAAAATTACCATACTCATACTGGATATAATTTACTAAAAGGTGATGGTCTGAAATCTCACATCTACCTTGAGAAGATAGTTTTGGAGAGTGAATCTTGTCCTCTGTCTTTCTGGAAAGAACCTGGGTGGTAAATTGACTTTCTTAAGAATTAACTCAGCCAAACAGCCATAATTGGTGTAAAATGCTGTCAACTGATATACAGAAATATCTTTGCATTGATCTGGAATAAATCACTTAACCTTCCAAGGCCTCATTTCTGCCATTCTGCCATGAGGGAATTGTCTAAATGGAGAATGAGACTAATGTAGAAATGCATACAATGTATCAGACAATTTACCTATGTTATATCTTTTTATGTAACAACACTGTGAGTTAGTTATTATTGTCCATTTTATTTATTATTTAAGGGAGGTTAAATAACCAATCTAAAGTCTCTCAGTTGGTGAGTTACATGCTAGCACTTAAAACTAATTGGTTATGTACTTTATACCCAGGGATGGAAGAGCTGGAAGGGAGTCTATTACTTTTTCCAACTCTAACCATGAGGTAGACTATTTGCACCAATATGTGTGAATATAATTAGCTTGCACACCATTTGCATGCTCATTATTTTCATTTGTGTGATTTCTCAGGACTGCAAGGTAAGAGAGTAGGAGCCACAAAACTGGACCCATATGGTTAGTCCCAAGATGGTTAATGACCTGCAGAAAAATGACTTGCAAAAAATGGTCTAGTTCTATAAGCATACCTTCTATACATAGCCATTGAGACTCCACCTTAAATTCAGGTTAAATGAGAACCCCTTCCTGTAGCTTGGGGAAAAGATGATTTTTTTTTTTTTTTGATATGAGTTCTCACTCCTCCATTGCTCATTAGGCAAAAAAGTTCCTCATCTATTAAACTGAATCTGATTTCTCAGCTTGGGACTTTCCTCACCTCAAGGGAGTTTGGTAAGAAAACTACTTCTCTAGCCTGAACACTTGTCGGGACAGCAGCTACCTTTAGCCTGTCATGAAAATATCATGTTCCTCAATGATGCTAATACATATGGCAAGACTAAAAGTTCTTCAAAATTATGTCACTATATAATGTCAGTCTTCCTGAAGTTCTTCTTAATTAAAATTCATGAAACAGTTCAATCCACATGCCTTTGGACCTGGTGTATGCAACATTTGTTCTCTAGTGTTGTTTTCAAAGTCAACATACTATTCAATATTCAAAGTACTCCAAGATTTATCACAGGACCTGAGAGAAGAAATGGCTTCCTTGAAGAAGTTTGCCCTGCTGATCCAGACACAGTCCCTCTTCCAAGTGGTTCTCTATTCTGGATTAAGGCATGGCTGATATTACTATAATGTAAATTAAACCTTGGAACCTAGCTGTCTCAAATATTAAGCTCTATCACATTTTCTGTACTTGTGTTTCTTCTATACATATATACACAGGCACACACACATCATACATATACAGACATGGACACACACACATACCAGTCCTTGATGACTAAATTTAGTTTATTAAATTATTCCTAGTCGGGTGAAGAATCCTAAGGGGTCTGACAAGAAGCACGTCAAATGAGATCAGAACACATGTAGGATCCTGGACATTTCCCAAGGCCATTATGATAGGAGCAGGAACTGAGTGAAGAGTGACTGGACAGGCATGTGAGTGGGCTGAGAAGAGACAGCAAACCCTTCAATCACATTCTTTCCCAGGGAAATTTCTGTTCCCCACGCTATGCCTTGACAGATATATCTTTCCTAAGTTGGGCTTTGAAAACCCTTTCTCTATACAGATGGTTTCACCAAGGAAGACAGAAATGTGGTCACTGCAGCTGAGGGCTGTGCTGTGGCAAGGGGACACAGTCACTTTCACTGTAACTTGTGAAGAATTGCTCAAGAAAAGTTACATGGGAGTTCTTCCAGCTCTTAAATCAGTCTTACACATGTAAGTGTGACTGTGTTTGTGCAAAAAACTGTGTTCTGGCTTAACCATGGTTTATTAATGAAGTCCTCACTAATGATATTGAAGAACAAAAATTTACCCTGAAGGGGGCCTTTGACCAGCTATTTATTGAACTAGTTAACACTATATATTAATCCAGTGAGTAACTGTTTGTAGTCCTTGATGTTACATTTTATTTCAATAGCAATCTTTATGTTCTGTACAAAACATACTCCCAAGGAAAATGTAGGCCAGAAGATACTTCAGAGCTTCTGAAAATTACTGGCAGTGACACCATAAATATAAACCAGTAGTCAAGCGAGAAAGCAGTAAATAGTCAAATGAGGATAATTACAGCAACAAACTTGGCCACATATATTCTAGGGCTGTGTACTTGCTAACACTAACTCTCAACAAGCCATAGGTATTAATGCTATCCTTGCTTTGTGGATAAAAACATTCAGTTACAGGAAGACTAAGTTAGTTGCCCATGGTCATACATCAAGTTAGACTTGAAACCAACTGAGATTCATACTCTGACAGTTGGTTCTGTGACTTTAGCCCTTTTAAGTTCAAACTGCACATGTTAAATCTGGGCTAAGTGATTTCTCAGGGGTCTCACAGCCCTGCTGTTCCACAGGATATGTATCTCTTGGGGCAGTGACAGAGGCACACTATTAGGAGATAATTCAAATGCCCCATCTATGTGTTATTACACATGTTATTTAAGTGCTGAAAACTTCTGGAAAATGTAATTTCTCACTTCTACTAGTCTGGTATTTTATAGCAAATCTATCTTTAAGGGTAGTTTTACAGATAATGGAAGTTCTGTCATATCTAGTGCAAATAAATAACAAGAAAGTACAGAAAATAAGGTCAAAGCTAATGAGTAGTTTTATAGTTTGTCTGTGCAAAGTAAATTTTGATATATGCAAGATGTCTATATCTGATATATTTTTGTAGTAATCAAAAAGAGGTCTCCTCCCCAGAGATCAAATAAAGACCTGAGATACCAGTTGTCTTGGGAGAGGTGCTTTTAAAACTAACGATCAATTTTCCTATAAAAATGAATTTACTGTCATTTTAAAGCTGTAGTTTTACCTCTAAATGGCCATGACAGTCTTTCTGAGGTGTGTCAAGCAGGTAGTCATCTAATATAGATTTCGGTATGCATTGTTCATATAAAATTATAGATAGGGCATGGATTGGCAAAAAATGAAAGGAAACAACTTCAGATTCTGAATAGACTCTGAAAACTAATTTAAGATGACAGAAATACTATGTATTTCTTTACAATCATATTACTATTTTCTGAAGAGGTCTTGGGAAAATAATCTTTTCTTTGATTATTAATAAGGCTTATGTTCAAAAACCACTATAACACTGTTACTGTGTTACTGCTAAATTGAATCCTATTTTGACAATAGCCATTACTGGCATAGTGACCTTTGCATAAGCCATTAACACTGCCCCAGGCTTCCCAGGCCTAAAAGGCATCATTTGTTCTTTAAGTACTGGCACTTTGCCATCTTTTCTCTCCTGAACTCCACATTCACATGTCTGTCTGCCACGGGCTTTCCCACTTTCTTGTTGCTCCACGGTGACATAACTATCCTATGGCCAGCCCTGCTTATTTTAATTGACTCTCAAATGATCTTTAAGGTAGCTCATGAAATGAGACCCTAACTCTACATGTAACCCCCAACTTTCAAGCAGTTGGGGGGGTGTATGTGTGTATGTACATCAAAACTAATTCAGGCATCACCAAGAGATTTTGTCTTCCCCAGACCCACAGCAGCCTAAGGATATGTTTCTAATTAAGGATGTATTTTCTTCTAAGAAGTGATCTTCCTGGCCTCTGAAAAGAGGGTCTATTCCCATTTAATGCCTGTTAGAAGCTCACTGAGATTATATTAAGCAGTTGATGCTGATAGCAGGTTTCAGTGTACATTATTCATACAAAAAAAAAAAAAACACAAGATTTTCAAGGCTGAAAAAGTCCACTCTTTCATATAGATGAGAAAGAGTCAAGTTGTATTTCTTGTTTGGCCTTGGATGATTCACTTAACCTATATCTTCACCCTCTAGATAATATAAGGATAAGGTGCCTATCCCCTTCCAGCCTCAGGAGAGCATTGTGTGAACAATTATAAAATGCATTTGAAGTTCCTCTGTACCATGGAATATATAAAAATTATGATCCTGCATGAGATGAAAAATATAAGAACATATGAAGAATATAAGAAAATGATGAAATATATATTATGAAAAATATAAGAATATAATAATATAAGATGGAAATACAAATAAATGCAAATATTTAAATATATATAAGTAGAATATAAGATGGAAAATACAAAAATTATAATCCTGCATGAGAACATTCTCTAACATACAAAAAACATACAAATAAAACATACAAATAAAAAATGAACCTAATTTGATGCAGCTACAACAATTTGTAGCATATTGATAATCAAGAAGTCCAGAAGGCACACTCAAGCTGGCCTCAGGCAAATCATGGATACCACTCCCAGTTTTAGTTAATAGTGCTTTGTTAACATGGGTCACCAAATACAAATCTCTTAGAAACATTCTTTCCTATATTTCAGTCTTAATCAGAACGCAGAATAAGAGAATCACAGTGAGCCATGTTAAATTATGAAAGAGACAGTGAGTCATAGGCTGAATCTAACAGCTTCACAAATCCCAAAGGCATTATCTCCCTGTGGGCAGTAATCTTTAAAACTGCTTCACCATCATTCTCACCAGGAGGTCTAGCCAGTTTCTCGAAGTTAACATAGTGAAGACTGAGTTTACCCTTCTTTTTGCTAAGCACCCCATTTTCCCCATGCAGGTATAAACTCAATTTGAGGCAATTATTGATAATTTCACTTTCTTCAGCAAATTGTCTCAATTTTGTTGTTTTATCCATCCCATCACAGCAAAACTCCTGGCTATCCTACTGAATCTGATGTTTTTCACAGAAACTCATTTCCATCCCTATATCGAGTCCAAATGCCAAACTACTGATCATTTTTTCGGTGATAAATATAGTTTCTCTTTAGCAGTCTCTTCAAGTCTCAATATCTTGAGAAAACAGAGCCCTGCTCCCACCCTTTCACTACCATCTTCTTCCAATTCCTTCACAAGGTCATTCTGGACAATTTTCATATCAGACCTGAAATGGCATCTTTTCCTAAGTTCTGCTTCACCTGTCTTCAGTTTATCTGTGTGTCTTTGAGTAACTGCTTGGTCAGCAGAACAAATCCTGCCCCTGTAGGTTATCCCCAAGCTTAATTTTAGTACATTGCAAACTATAATAAACCCTGCTCATCATATCAAAGCATTCATCTCTGCTTGCTAGCCTGATTTAGGATGATTCTTCATGACATAGTAAACAGACTTGAAACTTTCTTATGAGTCGGCTAAGGATCATTCACAGAACAAGTTCACACAGTCAAAAAAAATAACTCGTGCAAGATCATTTAACGTGAAAGTCATGCTCTTTTGGCAGCCACACTGGGCTATAATACCTACTCAGCCCCTGCTCTGTGTGACAACAGGAATTTCTTTCTTACTTTTGAAATGAAAAGCAATCAATTTAATTTTTCTATATGCATTACCTTTTGTTTTGTAAACCCTTTAGCAAGGAAATGGTTCCCAATTTATAGTATCTCTTTATTGGCCTGCTTTGCTATTAAAAATGGTTGAGAAGAAGTCTCCTTGCCTTTTCCCAATGTCACTTGGGAGAATAATTGTGTGCACGTAGTCAATTCCTATCTGTTCTCTTAGAGTATCTCTTTGGAATCCCAAAAATTTAAATGTTGGGATGTTGACAGGAGGGCTGACATTTCCCATCTGAAATTTGGAAAGAGATCAGTCCTGTGAAAGACAGGCTGATCTTGAAATAAAGTTCACTGAAGTGTGATTAAGGGAAAGTTTCAGGCCAAGTGTTATCAGGTAACAGAGGTGACTGCAAGGCCTGCTGTGAGCAGTTATAATATTAGAGATTTTTTTGTGTATGTTTGTCAAATATATTTCATATTTTAAAAGGGGGAATTAAATAAAAGATTAAAAATAAATCAAATAAATGTTTTTTGTTCTTTTCCTCATACTCCCTACCTCCATGTGAATGTAGATTGTCTTTTTCTATCTGCCCTCCCTCCTATATATTTTATTATCTTCCTCAATACTAATCGTATTGTAGAAATATTCTAAAGTTCCATTTTAATCATCATTTGGTGATTGCCATATGAGGATGAAATAGCACAAGACTATGAAGGCCAAGAAGGAGAGGGCCATCCAGTTCCAGCACTGTACAGGGTGGGTGCTCACTACATATTGATGTATCAAATAAACAAAGGCATTGAAATTGACTTCAATAACTCAGGGTAAGAATTAAATGAGATTATTTTTTCTGACAAAGAGTAGGTACTTGATACTTTCTCCCTTCCACCCCTCCACAAAAAGTTAGAGAAATCTCTTTCTCTATTCCAGGTCACCAATTATTTTCCATAGACAATAGACAAGAATGATCAGTTCATTACCCTACCAGAGCACCAAAAATATTAGCAAGAAGACCCAGTATGCTTGTGAGTAGATTCTGAATGCAGATTACAAAACCAGACACCAGCCCACAATGCCTTATTTCTAGTACCTCCCAGAATGGTCATAGCAGACACATCCCTGTAGAGAGAAGTCTCCTCTCCTGAATAGTGAGTGGTTAGAACTAAACACTGCTCAATACCCCTGCTATTCACTACTTCATGTTTCAGAGAAAAATCTGTGGAAGTCTAGTTCTGGTTTACTTTACTTGGTCAACAATAAGAGCTAAGGAAGAATGGGAAGCATGTAATTCTAGATTTTGTCATACACCATATTTTAACTAAAATACAGCAACAAATTTCATACCACTTAAGTCCTTTCTAGTCCTAGAAATCTTTGAATATCTTTTTTATATGCTCATATATTTACCTACAAGGAGAAAAAAAGCATGTTTAGAAGTACTTTCTTCATCCTTTGCTGAGCAGCTTTCTGTGGTGGAATATACATTATTATCTAGCGTGCTGAAGATAGTCTGGACAAAGGAAACCATGGTTGAATAAGCCTTCATGTTGAACTTCTGTGAAAAATTTCTATCAATAATTCATCCTTGTCATCAAATGAAATGGTAAGACCAATTGTAAATATTGCTTGTTAAAGTTTGGCAGTTCATCGTGAAAACAAACATGAAATACTAGATTTTTTTAATGTAACATACAATAGTATTTACACTAAGAAATTAAAAAGGAATGAAATTATTATGCAATAATTCTGTTTAAAGTTTCATTGATGAATTATATTTGCAATCCATATATATATATATATATATATACACAAATCAGTTTATATACAAATATGTGCACACAATCATTGAAATTTTGTTATCAAATTCAATTACCAATACAAATTGTATTTAAAATCCCTCCATAAGGGCCCATTCTGACATTAACTGTTCGATGCTATTCAGTGCTGACACAAGCCACCAGGGGTTAATACAGATCTGTAAGTGAAAATGTGCAGGTCTATCCTCACCTCAGATGCTGGTCAAAGTATCTGTAGGACATGTGCAACTATTTTCAGCTCAAACTATTTTCAGCTCCAAACCCAGGGAGTTCCCGTGTCCCTGTGAGGCCCCTTGATATTTACTAAAACAACTCAGAAAGACATGATGCTTATAATTACACTTTTATTATAAAGGGTACAAATCAGGATCAGCCAAAGGAAACAAATCAGGGCAGGATCTGAGAGGCTTTCATCTCAGAGCTTCTATATAGTTTCCTTGTGGAATTTTGGTTGTCACCATCCCACATACTGATGTGTTCACCAACTGGGAAATTCTACTCTGTGTCCACAGCTTTTATTGAGATTTCACTACATAGGCAGGGCTGATAACTCAATCCTTGGGCCATTTGCCTCCCTGGGGATCAGGGTGTCTCAAAAATCCAACCTTCTAATCATGTTTGATCATTCTGGTCACCAGCCATCATATCCTGAACCATCTCAGTTAATGTCATATCAGTTAAACTCAGGTGTGATGCATCAGGAATAACAAACCACTTCTATCTCTTGGAATATTTTAAGGGTTTTAGAAGCAATGGATCAGGAACTAAGTATAAACCGGTGTAAATTCTTTAATATATAGTAGGGGCAATGGCACAAAATCAAACAAATGCAATTCTATACAGATTCAGCCTATTCTTTGATTTCCAGAAAGGTTTTTCTTATGGTCTACATTAAAGCAATTTTCAATTTTATAACATCTAAATGGTTATAAAAGACCATATCTGTAACATATAATTATATTTTCCTCACCTCTATCTTTAAAATGCATATATTCTAAATAAAATCCTTAGGGAAAAAAATGTAAGGAGAAATCTGGTAGACATCTCCATAACTAGTTGATCCACATAATCAGTTGATTCAAGTTACCAATAATGGTTCAATACACATCATGCACCTCCTCAGATGATGCACTAAAAAGGATAAAATATCAATTCTGTATCCTGTATTATTACCAAAATTTTATAACTGGAGTCTGTTAATGAGGTCACATTGGATAAACATACTTTGAGAAAACAGAAAGGTCATGAAAAATAAAGACCCATTAAAGAATGATTTGAGATGAAGGAAGACTAAAACAACATGACAATCAAACTGAATTCATTACCCTGAATTGAATCAAGGAGAGAGGGGGAAAAATATAGTCTCCTAAGGAACATTATCAGGTCAATTGATGCAATTTATATATAGACAATGGCTCACATAATACCTATAGGTTAATATTTTATTTCCTAGTTTTGATAATTCTATTCTGTGTAGAGATGTACACAGGTAAAATAATTCCTTTTGTCTTAAAAATACACTGACATAATTAGAAGCTGTCAGAATATGCTTGTGCTTCATTCTCTAATGATACCCTATCCTGAAAGACAAAGGGGGAAGAAGGCATGGTAATCAACTAAGTAACAAGTGACATGCAAGCAATAAATTAATTTCTTGTGCCCATTCTTCCCCTGTGTTTTCACCTCCCACTCCCTTACTTTATGTTTCAGTTCTATTGACAGTTTTAAGTGTTCCTCTCCTTTTGTTTGTTTGTTTTCCCTGTACTATATTATGCATATAAATGAGATCATCCAGTATTTCTTTCTATCTTTCTGGGTTATTTCCCCTAACATGATTCCTTCTAGCTCCATCCATGTTAACACAAATGTATCAAATTTGTCTTTTTTGATTGCTGAATAGTATTCCATTGTGTATATATATCACAGATTTTTTTAAAAATTAATTTGGCATAATTTAAATGTAATGAAAAGCTTAAATATTCCTCAAAGAACTTCCTTATATGCAATATCATGATTAATTTGATGGCTCACAGGTGAGAAGGTGATGGGAGAACCTCAGGGTAGACAACAATGTAGAATATATATATATATGTATGTATATATATATGCTATAAATTTAAAAAATAAATTATTAAAATTAAAAAATAATAATAAACCAAGAAATAGCATCTGTAGCAAGAAGAACATTTTCCTATTTCCTTGCAGGAAACAATGCTTCACATAACTTGCTTTAAAATCTTTGTGGCTAACGAATATGATGACGAGTCACGGATGATGTGGTGGTGGAAGAATGATGGGCGCTACAGCAATGTAAAAACAAAAATGTGCCCCTTAAATAATAAAAACAAAACAAAAATTTAAAGCCACATTTTAAGAGCAACTAAATAGGTAACACTGCAAAGTAAATCCATAACTGACTTAAAATAAATAGACAGAGGTCTTATATTTTAGTGGTTCCTTCTTGTTCTGACTTAGGAGATCTTACTATAAAGTTTTTTAATTTTTAATTTTTATTCTTAATATTTTTGAGAACTTTTTCTCAACTTCAATCTCTATTTTCCCCAGTTGTACAGAATCAGGGAACAATTAAAAATTGTTCCTTTTTTTCACTAATCAAGTCTTTAGTCCCATACTTTGCACTGAAGAAAACACATATTTGAAGAGAATTTATTTTCTACTCAAGGAGCTTAAAATTTTGTATGAATGTTAGACATCTATTAATTGTATCCTTGTGATAAAAATTAAAAGACTATAAGTAATACTAAGTCTTATGAAAGCACATTTGACAGTGATCCTGATGCATTTGAGAGGACTAAGTGGGCAGAGAAGTTAAAAAACTATCCCAAGGCATCTGATTTTCCCTGTCCCTGGACAACCCTGACATACATACACCTTTCTACAAAGGTATGTTCACATCATTTCCAGCACTGTTTTTAGAACCAGGTGACTTAAAAAAATAAATAAATAAATATGTCATATAAGCATTTTCTCTTCCATTTTTACCCATATGCTTTTCTTTGTTCTCCATCTCTTAGTGTCTTGGACAAAATGAATTGATGCTTAAATTTGATAATCAATGGGCAAGAATTATAAATTTATTATTACTCATTTTTACTTAAGACAAAAAGCTATGTTAAACTCTTTTATAAATTGTCATTGTTTTACATCTTTGCTAATATTTTGACAATATAGAATTTATCTGCCTAGGTGTGGTCTTTGTAACTTTCCCACCACCAAAGCACTCCTAATCCTCCACCACATCCATTGCTTTCTGTCTCACTTTGTTCTTGTCCTCCCATATCTCCCTTCTGCTTTCCCTCCACTCTTTATGACCTTAGAGCTATGATTAGTTTTCTGGTCACATATAAGTGACACCATTGTAAGTGACACCATTTGGTATTTATTTTTCTCTTCTGCCTTGTTTCACTTAGGATAATTGCTTCCAGCTCTGACCATGTTGTCACAGGTGGTCTGGTTTATCTTTTTTGATGGTGAGTAATTTTCCATTGTATGTATATACCACATCTTCTTTATCCACTCATCTGTTAAGATATTAGGTTGTTTCCATGCCTTAGCTATTGCAAACAGTACTACTATAAAAATGTTTATAGCAAGTTTCATTCACATTTTGTTTTTGTGTTCTTTGGGTAGATTCCTAGAAATAGAATTGTTAGGTTGTGTGGCAGATGCATTTTTTTTTTCTTTTGAGGTATTTTCACGCTACTTTCCATAGGGTTGGTCCAATTTAAGTACTACCCATTAGTATAAGAAGGTTCCTTTTCATCCATATGCTCACCAGCACTTGGTTTTTACAAACAAAACTTGATTTGTTTGTTTTTTAATATAGGTCATTCTTGTGGGTGTAGAGTGGTATCTTGCTTTTTGATTTGCATTTCCCTGAAAAGTAATTATGAACATTTTTTTCCATGTGCCTTTAGGCTACCTATAACTCTTCTTTGGAGAAGTACCTTTTCAGCTCTTCTGTCTAGTTTTTGATTTGGTTATTTTCTTTTTATTGAATTGTATGAGTGCCTTTTATAACTTCAATATCAGTCTCTGGTCAAGATGGATGAAATCAGATCCCTTGCTTTTGGTATTATCATGAGATAAAGGAACTACTGCTGCTTTACTACATTAGAAAGATTTATGTCTGAAAGGCATTCTTTCATATTTGACCATTGAACAGAATCTTCATAATACTAAATTCCAATGGATTTTATGTTTTTGTCCAATAGAGAGAGAAAAAACAGCCATTCAGTTTCATATATTTATATGTATATTTTTTAAATTTTATGCAACAATAAAGTTTATTGGTAATATTAATAATCTTTAAAACTTCTAAATATTTATATGTATAGATAGAGAACATTTTTGAAACTTAATTTGTGGATTTAGTGCTTTACATGCACATTACTATATACTTTGTCATCATAAGCTTTGAGTAAATGACAATTTCTATTTAAATATTTGCAAAAGTTCTAGTTTAGTACACTTGGACATTGTGCATTTACCACCATATGAGAACCTCTAATAAAGTTAATATCAGCAGTGTGATTCTGAGTTAATTTGCAATTAAGAGTACTAGGAAACTTGAAGTCAGATGTTAATCACAATGTTTTCAACACAAAACAAATTCAGTTACAGTGTAAACATTCAAACCATTAAACACACTAATTGTGGGTCTACACATGTCTTTTCATGGGGATTTCAAGAATATTTGTAGCCTTTGATTTGTACCCATTTTACATTTTCCCTTTCTCCATTTAAAGTTAAAATGAAAAGAGACTATGAAAGTTAAGAACATAATTTAGTGTAGAGGTCCTAGAAGGAATAAAGGAAATTACAAAGCAAAAATTAGTCTTTGAGGCATACCAAAGTAGTGTCACTTAATTACATAACTTAAGTAAATATACTTAAAGTAAACAAGAACTTGTGCTTCTGGGTTTACATCTTCCTCCAAGGAACAGTCTTACCACCGTGGTTACCAGGTGTTCCCTTGAGTATCCTTGAATTAAATATTTCCCATGTTTCCATTTGGATGGCTTGCATCCCATCCCACACCATGTCCCCTCTATCCTCACTAATAGTGTGATAAGTTTTCTTATTATTACAGACATTAGCCTTTGATTTAGTTTGCCCACTTCTCATCTCTGCTTTAAATGTTTTAAAAACCTCACTTTGG
Organism: Uropsilus gracilis; assembly: GCA_004024945.1. NCBI lineage: Eukaryota > Metazoa > Chordata > Mammalia > Eulipotyphla > Talpidae > Uropsilus > Uropsilus gracilis. The sequence continues at coordinate 131,498 of PVHY01000750.1, read as the reverse complement.
TTTTTCTTAACTTTTAATATTCCATCTTTTCAAGATCCTGTATAAGAAAACTTATTACTATGACTTGGATTCTCTTAGTCTATTCCCTTACAAAACTCAAAATACTTTTCCTGCATTTTTATTTACTTTGCTTCAGCTATAATTATTTATATTTCTGATTTGTCATTCTCTGTGATACCTAGTTTCCATTTCCCAGTCTCTCATCTCCTGTGAACTTTATAACTACATTGAAAATTCAGATGAATTTGGACACACATTTGACAAAGAATGGTCCACTAAGAGAAAATCACCATGCTCTCTTTTGAGAGTGACAGCTTACATTTTGTTTTTCACAGAGTGCTGATTTATGAGACATCATTTATTTCTACCATTTCACCTGACTTGAGCAGGTTGTACTCTGACCCAAGCCAGGAAATTGATTAGATGCACAGTAAAGATAATTTTTTTAGTTATTAAAATGAAAAAAAATATTTTTATAGTGAAGAATATAAAGAATATAAATATAAATGACAATATTATAAACCTTAAAATGGAGATATTTAATGAAGTCATTATCGAATTAGGTCAATTAGTAGTACATAGTCCTCTTACAACAACACTTTGGCTTCTCATTTAGATGGTTTTACATGGGACAACAAAATAGGGAACAATTTCCCCACCACTCAAGTTGAGAGAAGCAAGATTCATTTGTTGGTAGAATATGTAAGTCACTGCCAAAGGGAGAAATTTTTGGAAGTTTGTCATGGTAAATGAATGTATTTGTCATGGCTTAAAGAGTGGCAAAAGATACATGAAAACCTGATGCTGATTGCTTGGTTACAAATGACTTGCAGATGTTAAAATGTGTTTCCCAATAAAAATAAGACAAAATGCCAGGCTACCTGGCAAAAAGGGACCAAACACCTGTCTAAAAACAAAGAGAATCAAAGTAAGTAGCAAGCTAGATATTCCTGAACTTCCTTCCTAAAAGTTAGCAATAGTTCCTTTCACATTTTTTATGTGAATTACAAATTCTTAGAATGCATATGGAGTATACACTTGTCATTTCTTTCTCAGAACATATGAGGTGTACTCATGTTTGCAACTTTCATGAAATTGGGATTTCTAAGACGCCTGGTTCTAATTCACCCATTTCTATACCAATCAAAGAACCCTCCTTTACAGTTGACTAGCAGGATCTAAGAACAGGCTCCAAATGACTAGCAGCTGTTTGTTTGCTCTTAAAGACCATTCTAGAAATACAGGAGTATTTTCATATGACAAATGCTGAGACAGACCTTCTAGATCTTTTTACTAGTTTGAGATAAAGATTAGCTCTTTAGTTGGATCATCTCAAATAACAGACCAAATACATCCTATGCAGAATCTAACCTGAAATTAAGAAACAATGGGTCACCTACTACCAAAAACAGGCTTATTTCTCAGGCCAAAATGCAAATACACAATACTCAGTTACCTTCTAGGACAATTAAAGCTCACTGAGAACCCAGTTTCATATCTGTTGCCAAGTAGAATGAAGGTATTAATGAAAGGATTTGTACACTTTTAGAACACATGCAAAAGAAGAATTTGATTATGAGGTCCACATAGATTAGACAAACTTCTGAACTTATATTCATGTGAATGTTATATAGACATCACAGCCACATGGTTCAATATACTGTAGTTAGGCTATGCAAATTTTGACTCAAAAAACAAAACAAGGGTTCTTTTTGAAGTCTTTTAAAAATTTAATTTGGAAAATATCAGTATCAGTGGACAATCTAAAGGACACTATGGTTAGATACTGCTGTTTAAAAGAAATAGTGTGTCTACACTTGCAAATAATGAATGTTTTTTTAATGAACAGATATATATAATTTGTGCTTTTGGAGAATTTTGATCTTCAATAGCAATTGGGGTGAGGATTTTTAGAGTTTGGTTCCACATTTATTTCCTGAATATTTAATTTTTACTATATGTGAATTAATGCATTTTGAACCTATTTAAGATTTAATTAAAATAGTTGAGAGGCTGAGGCCAAACATTTTTAGAGTTTATTGCCTGGCAGATTAATTTTATTCAAAAAAATAAAAAAATCAATGAAACAGACTTACATGAACACCTGCTCAAATAATGGCCTTACAGAAAGGATCATATCTGACTTCAAACAAATAAAGGTTTAAAACAACACTATAAAATGAAACATCATTACTCTTTGTATGCCTATAATGAAATAATGAATATTTATACAATATATGATAAAACAGGATATAGAAAACCACGTGGTCACTTTTTTCTCCCAGTCTCAAATAATCACCATCATTCTTGGTAAAGCAATTTCATATGAAAATGTAAACAGATATAAAAACCATAAAAATGAAGACATTCATAAATGTAGTCATATCTTCACATGGTGCAAAGCATAATAAATTGCACAGGTGAAAATTAAATCAGCAACTAAAAATTTTCTAGTGATTTGCCCTATTAAAATAGTCTTAGCATTTCTAATTCAATTAAAGGATAGGTTTTCTATTTGTGTGTGTGTGTATCATTTACATAGAATTTTATAAATATCATTTATTTTTATAAATTCAAAAATTCAGAAATGATATGACTTGTCTGAAGTATTATTTAGATAGTTCTTCAAAACCTATTCTTTAATAGCTATTCAACCCATTTTCACTTTAAGATTGCCTTATTTTATATCATTTTTGCATAGCAGAATTTCATGAATTGCATTAAAACACTCAGATAAGATTTCACTTTTTCTTAAGTATAATGATTACACTGTATTTCAAACATTTCTCAAAACAGCATAAAAATTCTTTGGGCAAAGTTCATGCATGACAATTTGTATTTATTTCATTACAGATTTATTTTCTTGTGTAGACCATGGAAACAAAAATCACTGTTTCATGGCACATGACTCATCCTGTTTTTAATTATTAGTAGAAGATTCAGAGATGACATCTGACTTGGCGTCTACATCACATCAAAACTATGGCAGCATTCTGACCAGCATTTTCAGGCAGTTAATGAACTATAGTTTCTATGGAGTAACGGCAGTGGGAAATGTGCTCTCAGAATTGGTATAGACTTAAATAGCTACATGACTGCTGTGATAGTTTTTAGAGTTCACATCCTACTCTCACAAAATAGGAACTTTTGATAAGATTTTGATATAGGAGAAATAATGAAGAGAATAGGTCTTTGCTGTGATTACTACAATAAAAACATAAATTGCATTTTATTTATTTCATTTTATTAACAAACACATTAAAAATCTTTTTGTGTGCTTATTCCCATCGAAAAACTATAGAGATAGACAAGAATTTCCATGCAATTCTGAAATTTCAGTGTGGCCCAGGGGATTCAGTCACATTTAAAAGATTCCCATAAACTAGAAATATACCTTAGGAGATTTGAGCAAGCCTAATGACTACATTTTGTATGGAAATGCACTAAAGAGAAGAACAGTTTGAGAACTATAGACAATGACTTTTCAATTAATCTATGCAAGTCCTTGATGCTCAATAGACGCCACTTTGCTTGAAGAAAAGGGCTAGCTTCTGCAAAGTAACAGAAATACAGAAATATAGAATCTATACAAAAAATAGAATCAACCAGAAATGTCCTTTCTCTTAAACTACTCCTGATTGATCCTCTCTCTAGTTGATAATGACTAATTCTTACTCAAGCAAATGTTTAAATGTTTAAATTATCATATCTCAAGGTAATGAGAAAATAAGAACAGTATGTGCTGAACAGCCTACCATGGGTCAAGGGTTTCACCTTACTCTTTTGTTTAAACTTCACAAGCACCCTATTTAATAAATATTATTATTAAATATTCTTTATTAAGGTTTACAGCGGTAAGGAGTTTGCTCACGGTCACACAGTTCATAAAGGCAAATCTGGGATCAGAATTACGCCAGTTTGATGCCACACCCAGTGCTCATTCCACTTTAACACTGCTTAGTGATGAACTTGAAAATATGATAGACAGTAGTAGACACGTATATTTATTAAATGGTTCTCTTAGTAAGTCTCTAGTTCCATAACATCTACTCGTATGGCTGACTCTATGGAGTCAAATTTCTGATGAACTTTTCACAGTCTGCATTAATATTTCCAAATATAGTCTACTAATCATTTGTGACCTAGATAATATCCTTAAATCAAAACAATTTTGTGTATAACTGTTAGATTAGGGTCAGTGTTTATGTTACTCAGGTGGCCCCAAACAGGGGATTGATTTCATTTGAGATCAATTTAGCAATTCAGGAATTATGTCATAACAATACACTTTCTTTCCTCTGACTTGGATTGTATGAGCAGGGAAGTATGAGCAGGGAAGACTTTTATGGCTTTTTCTCACAAAGCATGATGTATGAGACATCTCCCTTAGAAAATGAGGTTTGTCTCATTTTTAAATTTCTTGTATTCAGAACTATCTGAAAGTTTCTTTGGTTTTCTATTCTGTCTCATTATCCTATCACAACATTCAACTTCTGTATAGTTTTTCATTAGTCTTTAAGGTTAATAATAACATATACATTTATTAATTAATTCAATGAAAATTTCCTGTTAAATGCTAAGCACCGGTAACACAGACGATGAAGCCCCGGTTTTGTCCCAGGGGGATTTTATCTCCTCTCCCTGACCATCTGAGATACACCTGATCTGACATGAAGTCTGTTACCCTTGACTAGCATGATGGCCCTCAACTAGTCTGAAGCACAGCTGTATTTTTAGATGTTGTATAAGTAAATAAAGGGCAAGTGTCCATTTCAAAAACTGCAAAGTTCTATAAGAAGTTAATAGTCTCTCAATTGGAAGTAGGTCCACTATCTTTTGAACAGTTTGGTTTATGCTAAAGAGTTGCTTAGAAAATTAAAGATTTTTCATAATCGACAAATTGCCATTTATTTGTAGATATTCCATACATTTGATAATATTGGTTGTTTTATCTGTTTGTTTTTGGCTTTGTTTTGACAGCAAAGGGGCTTAAATCGAGAATGACTTCAGTTTGCATGAATTTTCTCTGGAAAATTAAGAAAGGTGATAAGGTAGATTTCTTATGATACTTTTGAACATGACATGATTTTGCTGGATCCAGAGATTAGCATGTGTTGGAAGTTTGCCTTTGAAATAAGCAATTTCTTTTTGCCAAGGTCTTCCAAAAATGATCTTGTGTCCCCTAGTCCAATTTGAAATTCCTAGTTAATGAAGTGAATGAACCTATGCCTCTTGAATGGCATGATCCAAATAACTTGTTCACTACTGAAATAAATTCTTGAGTAACATCTATAGGATTACATCTTGCATAAACTATAATCATATCTGAAATTGTAATTACATCTAAAATTAGTGACATGAGTCACTAATCTAATTGGCTCCTTTTTTTTTAACCAATCTGAAACAAGAGGAAATGATAGACATTTCCATAGAAGGTATTAATATCAAATAATTATCTTTGAAATGTCACCTGTTTTTTGCAATAGAGCCCTTTCTTCCAATGATATTAAACATCAATATATGAAACAGAAATGTAATTGTTTTTATTCTGTCTAACAGAACTTTCTACCATATTGTCCCTGGTTTTATTATTTCTAATCTACTACATTTTCTCCTACATCATATGAGATACCTAGAAAGCATGCTTGGGTATCTAGAGTATTGTTTGAAAAAGACCAAATTTAATTATCTACCTTTGCAATAGTTTCCAGCTCTAAAATTAATGTCATGATTTCCAAGCAGTCACAGATTATTACAATCATGTCTGTACAACACTGATTTTTAAAATATTTGGAACTTGAGTGTTTATGTAGATTATAATTAACATTCCATTCAAAATCATGATATTTTTTCACAAGGTACCATGTAAGGTGTTCTGTCTTCTGACCTACAGTAACAGCATTGTATCTTTCACAGAACCAAGCATGGAGTTAGACACAATATACTTGTTTATTTATACTTGACTATAGTTAAAATGCCTACAAGGTCTATGGAAAGCAGGAAACACATTTACCTTCCTCACATTTGTAGTTTAATTACATACAGTAGGTACTCATTAAATATTCACTAAGTGAATAAAATTACCTTATACAAAATTGCTAAAAACGTCAATTGTATTGCTTGCCTAAATCCTGTCACCTCTTATTTCAGCATTTTCATACACAAAATAGTATATAGTGTATGAATAGTGTATAGTGTATTATCCAGTAGTATTTTTCTACTGAAAAAATTAAATATGAGTGATGCATAACATTAGACACAAAATAGACAGTTAATATATCTCAAGTGAAGAATAGTCGCCTTTTTCATATAGAGTTTGCAGTTTGCATAAACTTAATTATCTGAATATTATCTTATAGAGGTAGGACTGACTTTTTGCTAAACTAGAAAGAATAATAATAATAATAATAATAATAATAATGTTCTAAAAATTTGCCTTTTGATGCCACAAATTATGAGTTTCTACTGGGATAAGTTTTATTTCTTGAGTTTTGCAGAGATTATAAAATAAACGTTTTGATTTAATTTATCAATAACACAGAAACAGCTGCAGGCAATTTTTCCTTATGCTCTAAAAAGAATATATATATATACATTTGACCTCAAAAAAGCAAGGAAATTTTTAACCCCAAAGGATAATGTTTTGGAGAGTTTAATGGAGTAGAACTTTGTGCTACAATAGAAATTTCTTACAAACCTAAGAACAGCTTACACTAGGGTATAATAATGCATATTGTGGTGCCCTACTTAATTTATTCTGTAATTATACTAGATAGTAAGGAAGCAACAAGCAAAAAGAAAAGCGATACATTTTAAAATTAATACAAATGTTAAAAAGAGTATTTTTCAGCAAAAAATAGAATTGAGGCCTATATGAATCCAGTCACTTCTCTTTACTTCTTTACAAGGTATTCATGTAAAAGGAATTCACTATTCTCTCATGTAGTTTACTTGTCAGATAGTACAATTACAGTTATTTTTCAGAGTCAATTTTCTGTTAGATAATCACATAGACCTCTGTCTAATGCAACAGAAAATTGCCTAGGTAGAATAACTTTCAGGTGTTGGTTTAACTCCAGGGGTTTCACTTTTGCTTTTTGTTATAAGATTTTATTTATGTTCAAATGTGCCCCAGAAGTCTTAGTCCCAAAACAACTTTGGAGAAGTTCTATCCATAGCTGTTAAGAAAGTAGGCATTAGAATCAGATACAGCTGGTACTGAATTTCAGCTCAGACACTTACCTGCCATTTATCTGTGGTTGTGTCCCCTGCCACCAATATGAAACAAAAAAACTAAAAAGAGAGAGATCGCCAATTCAGATGCAATCCCATAATGTCTAGGAAATAAAAGGACTAGGTTGCATCTTACCAAGAATTTGAAGATGATTAAAAAGTGAGTCCTTCAATATAGGGGCTTGATTATTATTGGGCAAGGATATGATATTACATGTTTTGTGAAGAGAGTGAGTTAACTTTTAAGATCAAAGATTCAAAGAATTGTTGGACACAAACTGTTAATTCATATTTTCCATTGAAGAGCTAATGTGTCTTATTGGTAAATTTTTGTAACAAAAATAATATAACTGATAGGGTGTGCTACCCCCCCCCCATTGTCTCCTGTTTAAGATTGCAGATTTCAAGGACAAGTATGCTAAAATGTGAGAATGACCTTAATTGGAATTTCCCTTCAGGGAGATACAGGGGGGAGAAAGAAGTAAAATGGTCAAGGTGTTTTTCCTGGAAGGCAGGAAATCAGAGTATATAAAGAGTGTGAAAACAAAGAGAAGGATTCGGAGGGCAATATGGAGATCGGATAGAGAGAGAGGTTCAATGGAGGAGAGATGGGAATCGGCCATCTTGTAAAGATGTGAGCCATGTGGACTTGGCCAGGGTCTGGCAGCATGTGTGCTAAATGCAGTTAAGAAGTTTGCAGATTTGAACTCCATGTTGGAGTTTGTTTTGCTGAGTTTGACTGGTGTTTGGAAGAGGCCGTGCAAAAGTTAGGCCTGAAAAGAAAGTGAACTTGGCTGAGTCCGTTACCATGAAGTTCCTGCTACCTGAAGACAGCAAGAAGACAGCATAGAAGACAAGGAGGAGCACGCCAAAGGAGCACGCCAAAGAAAGATGTCTTCGAACACGTGGAGAGGAACTCTGACTGAACATTGGTGAGATGATCAGGACTGAGAGACTGAGGATTTTTAGGCAATCTGGGAAAGGACTTTGGACAACGTTGAGAAAGGTTTTGGACAATGTTAAAGTAATCAGAGTTTTCCTTACATGTTTCTTTTGTAGTTATTAGGATAATTAGAAAATCACTTCATTAGAAATAAATTAGTCTGCACTGATAGTCTTGTATTGGTTTGATATTTTGGTTGAGAAGGCTGGGGATAGTGGAAAGAACCCACAAGAGTTTAAACTATGTTTTTAAGTTTTTCTAGGTCTGAAAGAGGGAAAGAAAGCAGAGAGAAGCTGGTAGCTGATGTTTGCATATCAATAGTAGGCAGGTACAGTGAAAATGTGTAAATGCTAATTAACTGTTTGCAGCCTGCTTCCTAGGGAGAGAAGCAGGCCTAGGTATGTCAAAGTTAAAGGTAAAGGCAATTGTGAATGGCCTGTTTGTAGCTTGCTTCAGATAGGGAAGCAGGCCTGTGTTTCAAGTTAAGTTAAAAAGTCCCTTCATGGTTACCCTGTTTCATAACCATCAGGCACTCCCCAGCAAAGCAAACTCATGTTAATTCTACACTATTATAAACTCAAAAATAGGTATCTTTCATAATGGCTCATGTCTAGCACCAAATTCATGGCAGGAGCAATAGGTACCTATTGCTCAGAAAAGACTCCCCTCACACCTGCTTTTACTGGCAATAAGAGGGTAAAAGGTGGTTTAGAAGATACTGTGTTTCCAGGAACACAGAGGAACAGTATCTGCTTGACATTGAAACAATTTAGTCAAATTCAATCTAAAATTGAAACAGCCCAGATGTCTTTAATTGGAAAGACAATACATAAGTCTTCCTACAATGTAACTTTGGGAGACATGCCTTCAAGACTTGCTTCCTTCAGCTTACTAAATAGTTTGGAGTTTGACAGTGTAAGGGTAGTGTCATTAAAGTTAACATTTTATACATGAAGCTCAGGTTTTCTTGCTCAAAAACAGACCTCAAAATGGATCTTAGAAATTTCAGCAGGAGTCAAATTGACTATCCATTAGACTTATTTGCAACAGATTTCCTGTCATTACCCATTCTGCCTGAGAGTCACATTCTTGATTCAGTTGAGTGTGAGCAGGAATGGGATTGTTCTCCTCATTAGAATCTCAAATGTCCTAGGAGAAGAAAAGAACCATTATAATATCCAGCACACCTTGGCACTCTTTTCTGTTATTTTCTGCCTATTTATTTCTTATGCTTCCCCATTCTGTTTTTTTGAGGTCTTTTTGTATTATTCCAGTTCTTAATAGCCTACCTTCAGATATTTTCCAAACAAAGCATTCTTTGTGTCAACTGCTAATACTTACATTCAACATTGCTTTTTGGACAAATATTAAGCGGCTGCTTGAATTTTTTTTTTAGTTCTCATCATTATTTTAAAACATCAATTAAGATACCAGCCAGAACTCTCTTGTGCTTTATTTGGGGGGGGGAAAAAAAAAATATATATATATATATATCTCACAACATAATACTTGAATCTTTGAAGCTTGATGTAATTTTGGTTTCCATGCAGTGCAACCTCTTAAGAGCAATTTCATTGTTTCGTAAGCCTGATAACCAACCTTAGTGGCAAGTCTCTAAAGGTACATGAGATCGAATCTTACAAGACCATAATTTCATTTTCCTTATCTATATTATGTCATTTTTGCCATATAACTGCTTTTAACATAGTTTGTATTGTATTTATTATATCTGTGAATTAAGTTTAATAAAACTCACACCACTTAAAATACCTGAAAGATTTTGAAATCATTTTTGTAAATTAACTTGAACATACCTACTGTTGTTGGCCTGATTCTTCCAAAATGATACTATAATTGTGTCATTCCAAAGTATAGCATTAATTCTTCATATTAATTAAAATTTTGTGATTAATAGTCTTACTTGTTGTCTACATATGCCTGCTAACTCTAAAACTATCAATAGTTGTGTTTTACACATTGTTTCTGTACTAGCCTTTTGAGTTGAAAATACAGTCTCTTTTCTTCTACATGACACATTTTCATTACAGTGGAAAGTAATAATTACTTTAATTGTACTATTTCTCTAATGGAAACACCATTCAGTGGTTTTTGACTGCACATTAAAATAGCTTTACTAAAAAAGAAATAGTAACTTTAATATTACAGGAAAGAACAGAATCTGGATTATCATTTTATCTCAATTTAAAAAGCAGGAAAATGTTCTATAAATTGTTGTCACAATTTTGAAAAGATTGTACTGCCTTGCGACTAGTTTCAAGACCTATGTCTGCTCCTAAAGGAAGGCCCTTTAACTTTTTCTGAGCATTCATGAGTCTTTAGAAAGAGGACAAGACCAGAGCTTCTTCATTATGCACAAGTTACCTCTCTTGTATGCCACTTGATTAGCATTTAGGGGAACTAATGAAGAGGCCAGTTGAGCTATAGAAAATTATTTCATATGCTCCACTATAATCATAAGTGTTTTATGAATCCAATTCAGGCAATATGTTGTGATCCCAGTTTGTGAGAGATGAACTATACTCAAACTAATTGTTTAATAGCAGAATTAATATCTTATGGGACATTTGTATCTTGCAAATCAAAGGACAGCACTCCATTTCTATTTGAGATCTAATTAACTATGCTATCATTTTCCTTCAATCCCATCAGTCTCCAATAGTTTGCACATATTACAAATAAACCTTATTTAAAATTTCTGTAACAAATATGACTCAAATATTTTCAGCATTTGCATCCTGTCTGAAGGATTCTTTTCAGGTATTATTTCAGATGGAATAGTAATATTCCAATTGAGTGGGAATCTATTATGAATGAAAAGTTTTCACAGTGCTTTTTTGAAAGGAAGAATAAAGTACTAGCTCTCCAAATAGCACCAACATAATATTGTTAACACAAAGTTGACTTTATTGCGGTGGAAGAAGAAAACCAACTCCAGAGTTTTGATAACATCAAGGAGTACATCAACAAGGATTGTTTTTATTGCGATTTCTGAGTTTGGGTTGTCAGAAGGGAATGGTGTTCCTCTAACCTGAGGATATAAAAAGTAAACTGTCAAGCAAATTAGATTAAAAGATTAAGAAGAGAAAGAAAGTCTTTTGTTCACTAAGATTGTGGGAATTCACAAAAAATTGTGAGTCAAAAGCCAGTTAGAATTTGGGGGTTATAGACCATCTTAATTGGGCATGTGGAGTGGAAAAAGATCACACAAATAATTTCTAGTGAAAACAATAACTTGTAGGAAAGACAAATGGGACTTAAGAGGGTAGGAATCTAAACAGAAATCAAGTCTCCCAAAAGATAAAATCTAGTTTAACCAATAAATTTTACCAAACACAAAGATGAACTAATATCTATTTTTCTCAATGTCCTCTCCAAAATGAAGAAATATGAAAAAATTGATTTCAAATGCAATTTATCAAGCTATAAATGATACTTGTTACTGTAAGCTAAACAGGATTTTGCAAAAAAAAGAAAACTATAGAGCAGTATCACTGATGAACATGGATGTAAAAATCCTTTAAAAAGTCTAAACAAGCTGAATTAAACAATACATAAAAAGATTATACAGTGTAACCACATGGAATTTAAGCAAAGGTTCTAGGAATTGCTCAACACATATGAATCAACCGTCATTCCCTATCAGCAAAGGAAAAGAAAATCGATATGGTCATATCAAATGATATCAATAGGTGCAGAGAATGCATTTTCCATAATCCAACATAATTTATGATAAAAACTCTTAGTAAAATAGAGATAAAGGAACATAACTTAGCATCAAAATATTTATATATAACAAACCCAAACCTGACACCATATCCATTAATGGAAAAGTTAGTTTTCCTTTCTAAATATAGTATAAAATGTTCCATTTTATCACTATTATTCAGCACACTATAGCAAGTTCTTTCAAGAACAATATACATAGAAAAGACTCCATTAAAGATTCCATTAAAAACAACAACATTGAAAAGCAATATCAGTACAGTAAAGAGGCAGGTTAAACAATCAACATACAGGATCCTGCTATTTTCCTTTATGCAAACATTGGATTAGAAGTTACAGAAAAAAATCCCATTTACAAACATCAAAAGAAATAAATACCTGGGAACAGACTTAACAAAGGAGGCAAAAGACTTGTACAACAAAATTCATAAAACATTTTTAAAAGAAATAAGAAGAAACAAAGAAATAGAAAAATATTCCCTACTTGTGGGTTGAAACAAATCACACTGTTAAAAATGATGATTTTACCCAAAGCAATATACAATGTAATCTATTAAAATTCTGATTGCTTGATACTGGCAGAAACAAGTCAGAAGGAAAAAACAGATACCAAATGGTTTCACTAATATATGGACAACCAAATGAAAGTACACAACTGCGGGAGGGGACCAGCTGGAGTGGCCAGGGAGGGGAGGTGATGGGGGACCCCCAGGGACCTCAATGAAGTGATTGATGTGAAATATATATATCTATAAATTAAAATTTAAAAATTCTGATTGCTTGATTCAAAGGAAATAGAGCAAATTTGTTGAAAATGATGTAAAATCATAAAAGACCTTGAATATCAAAAAAAATTCTGAGAAAAAAAACAGAGATATTATACTACCAGATTCTAATTATACTACAAAACATTAGCAATCAAAACAGTATGATATGAAAATAAATAGGTGAGTGGAATAGGATTAAGATTCTAGAAATAAATCCAAATTTATGTGGACAGCTAATTTATGACAAAGGACCAAGAATTTAAATTAGAAAAAGAAAAATCTATTCAGCAAATAATGTTAGGAACATTGGATAATCACATTAAAAGAGTAAAACTAGACCACTATCTCACCACTATCTCACCCATAAACAAAAGTTCAGTTCAAAATGGATTAAAGACTTTGATGTAATATCACAAACTATACAATGTATATAAGAAAACATAGGCAAAATATTCCATAACACTGGATGCAAAATCTCTTTGGTGTCATGATTACAATGTCAACAAAGACAAAAGGAAAAATAGATAAATTGAACTACATTAACTTTAAAAGCTTCTATATAGTGAAAGAAATATTAATACAAAAAGACATACTACTAAAGATATTATACATCAAACAAGAGGCTTATATTCAAGATTGATAAAGAACTCATACAAAAGGAAACTATCAAATAAAAAAGTGGGCAGAAGAGCCAAATATATACTTCTTCAAAGAAGACATTTAGTCACCAGGAACATAAAAAAAAATGCTCACCATTGCTTATCAGGGAAATACAAATTAAAACCTCAAGAGAAACACCTCATACTTGTGAGAATAGCTTATCTCAACAAGGCCAGAAACAATGTATTGTCCAGGGTATAGAGAAAAAGGAACCCACAAGGTAAGACTGTAGACTAGTCCAAGTTTTATGGAAAACAGTGTAGAAGTTTCTTAAACTGTTAAAAATAAGTAAACCATATGAAACAAATATTTCACCTGTAGGTGTCTATCTGAAGAATACAAAAACACTAATTTGAAGGTCCATGTGCACTCCCATGTTCTTTACAGCTGTATTTACTGTAGCCAACTAGTGGAAACAGCCTACATTAGTTCCAACAGCAGATGAGTGGATAAAGATGTGCTGTATATCCATAGTAGAACACTACTCAGTTATAAAAAAAGATGAACAATGCTATTTGTAACAACAATGCTGTATTTAAAGGGGATTAAGTTAATCAACATAATTAGAAAGAGAAAGACAAATACTGATTTCAATCACTTGTGAAATTCAAAAAACAAAGGAAAGGAATAGATGCTAACATTTAAACAAAGGAGTCAGATATCCTAGTAACTGAACTTCTAAACTTACCAAAAGAGAGGTGCAGGGAGGGATGAAAGTGAAGGCAGGGGGGAACTCAGTGGACTATGTTAGAAAATCATTGGTGTTTTCATGATGAGCATTTTGTGAGAATATATCTTTGTGTGTGTATAAACCTATATACCTGAAACATATCCAGTGTTACAATTCATTGTTACCTCAATAAACATAATACTCTAAAAAGGAGGATAATGGGAGACTGATAGCTTTGTGACTGTCTGTTTAGGTGATTTCTTAATCCAGGATTGATTTCCATCCCCAAAAATAGCAGTTCATCTTCCCTAATTTTAAAATTGTGAGGAAAGGGATTTTTGACAGTTACATCAACTAAGGAGGCTCTGTTTTTAGATGGATGGGAAAATTAAGGAATAAAATACTCTCTTTACAGTGGTAAGTTTTCAATCTTTTCAGGTTAAAGATAGATCTTCATGTGAGGGGATAGTGGAGGGGGGAATGATTGATTAGACGTGAGTGAGGATAATGACGTAATAGTTCAAGATCGGTAGGAAAGGAAAGAAGAATTTTAGGTAAAGGATTCAAACTTTGTATGAAAAGTACATTTATTATTACAGATCAGATTCATCCTATAAAATTTACTATAATGAACAATTAAATTATATTATTGCAAAAGAGTCCCCAAAAGTGATTCTAATTACTACAATGGAATATTAAACTTAAGTTAATATAGACTGTAAAATGTATGAAGATAAGTGGTTTTTACTCTTGGTAAGGGGCAAAACAAAAACAGGTCTCCAAGGTCTCTAAGCTATTAGGAGGAAAAACCCATATTGCTGTCTTAGGGGTCCTAAGATCTACATCAAAATAATCAACTCTAGAGTAGGAAAAGATTTTTAATCAATATGATATTCAAAGGGAATGAAGAGAGGAATAGGTGAGAAAGGGATTTTTAAAATACGGACTTCCAATCAAACTCTGAAATCACCCATCCCCCTGTGAGAAAATACCCAGCCAAACAGGCAGGGCCAACATGTGGTGAAGGCCTAAAAGCAAAGCTTCCAAGAGAGCACATCCAAGGCACTTCCTGGCAGGGAACATAAACAAGAGGTCAGGCAAGGCTGGGAGGGCGTGGAGAGAAGGAAAGAACCAAAGCTCAAATTGTATCACTCAAGCTCATCACCAAGAGGTTAAGATGGAGGCTCCAGAGTCTCTGGAGAGCTGGATCATGTTGACTGCCAGCATGCTGAAGCCAGAAAAAGAGAGCAATACATGTGCTCAGTGGTTTTATACCGCTACAGTCCAACATGGCCTCTCAGTTCTACCCCTAGTTTGCAGTTAACAGGAAATCAAGCTTTTGGTATATTAGGATTTATGTTTGGTGCCTGAAATATTGGAGGATTGGGGTCCATTCAGGATGTCAGGTGTTGGGAGCTGGCTCCCACTGTGCCAGCTGGCATGTCAGCCCAGACCCCAGCCACTTCTTGAACATTCCCACATGCTAGCATGCTGCACTGCTGCTACATACCAATTAGTATATCCTCTATCTGTCTGCCTTCAGCAAGAAGCTTTCAATCAATATTAATTGTTTTTGATAATAAAATATTAGAACAAAAGATGGTCCTAAGTGCTTTTATCACTTAGGAAATTACCAGGGTTTTAGGAGCTCAGTGACAGGAATCGGGGTCAGAGACAACAATATATATTTTCTATTATCTCACATGTGAAAATAAACACTCTCAATATCTGCATTAAATAAAGGATGCTCAGATACTCTGTGTCCTGAGCTTGAGTTAAAGCTCATGAAAATAGGACTACTGATTACAGTTGTGTGTGTTATGTACTGCACAGCATATGGTAAGCCCTGGATTTGCAGGAACTCTCCCAAGCCACCTCTTCCCATCCCCCACAAGTGACATGGTATAAAAGTCTCCATGTCGTCTAGGATTCATTATGGAAAGAGCACATGCTTTACTGGTAGTGTTGCTAGATGGAAGTTCACTGATCTTCACTCTCTTCACCACGTTGAAATTTAATTGACCTTTAATTGTTCAAAATCTAAATTTCCTGGATGCAATGCTCATGTGAAGAACAAATTTTATTATGTATTATGTTATCACATATTATCAATATTATATTTTAAAGCAAGGTATAACCCAAGAAATATGAATTGTATGCAGAGACAAAGTTTTTTAGTTCAAAATGCACTTAAAAGTAATTCTATCTTGGATGAGAAATTTTATAAATTTCAAAATGTTATAAAATTATATTCAGAAGAAATTATTTTTGGTAACAAAATCTAAAGAAAGCAAATGTTGACAAAATCTTACCTGGGGGTGAAAGATAGAAGTGACTCCCAAGTAGGTAAAATATTCTTACAAATAAATATTGGAAAAATCTTCACATGTCAAGGTACCTTTTTTTAAATTTATTTTTTGTTATTTTGATTTTAGCAAATTAGACCGTGGGTTACAAAAGAAACTCTGCAAATTTCAATGGCAAATTAGACTCTTGTAGGTCTAAGTATCATATTTTCAATTGTGTCAATATTCTATCAGTTCACAATAGTGAATAATAGAAAAGAAATCTGACTTGGCAAAGACAGACCCCTTACTACCACCCTTCAGTTGTGTGATTTAGAGAAATTATTCCACCTATCTGAGCCTAAATAGAGGAATTACTCACTGTAAATAGAGGAATTACTGCATATAAAATTAGTGGTCATTACTGCATATAAAACTGCTATAAAATGAATATAAATAGTCCCAGAAAGCATTCAATAGATGATGATGATTATTACAATAGCATCCCCAGCACTTTTATTTTTAAAAATTTTTGGAATTAAAAACAGTTACCCAAATTGTTCCTATCCTTAAATCAGTCACAGGCACAGTGAACATGGCTGTCTGTGCTTAAAATGTTTAGTTTAAAATGCAAGTGACATTTGTTTATATCCATTCTGAAAGAAGGATTGGCAGTAGTTTAGGCTATCACCATACCAGTCAAAAGTGAAAAGTAAGAATCTCTGTTCCTCATGGTCTTTGTAGGCAAGGCAGAAAATTTTCTGAAGAAAAACTTTTTGGGAGCCCTGGAGTAGAGAAAAATCCCTGAGCAGCAAAACCAACAGGGAGCCACAATGTCCATATTCAAAACTGCTTGCAGGACACAGCTCTGCATCATTTTCCAAATCCAGATAAAAGGAAAGATACTAGACCAACTGGGGCTCTGCCAGTTTGACTCTCAAAACTCACCCATATGCAAAGACAGCCAAAAATCTGGTGATTTGGCACCATGTAGATAAAATACTCATTTTTAAATTAAATACTTCACACTTTTATTTGGATGTTTGACAGCATGCATTTATTTATTTACGTATGCTCTACCTACTCCCCAATGGGTTTGAGATAGCAACATTACAAAGAGAGCCTTAGGTTATAGTTTGTGCAGAAGAATCTCTACTGTGATACCTTACAAAAACTGGTGTTTAAGGAGGAGGAGTAAGGGTTTATGTGAACATAACACCATTCATTTATGTAGTAAACTGAAATGGTAAATTATGTGTTAGGCAAAAAAATAGTAAGACCTCAACTGTATATTAAAGTACCAGCATGAAATGATCATTTTAACCATATGAGAATACATTTTATAATAAAATTAATCTGGAAAACCTGTTTGCATATTCTACATGTTTAAAAACAACACGTTTCAGAAGAAAATTTCCTAAAGCTGAGGTTATTACTGCATCACTCTGACCAAATTTGAACTAAACAATTACTCATTTGTTTAAATGAGAAAAGAACACATTTGCGCTACACTTGGACTAAGGTTTCATTTCTTCATATCATTCATATGACACAGTCCTTAAGGGAAATCACCAAATTACAAGTAACGTTCACAACAATGACAACGACATTTCTTATGCAATTACAATAAACCTACTATAGGTACTTTTAAGTACATGAAATATAAGAGCACTAACAAGGGCCTGACCCATTGCTTGTACTAAGGCACTTAGATCATTACATCATTGTCATCATAATGATTTTGTCGTTATCTTTCATTAATAATAAACTTAAAGAAAGGGTCAGTTTACAAATTGTAGGTATATAAGCATTAAATTCCAGTTTTTAAAGTTTGTCATTGTGAAGATATTACGTGTTCAATTAATACAAGAGTCTGGAGAGAGGTTTATAGAATCTCAAGCTAGAATTTATATAAATTCCTCTGAGTATGTATGACATACAATGATTACCTAGCTGAGATTCTATAAACCTCTCTCCAGACTCTTGTATTAATTGAACACATAATATCTTCACAATGACTCTTATCTTCAGTACCAAGAACATTCATTTAGTAAAGCTAATTGTCAGATTTTATTATTTTCACTATTTGTTTTGTAAAAAAAATTACTATGTGACCTGGTGTTCAATTTTCTGGTATATATATATTTCTTCTTGAGTATATTACAACACCTGGAGGAAGTCAATTTGGTCTGCACACTCAGGAAAATAATCTGATAACTGCAAAAGAGGCTATGGTGAGTAGAATGTAAGCCTCCCTTGCATTCATTGCACTAATTATATCTTGCTTCCCAGACAGATTGTGGTTCATTGATGACAAGGACAGTACCTAATCTGTACCCCCTGGGTACTTCCATTAACATAGTTGATACATACATTGATAAAATTAGAAAAAAAAAAATGGAGTTTCTTCCCTGTTGCTTTAGAATGGTAAATTTCAAGGAAGACATGCTAAGGTGAGGTGATGGATGGCCTTCATTAGAATTCATAGTTTTTTCTTTCAAAAGATAGAAAGGGGGAGGAGGAAGGAAAACAAGGATTTTGTAATATAACATGGTTGACAAGACTGTTCCCAGAAACACGGGGGTGGGGGTAAACATGAAATAAAATGAGTTTAGGACAAGGAGACAGGATCACCATTCTGGGATTTAGCAGCTTAGAAGGAGAATGTGAGCCTAGGCTGCATGGCCAAGGGGGCCTGGGTCCCACCAGTCTTAGCTGATCAACTTGAAATTGGGTGACAAAACAAGAAAAATGGGGTACTTAACCAAACTTACAAAGGAGAGCAGCTGGCCCTATAAAACCAGACATACACCAGGTTCTTTACAGCCTGCATATGCAGTAGCAAGATCACATAAACTTTAAGAGGGAGGCAAAAACAAATTTATTTATTAAAAGACAAATTAGACAAGTCATTGAGGGGTACAAGAAAACCCCTTTGGTAATCTTACCACACACTCCAGTCTCTATTCCAAAGAGCACATAACTGCAGCAACCGTGTACATCCACAAAATGGCAGCTGCCCACCTTAAGCCAAGTGAAGGAGTTAAGATGGCGCCACCATGCCTTCTTCACAGACACAGCTCCACGCCTTCCAGGTCAGAAAAAACCAAGATGGCAATGATGCAAGATGACATTGTCGATTATTCTCCAAAGGCATAGCTCTGGCATTCCTTTAGCTCCAACTCCAAAGTGGCCTGACATCAGCAAAACTCACTAGATACAGCAACACAGCAAGCACTTCAGACATCTCATGTTGAAAACAACACAGCAAACTCTCTTCAGTTCTCCAGAAGACTTCCAAACTTTGCAGTTTCAAAATTAAACCAAGTTTTCAAATACCACATTTCCAAGACAGCTCACACAGGTCACAAGTTTCTGCAACAAGCTTCCCCAGGCTCGTCACCGCTGGGGTTGGGGATGGAAGCCCACAGCTTGACTTCCTTCCCTCCCAGCTACCCCATATGGCAGTGGCAGTCTGAGGCCTCCCAGCCTCCTTGCTACTTCTCTCTGAAACTTCCTTCCCCATTCTATCCTGTTTTCTCCACTGTCTCTTTCCATGTCTTTTTCTCTGCCCTCTTCCTAATCTTTTAATCCTTTCTTTTCATGAGAAGGTTTTAACTTCCCTTCTCCAAGTTGTCATCCACCAATGAACAGTAGTTGCTATTTTAAAGCAGCATTACCAGTAATGGAGGCCACAGACCCCTAACAAACTCGTGACTTTAGCATGCATAAGCCGGGTGTGTGTCCTAAAGGAAGTCAGGATTTTGGACCTCCATGAAGAGTCCAGAGATGGACCTATTGTTGCTCCTGTATCTTGGAGACTTTCCATTGCTTGGAGTTAACAGGGATACTACAAGAAGAACACATCATGTCTTTGAACATGTGAATGGAAAAACTGAAATGCCAAAGGAGGAAAAGAAAGGTGTCCTGCATTTGGAATACATGTTGTGAAACTCAAATTAATGGGACATGAGGTAAGGTGATCAGAGACTAAAGGACAGTTTGGACAATGGTGGGGGTAACTGGATTTTTCAAGTTTATCTTGTAGTACATATTTAGGTAATCACTTTGTTTAGTAAAAAATATTCTGTACACTTTAAAAGTCTGATCTCACTTTGAAAATACAACAAGGGCTGCAGGTGGCAGCGAAATCTTCAAGGTAGACGAAGTATTTTTTTACTCTGGTTTGCAAGATTCAGCAGTGAAGTGATTCAGCAGATATTTGTATATGTGCTGCCAAAACAAACACAGTGGGCAGGTATTTGAATGATAAAGTTAATGAATTTGTGGAAGCTTAAGGGTTAACAAAGGCATTTATCCATTTGCAATAGGTTAAGGTTTGAGTCTGGTTTAAAAAAGCTGGGGAAAGGATTTTCAAGTAAAAAGAAATCCTCTCTCTCTCTCTTCCAACAGCAAAAACATGCAACATACCCTGTACTTTGATATCATAAGTGTATGTTATTATGCAAATTATTGAGACTAATTATTATGTAATGATCTAAACTAACTACAACTTGATTACATAAAGATTGTGAGGTTCTGTTTCACAGTATTCCTCTTCAATCCAAGCAAGTTCAGTGTCTCATGAAATAAGGAGTAAATGATAATAGACATCCACTCCAAGTCTTCTAGCTACTTGAATTTAACCTTTATGACACTCTGAAAGTCCATTGCTATTACTAAATCACCTTTTAATAATCATATAGAACTACTTTAGTATTAAACCACCATCTAATCTTCCTGTTAGTTCTCAAAATTCCTTTGTACTAGTCAATCATTCAGTAAAACACTTAAGATCTACTAATGTTAGGTAGGAGAAAGAATATAAAAATGAAAACATAGGGTACCCACCTTCAAGGATCACACCATCTAATGGGGGAAAAATGAGAAAACATCAACTGCAATCTAATAAAAGAATAATCAGATGGGTGCCTTGGGGCACAATGAGGAGGCATCTTCCTGAGCAAATCAATATGGCCTTTCCCAATCCATCTTCAACCTGAGTCATCCAACCATCTATCTCTTCTCCCCTCTACTCTGCATATTGTTAGTAAAACCGAAAGGACTGGGTACACACAACACACACACACACACACACACACACACACACATTTCTACAGCTCCATCTATCCTCTCACCCTTAGCACTTGGTTCAATGCCCTCAATGACAGAAATGAGAGGCCACAGGACAGAAATCCATACAGTTATTATACCCAGCAAATATGTTTGTCAATGTGTCCTCTTTGCCATAGAGCTTTGGTTAGCATCTCTCCTGCCTCTTCAAAACACTGACTGCATTAATAATGCCTAATACCAGTTAAACACTCCAGCAACCAGTCTTTTAAAATCCTTGCTTTACAAACTTGCATTGAATCAATTGACATTTTTTGTTAAATTCATCTCTTTAAAAGATTTCTATTGACTATCTCTCAAGACTGTCCCTTTATCTTTAAAAGAATACTAACACATGGAAATCAGATCACATGATGTCCCTGCTTAACACATCTCACAGACATCCTGTTGTTTTTAGATTGAAGTTTAAGACATTTCATCATTTGATTCAATCTTTATTCTCACTACTTCCTTTTCCAAAAACTAGGCTCCAGAAACCCTCAACTGTTGGAGGTTATCTCCTATTAACATAGCTGATGGTAGGCATTGATAGTAACATGATAAGTAACATTGCCTAGCTGGGAAATAAGACATACTTCCCCTTTGCTATAGAATTGTTAATTTCAAGAAAAAACTGTCAATATTATGGACATTTGACTTGCTGACTTGACTGTTTCGGGCCTAGCTGAGAAAAGCTTAGGTTGACTATGCCTTCACTAGAATTCATAGTTTTCTTTCAGAAGGGTAGGGATAGAAGATGGGGAAAATGAAAAGCAAGGTTTTGGTGATGTGAAATGACTGATAGGGCTTGCTTCCTGAAGAGTGAGTAAAACAAGGGTTTTTACACGCTTTTCTTGTAGTACATTTTAGGTAATCACTTTCTTACATGCTTACTTAGTAATAAGTAGTTTGATCACTTTAAGAATCTGGTTTGGGGTCGGACATGGTGGCTTATACCTGTAAGCTTCAGTCTATGAAGCGGCCAGGGTTTAGGGATCGCGGTTCGAGTCCTGCCTGGGCCTGGGTCCCTAGCAAGACCTAGTTCCAAAAAGTTAGCTGGGCATGTTGGCGAACGCCTATAATCCCAGCTACCTGGGAAGCTGAGGCTGGGGATTGCTTGAGTCTGTGGTACCCGGGCAACGAGAGCCTGCGGTTCCACAGGCAAAAATAGCAAGACCTAGTCAAAAAAAAAAAAAAAAAAAAAAAGAATCTGGTTTGGCTTTTTGGCTTTGGAATTATATAGTAAGGGCTGTAGGTGGTAATGAACCCTAAAAGAGACAGGTTTAAAGTTTGGGGTTTTTTTTCCTTGAGTTTTGGAGAGAGGGCCTGGACCTGGGGCAGGCAAGCAGCAGGTATTCGAATGATAAATGTAACTAGTGTGTGGAAGCTTAAGGATTGGTAAATGCTTTTACTAATTTTGTGGCAGATAAAGAAGTAAAAGTTTTTCTCTGTTTTAGGAAAATCTGGCAAAGGATTTATAGTGTAAAAAAAAAAAAAAACCTGCCCTCCCTCTCCTGATAACACAATCACTAATAATTCCTTAGATGTACATTTTTTTCCTATCCTTGAGGTTTTATTAAAGATTTTCGTCAAAATTTTCCCAGACTTCTCCATCTCCTTTATTCACATGTTCCCCTGGTTAACTGATATCGGATGGGAAAAAAGACAAAATGGGGGTGCTTACCCAAACCTACAAAGGGTAGCAGCTGGCCCTTTAAAGACAGCCACACACCAGATTCAGCCATGGCATGCAGTAGCAAGACCACATAAACTTTAAGAGGGAGGCAAAAACAAATTTACTTATTAAAAAAAAAATTGGAAAAAGTCACTGAGGGGTACAGGGAACCTCTTTAGTAATCTTGAAATAGGGTGACCACGAAGGGACTTTTTAACTTAACACATACAGGCCTGCTTCTCTCTACAAAGCAGGCTCTAAGCAGTTTCTTTGCAATTCTCTTTAACTTGAAGTAGACACACCTAGGCCTGCTTCTCTCCTTAGGAAGCAGGCTACAAACTGTTTATTAGCATTTTTACTGTACCTGCCTACTATTGATATGCAAACATTAACTACTAGCCTCTCTCTGCTTTCTTTTTTTCTTTTGGACCTAAAAAGAAAAACTTAGAAACACAGTTTAAACTCTTGTGGGTTTTTTCACCATCCTCAGCCTTCTTAACCAAAATACCAAACCAATGCAAGACTATCAGTGCAGACTAATTTATTTTTAACAAAGTGATTTTTTAAATTATCTTAATAACTACAAAAGAAACATGTAAGGAAAACTCTGATTACTTTAACATTGTCCAAAACCTTTCTCAGCATTGTCCAAAGTCCTTTCCCAGATTGCCTAAAAAAACTGTCTCTCAGTTCTGATCATCTCACCAAAATCAGCCAGTCAGAGTTCATCTCTAAATGCTTAAAGACAAGTATCATTGGCTGCTTTTTTGGCGTGCTCCTCCTTGTCTTCCACGCTATCTTCTCCTTATGATTTTCAGGTAGCAAGAACTTTATGGTGCCAAACCAGCAAAGTTCACTATCTTTTCAGGCCTAACTTTTGTACAGCCTCTCGCAGACACAAGTTAAACTCAGCAAAACAAACTCCAACACAAAGTTCAAATATGCAAATTCCTGAACTACATTTAGCACACATGCTGCCAACCTGGGTCATCCAAAGGCTTCAGGCCCCCAGGTTTTTGGCCACATGGCCAAGTCCACATGGCTCACATCTTTACCCTACAAAATGGCCGCTTCCAGTGTCTCCTCCATTAAATCTCTCTCTATCCAATCTCCATATCAAAATCCCTCTCTTTGTTTTACAACCTTTATATATCCTAATTTCCCACCTTCCAAAAACTGCACCTAAACCATTTCACTTCGTCCTCCCAACTAAGGTCATTCTCACATTTTAGCATACCTGTTCTTAAAATCTGCAAAATTAAGCAGAAGACAATGGGGGGGGGGGGGGCGACCCTCTATCAATCTTACCACATAGTCCAGTCTCTAGTCCAAAGAGCACATGGCTTTAGCAGTCATGTGCATCCACAAAATGGCTACTGTCCCACTTTGAGCTGGATGAAGGAGTTAAGAAGGTGCCACCGCTCCTTCTTCAAAGACACATCTGCACTCACTGCAAGCCAGAAGAAGCCAAGATGGCATAATTGATCCTTCTCCAAAAGCAGGAGATTCAAATCCAACAAGGAAGACCAGGGTGGTGTTCTCAATTCTTCTCCAAAAGGCACAGCTCCGGCATTCCTTCAGCTCCAGCTCCACAGTGACCCAGCATCAGCAAAACTCACTCCATACAGCAACACAGCAAGCACTTCAGACGTCTCACATTGAAAATGGCAAAATAGCAAACTCTCTTCAGTTCTCCAGAAGACCCCCAAGCTTTGTAGTTTCAAAATTAAACCAAATTTTCAAGTACCACGTTTCCAAGACAGCTCACACAGTTCACACGTTTCTCCAACATGCTTCCCCAGGCTCCTCACTGACCCAGGTTGGGGATGGAAGCCCACAGCTTGACTCCCTTCCCTCCCTGCTGCCCCACATGGCATTGGCAGCTCTGAGGTCTCCAGCCTCTCTGCTGCTTCTTTCTGCACTTTCCTTCTCCATTCTGTTCTCTACTCTACTGTTCTGTGTTCTGTTTCTTTCCGTCTTTTTTTTTCTGGCCCTTCCCTGATCCTTTTAATCCTCTTTTCTCCCCAGAATGCTTAACTTCCCCTCTCCAAATCTTCACCCACCAATGCTAGCAATAGCTACTTTAAGACATCAACACCAGTACTGGGGGCCACAGTCCCCTAACACAACTAAATCATCTCTTAAATGACTCTCTATTAAAATGCTATTATAAAACTCTAACTTCTTTTCACCACAAAATTTTCATTAACTCTCCCACTCCTCTGGGAATTTCTCTCTGAAAACTTTGAAACAAAGGTTGTGTTAGGTGCCTTTTCTTGATTCTCCCTTCTTTCACATCTGATGTTTCAGGTATTGGACCCTTTGAGGAAAATGGTAACACATAGTAATTGCAATTTTAGTACTTACTATCGTATGTGGAACATAGTAAGTCTCAAGCCACTGCAAGACATATGAATGAGGGAGAACTCAGGAGGAAGAATAAAATGTAAATGGAGAGATTTGGTTCTTCTTACTACCACTCAGTTTTGGGTTCTTAGCTTCTGTTTGTAAGTATAATAAAGGCTAATATTTACAGTGTGTCTTACTCAATCTCTCCCTGATTTTTTTTTTTTTTGTATGTCCCACACTCACTGATTACTTAACACAAAGATATGAGTTGGGAAAGATAAATAAGCTAAGAGAAACTAGCAGGCTTAATGTATTCAATACAGTGATTTCAAGTTAAAAAAAAAAACAAAAGTCATTTATCCCCTGATACTTGACTTTATTTTAGTGGAGTTTGGATAATTTCCTGATTGGTTTATCAATTCCTTCCATTGAAGCAGAATCCTTGAACCTCTGACTCCATCTTACAAGTATGATGACTCCAACTTTTCTCTTTGGAGATATCTTTGTTATCTGAAGGAGGAGGCAGGCTTTTTCTTACTAGAAATCCTCCTGCCAGCTTTTCCTAAACCAGAGAAAAACCTTTAACTCTTTATCTGCCACAAAACTGGCAAAAGCCTTTATCAACCTCAAGCTTCCGCAGACTAGTTACCTTTATCATTGGAATACCTCTTGCTTCCCTGTCAGCCCTAGGGCCTCTCCCAAACTGAGGAAAAAAACTTTAAACCTCTTAGAGTTCACTACCACCTGAAACCCTTGCTATACAATTTCAAAGCCAGACCAGACTCTTAAAGCGTCAAATTACTTACTACTAAGTGAGCAGTTAAAAAATGATTGTCTAAAATGTACTACAAGATAAGCATGTAAAAACCCTGTTTACCCCATTACATGTGCTACAAAATAAACATGAAAAACCCAGTTACTACACCACATGTCCAAAACTGTCTTTTTAGTCTCTGGTCACCTCACCACATGTTCAGTTAGAGTCCACAAGCACGTGTTCTAAACTGGAATTTTTCTTTCCTTCCTTTGGCATCTAGTCTGATTTCCTGCAAACATGTGGGCCAAGACTTGGTGCTCTTGTTCTCTTTTGGTGTCCTCTCATCTTTAGGCAACAGGAAAAACTCCAAGGTACAGGAACCAACATAAGGTCCATTTTCTCGGGTTTCTCTCACAGCCCCTCCAAAAGCATTTGTGTCAATTAGATCAAAACTAGGTCTAACACAAAGTTCAGATCTCAAATCTCTTTAGACTTCTTCAGCACATACCTTCAGCTTATGTATGTTAAGGCTATGAGTTCATCTGTCCAGGCGGAAGGCCAAAAGCCCCAGGCTGCCTTAGCCAGGCTCACATCCTCTTCAAAAATGTCTGATCAATCCCTTGTTCCTCTTCTGAGTCTCTTTTATATCTTTTTTCTTGCTTTCACACTCTTCCAGGAACAGAGCTTTGTCAATCATCTCACATCACAAGAACCTTGCTTTTCTTTCTCCTCCTCTTCCATCCTTCTGAAAGAAAACTATGAATCTAATGAAGATAGGAACTTCACCTTAGCATAGTCAGCCTAAGCTTTTTTTTCACATAGGAGGCCTAAAACAGTCAAGTCAGCAAGTCAAATCTCCGTAATACTGCCAGATTCTTCTGGAAAGGTATAATTCTAAAGCAAAGGGGGAAGCATCTCTTATTGCCTAGCTACACAACCTTATTGTCATGTTACTATCAATGCATACCTGCAGCTATGTTAATGGGAGATAACCCCCAACATTTGCACTTCAAACTATAATTTTATCTTATTTGAAATTAAAATTTCAAACCATATTCTTTTGCCTTATTCTCTTTCTATCTTCAGAATTAACATCTTATTTTTCAATATAACTGTATATTGGGTATTTCTTCTAAAATAATCATGCTAGACTATCTTTATTTTAATTAAAATATGTCCAAGGATACAGAGGATGACTTCTGAATACAATCTGTCCTATTGGAAATTGTCTCCTCTTCATTCCATTTGTGAGGAAGGAATTTACATTCTAGGGATCTAGGTAATGGTCAAACACATGATACCAACACTGGGTAGATGAGCTCAACAGCCTTTCATTAGTTGCTAATATTCACAGCCCAGAGAGGACATGCCTCTCCCCACAGGAGCACATGAGGTTACTCTTGGAAATGCAATGAGAAACCATAGGTTGTAGGGGGTGGCTTTTAGCATCAATAGGATGAGGTGTCCCCTGGTTTCTGCTAAAGGATGTGATTGGCTTGTTTGAATATTTATTCGGGTTACTAGAAAACTGAAATTCACTACACTGGGATATGCAGGAACAGCGCATGGTGTCATGATAAAAAAGTTTGTTTGGTTAAGGGGTCTTATCCATAGGAGGAGAAAAGGAAGGGGAACTTACAGTTAAGACACTTGGAGCATTTCTTGTTTTCCTGAGATGGCAAAATATTGAGACTTTATTTTAGCTATTTTACTATAGAAATGAGGAAGAATTAAAAGAATAAAGAATAAAAGATATTCCCTTTTCCTTTTACTTAAGAGAGTGTAATTATATATTATATGCAAAAAGAATTGAGATCACTGTTCATAATGTAGGTAGGGAGTTGGCAGCAAAGGATATGTGTCTGGACTGGTGAACTGAACCCAAACATACAAGGCCAGACAAAGATTTTTAAAGTCCAGAGTTGTTAGGCCCTGTTATTCCCAGTATGCGTGGGATTGGCAATGTGATGAGTATACGGGACCCCTCATTGTTGAGAATGAGAAGACAACATACAACCAGGGCTCAATCACTCTCATTTCTAAATCTCCCAAAGTGCAATAATAGTATAATACGAGCAGATCCTCTATTGATGAATAATGCTAAAATGTCTATTGGCGAATGGGTACTATTATACTTAATACAGGATCTATTCCATGTAAAATCAGGAAACGTTTTTACAAAAATAACCAAATGTAAATGAATAATTTCACTCTATATTATCCACATTTCTTCTCAGATTATTTCCCAACTTACTATTTCAGACATTTTTACTATCTGGAAAAGCAACTTATTTAAGATTGAGAGTGAGAATCTGGGCAGCTTTGATTCCTTCTTCCATCATCCTAGTATGCTAGCTTTGTCTTTGCAGACAGATTTTATGAATGTGAGTCAGAGGTTGAGGTATGAATAAGACTAAAGCAGTTGGTCCCATCTAAATTGACTGATTTGTACTATTACATGTGGAAATATGCACTTATTTTTCACTTGGGGAATAGACTTCTTTTTTAATTCATTCATCTTATTCTATTGATTTCTCTTTAAGAATCTTGAAAAGACAATACAAGCCTGCTGCTAAACTGTGGGAACATGGAGATTATCCCGTATAAACATTTACTATTTCCTTCCTGCCATTTTCTTCCTCTTCTAAAGAATGGGAGATTTTTTTCATTGTTGTTTTTGAATATGGTCTGAAGGGTTACCCTGAGGCAACATTTATGGTGTCCTGACCACCAGGAGCTAATAGTAACCACTATTCTTACAGACTATATCCTGCCATTGATTTTTACATAGAACTCCCCATTGATTTCAAAAGGGAATTTTCCCTTAGATCGATGGCAGGATATAGCCAGTGACATTAAGCATAGATAAAAGACTCAAGTTAACTGTCAACAGAACTAAAATTTAGATGTAAACTCATTTAACAAAAATTGGCTTTCAAAGGTTCATCAAAAAAGCAAGCATTTCAAAATGACTTTTCTTCTCTTTAGGTCAATGTAAATAAGATTTCTTATTCTCAAATCACTAATTCCTTAGATCTGTCTTTTGTTTTTTTATGTTTATCAAAATCACATTCTCATTAGTATGTCTAATCAATTTAAAACTGTTTAAAAAGAAGTGTGGTTTTTGCCCTCAAATAATGTCATATGTAGTGAGAAGGAAAGACGGGTATATATAAATACTAAGTGTAGAAAAGAAAGAGAGAGAATTAAACAGGAAAGGGTTTCAAATTCTGGGGTGTTCAAATTCTGAGGATCAATGTGTGGAACTCCAAGTAGTAGAAGTAAATGATTAAACATTTAATCATCCACTTTGTATGATAGTATGTGATATTAAACATTAGCCCTATACATATTCAAATCCAAAAGAAGAAATTTTCTGCTGATAGAATGGGCTTAATAATCTGACCTCCCAGTGTCCAGGGAAATCCCAGTCTGCAGCTGATGTCGCAGAGTAATTATTAAAACTCCTTTCATTCTCATGTGTGACACCATTTAGCTGATGAATTCCAAGACCAAACAGCTAACAGTCTTAGTTGGCAAGTCAATTAATGAGAAGTGAAAGAGAGGCAAAGGGAAAATAGGCTGAAATTCCAGTCTGAGTTTGCGAACTTGAGGGTCTGGGCACTAAACCCCAGTTGGTTGTGAGATAAGCAGTGCTTGGCAGTGTGATGTCGGAAGCCACAGGAGGCAGTGAAGACAGGCACTCTGCTCTGCTCTCTTGTCTTATGCTTTTCCATCCTTTCACTTTCCATGTCACTTTCATGTTTTTCCATTCACACTTGTCCTTCTTCCCTAGAGTTACCCACTGTTGAATGGCTATTTCATAAGTCATCTGCCCTATTAGTTTAATCAAGAGCACCTAGAATCTCTTCCCAATTGTTGGAAACTCATTCATTCTGATCTGCAAGCCTGTTGGTCAACAGATGGTACCGGAAAACTGTTTTATGCTGGAGTGCTATTATATCCACAGAGTAATAATATTATATGAGAGATATGACATTATTTCTAGAGGGCTATCATGGAGAAGTCAACAAGATTTGTGACAGTTCATAGAGAGAGATTTGTATATGTTCATATTCAGGATATATACATTATGAATGTGATACAAATATGCCTACAAACTTCCACATTCAGTCCAGCATGTAATTCTTCACTCCATCTGAACAAGTAAACCTAACAATTGAAAAATTCACCACATTGCTTAGATCAATAAGAGAAAAAAGGTCACAGGACAAACCATTGCCTCCCAAATTGGAGATAATGACAGGTGAATACAGAGAATCACTTACTAGGGTAGAAATCCACAGGGAAAACATTCCCTAGAACCAGAACTGGGGTGAGAAAACCCTGTCAGTGATTGAACTGGACTTAGTAGAGTCTCAGTGAGGTCTCATCTGAGAGTTCAGAACTTTAGAGATTCCCAGTCATAGTGTTATTGAGTATATGAGGCTTTCTAACTTTATACTCAAATCCTCTGCCTGCTTCTCCCAGAAAGACTAACATTTTCACGGACTCCTTCCTTTTTGTTATACAAATGCTAGCCACCTCTTCGCAGCTACTAGCGCCAGAGATTGCAGGAAAAAAACTCAGAAACTACAGTTTACATCTTACTAGCTTGCCTCAATTTACCCTTTGAAGCTCCTGAAGCCTAAAGACATTCAAACTTGTACAGGGTTCTTTCCACTATCCCTTTTTCACTAACATTCCAAATCAGAACAAGTCTCTTAAATTATGGACTAATCTATTACTAAACAAAGTGAATTCCTATTTACTATAGAAAGAGACATATAAGAAAAACTCCAATTACTCCAACATTGTCCAAAACCTTTCTCAACATTGTCTAAAGTCCTTCCCCGAGACTGTCCAAAATTCTCAGTTTTTTAGTCCTGTTAACCTTACCACCTGTCCAGTCTTCAGAGTTCATTCACACGTGCTCAAAGAGTAGACACCTTTCTTTGGGGTGCTCCAGCTCCTCCAAGCAGGCAGTTGAGAACATAATGCCATCTTCACCTTGATCTCCTCCAGGTAGTAGAAAGACAGTCCATAGTACCAGAACCAGCAACGTTCATTTTCTTCTCAGGCCTGGCACACACAGCCTCTCCAGAAACATCCAAGTCAACTCAGCAAGACAAACTCCAACACGGAGTTCAAATTTCCAACCTCTTCTTAAGTTTTTAGCGGGCACATTAAGCTTATGCTTACTAAGAGCCATGAGTTACCACGCCAGGCCAAAGCCCAGCTTGAAGCCCCTCGTGGCCTCATCGTCTGGCTTCCATTCTTCCTTCCCAAAAGGCTGAATCTCTTTTTTTGTTCCAACTCTCCTTATATACCCTTCCTTCCCACCAAGAGAACTTCTGGGAGTAGGATGGGGGGATGGGGGAGTCCTCTCAGGCAGGAATGTTAATCAAAGTACTACTCAGCTCTCTGTAAAACCTGCAAGTCTATATTAACAGGAGAGTAGCTAGCTCTTCATCGAATGTATATATGTCACTGTATCAATAGGGCCCCCCACACTGTCTGATATTTACCTCCTGGAGTTCTACCAAGTTCCTACAGTGACTATCAGAGGAAAACGCCTTTGTGTTTCTAGCAGGGGAGAGAGAGAAAGTCATTTTGAAATAATTCCATTCTTAAAAAGTCTCACCCTTTGGAGCAACTAGCTTATCAGTGCCTAAACTGCTAAGAGTTTTACCAGAGACTAACTGACCAGCTGAAGGGAAATAGCTGATTCTGATCCACTGACCACTCCCATCAAAAAAAGAGGGGGACTGAGAAACACTGCAAATTTTACAATTCAGAGCTACAAGCTCACTCTCAGACTGACTCCTAGCCATGAGGTCTAGAGAAGACCTACTACCACATTACCAAAGACATATTCACAGAAGCCCCTTTAACTTAGTTTATCACATCCTGCTCTCATGAAAAGCACTACACATTTGTTAGCAAATTTATGAATGTGACCATATAAAATAGTCTTGAAGTTTTCAGTAGTCTGAACTACTTAGGTTATAATCAATAACTCTTAGAATTTTTCTAATTAGTGGGGGATCATGTGGGTTGGTTCAGGTTTATTTGAAATGGACATCACATTCAGATATGTTCAATATTTAAGTGGTTAATATCATTAACATTTGATACAAATAGACTTTACAAATCTGTTCTGTTTTTATCAAAGGAATTGTATCTATAAAAGGAAACATAGATGAGGTTTATTCTTTAGATACAGCAACATCTGATGACCAATTTAAAAGATTCTGTCAATCTTATTTTAGAATTATTCTTTTTAGTTTCAGATTGTGCATTTTTCCTCATGTTCATACACCCAATTAATAAATTTCAGGTTTTACATTAAATAAACTACTTATGTTGATTTAACAACTTAGATTTGAGAAAATGGCTATGAATAATAGCCAGTTCATTTCAATATATTTCAATCACTTGGCTCCCAGTAACTTCAGTTGGCAAAGGGAAGTTTATATAGCTATTAAGTTATGCTACAGAAAACTGAATTGCATAGCTCTTCCATCTCACTGTGCTCTCCATCTCTGCCCACCGATTTCCTTTCACTGTACTCAGCAATTAAGAATGGGTCTGGATATGGACATTCAAATGCAAGTGTGGCATTTGGATTGAACCTTATTTATAAATCGCATGATTCACAAAAACCCATGTGAATAAGAGAAGTAACTGGACAGTGCAGTGTGAAGTTTTAATTAATGTGAAGCTAACCCAGGATGTGTGAACTGTCAATTTCTTCCTAGCTGCATGGGAGGCAGCGGCTGATGTGTCAGTCCCAGTTCAGAAATAGTTTGCAATCTCAGTAGAGCAATAATCATGAAAAAGATTAGTAGATCTGTGGCAATGTATCAGAAAAAAATCACGCTCTCTTAAAGATTACCCTCCAGGTGAAAAGTGAAGAAAAAATGCTCACTTCCCTAATTCCTTCTATGCCAGATAAAATCATGTCACAATATTAGAAGCCCAGAGGGTGAGAATTGTTTCCCTACCAGAAAAAGTCTTTTCATTTTTTTCCAAGTACCTTGCATCCTGCTGGTGTCCTGAGCAGACATCTGCTTTCCAGACTCCTAAATAAATTCTCTTTCCTTTCTGGCTCAGAAAAGCTTTTCAGTCATATATGAAACCTGTCCCAGATTATTTTCAATCCAACAGAAGGAGTTCTAACAACAAAAACATTTCTACTATAGCTAAACACTTGTATACATTAGAAGTTTGGTGGAGGTTGAGAGTGGGGAGGACATAGCATTTTTTCTTTTCTTAAATTTATCTATATTCAACTCCAGTTCTCTATTCAATGTTAGCTCTTCACTTTCAAAGGCACACATCCACACAGCAAACATTGACAAGAAATTAGGAAAAAAAACTATCAAGAATTTTACTGTTCTCTCAACCGGCTGTTCATATTTGCCCATAAACATTCATATATGTAGAAGCCATAAGTGCTTTCAAGTATATCTTTCTGGGTATTCTCCTGAGTACATGGTAGGATTACAATTTCTTGTCATCCTGGTCAGGTGTGGTCCTGATGAAACAGGATAAACCCAGGACAGGGGTGACCCAGTTAGTGGGTCCTCACCTGCATGCTTACAACTAAGGGTGCAACTCAAAAGCAGATATAAGGGGAGAAACAGCAATAACAGAGTTTATTTCCATAGGGAGTGAGAAAAGGGAGAGTTGAAAGAAGAGAGATTATTTGCTGGCATATGGTTTAATACCTTCTATCCTACCCCAAAATAGTGTCCACTGAACAAAGACCTGGGTCCACATGGCAAACAAGCCAATGACTTCTTCCAGACTTCTTCTCACAAGTGGTTTGATTACCTAGTCATCAACCATTCATACCATAGTTCCAGCAGATGTTAACTGCCAAAAGCATCAGCCCCACCTTTTTATCTCATCACATCCACTATGGAAAGTCCAGAAAGCTTTCCAATGTACCACTGACTATGAGTGTCACCCACTGGCTTGAAGGTTGCCCCTCACTGTTCCTCTTATATCTTCCCCACTTTCAATTTTTGTCACTATTGTTATAGGAATGAAAGCCAGATGTCTGGATTCTGGGACTTCAGAAGACATTTTTCTCTGGGATTGCAGTGTATTGAAAGGAAATAACAATCAGTCCCTAGCCATTGTCCATGCACAGTGAGTGTGGCAAAGTACTCAATTTCTAGAAAATAGTCAATCAGTTCAAGTTTCAAGAGAAAAAAGTCTCAAATGTGACACAAGAGGCTATTATTAAAGTTATTGTCCCTCTGCCTTCATCCAAATTCTAACAATTAGTGCAGTAAAAGTTTGTAAATTAAATCTTATTCTAATCTATTTTTCCAGAAATGTATAGGACAGAATAGCCTAGCAAATCTCTGTTGGCTTTGTTGGAACTTTCTGTGAAGGATCTTAGTTTGAGCTGTCAATATTCTGGCCTGTCTTTGGGAATTATGCTACAAAATAGTCTCTACCTGTAAAATGTGTAGATTTGGTAACTTTCTTCTAGAGGTCCCCAAGATTTTTTGTGCCTGGGGCCCCCAGGAGTACCAATGAAAGAAGGCTTTCATGCTCTCCTGAAATGTCAAAATTTTGCAGGAAATGTAGCAAGTCCTTTTCTTCTTGACTGTTTAATCTCAGTTCTGAGAAGTTCTTAACCAAGACCTGGGTAATGTAACTATATTTCAAATTCTTTACTTCAGGAGAAACACATAGAATCCCTTATTGAAATTATGCAAAGATAATCAATAGCCATACCACCCTGAACACACTCAATCTCATTGGAAATTATGCAAAGATAGATATGTTGCCATGAGCATCAAGCATATTTATTGACATTTTTCTATATCCTGATGATTTCAAGGAAAGAGAAAATGCAATACCTTTGGTTCTGATCACAAAATGCAATTTTATGTTGTAGCATGGTCAGTTAAAAATATTTCCTTGGCTTAAAACAAATAAACAAATAAAAGTAACATTTCAAATAAAATTTAGTAAGTTCATTCAATTCTATGTATAAAACTCTCAATCTTCAGTCCTGGTCAACCAAAATAAAATATCATTGATTTTTTTAATTTAAATTCCTTGGAAGTTTCATCAAATGTATTAGAGAAAATACCACTTAGTTACCCAATAGTGACAATTTAAAATCTAAACGCTCCAACTCTGCCAGCTAGATATTAACAGATTTAGACCCTTCTGGGCTTCTTATATTATCTCATTCCAAAAGTAACCATTTTTCCTTCACCAAACTTTAACTTGTTATTTCAATTCCTTAATTGGAATTATCAACCTTCAAGAACCTGTAATTTCCCAACTCCCATTTCATTCAACATTTAAAGTCTTAAGTACTTTACCTCAGGCTGTATCTTCTGTTTAGCATGTATCAAACATCAATGACACTGGTAAAAAAGACAAGAAATACACTCAATAGTACAATCTCAAATGTACGTTTTAACTCACACAATTAAATTCCAAAGCATTTTTCATTAACCAAAGTTTATGCCAGTACTTGTTACCTGGAAGCACTTGAATCAGTTCCCATTATATCCCTGAGCTCACAATGTCTTAGGTACCATCCATACCAACTTCTGTTCTCCAGCAGTCAGAAGAAACACCCCAAAGGGAAACCATACAAACAACATATGGAAACAGACAGCTCCCTTAGTTTATTTTGCTTTGTTTTCATTTAACTCACATGGAATATCTTTTAAAACTGTAGTTTTACTCATATTTGCAAAGTCACAAAACTTTCTCTAAGCTTCCTTATAAGGACAAACCTCAGTTTCCTGAAGCTAGATTCTTTTCTGTCATTGCCTATGGAAAGGCAGTTTTACTCAGATTGAAGTAGACAGGCTGTTCACCTGATGAACATATGTAGCCACATGAACAGAGGGACAAAAGGGAAAAATAAATGAAAGTAGTACCATATTAAAAAAAAATCACAAAACCAAAATAAAAAAGATAAAAAATTAAAACCAAATTTCTACCATGGAGTCAAAATCAAATTTCCAAAGCTATGAATTCATCAAGCAGTAGTTCTGTGGTTTCAGATGTCACCCTGGACCTTTTTATTTTTCCTGATAATCATTCTTTTTAATTTTTTTCCTTTATCAATCATTTTGTTGTTTACACATCCATATGTGTGTGTGTGTGTGTGTGTATTCTCCTCCACCCTAACATCTATGAAACTTCATCTCAATTTTCTTATGCTCCTCCCTTCCCCAATTTCTCCCTTCTCCCTTTCCTCCGTAGCTGGCTACCTTCCCCACCTCTGCTGCTAACTTATTTTGACTTTTACCTGACCTTTTGTCTAATTCCTATATCCCATCTATAGGTGAGACCATATGGTTTCTGTCTTTTTCTTTTTGACTTATACCTCAAACATTTAAAGAGAAAAAAAAATAGAGCAATTACCAAGGAAGGCTCATAGACTTATTCATCATGCCAGGGCCTCCAGTGTTCATTAGGAAGTCAATCTGGTGTATCATGCAACAGAAACACAAGAAGAAAAAACTAATTTTTTGTCTTTTTCTTAAATTTCACAAGACTAAAGATTTTGACCTCTGGGTTATTGCTTTCCAGAGCTTCCTTCACTCTAGAATGTTGAATGTAGTGTTCTATGAACGCAACACTCAAAGAAGTTTGGGTAGTGAACAAAATATCGTAAGACAAGCTCATTTCCCCAACAGCTGGACTTGGCATACTTTGCAATATCTTGAGTAAGACCCGATCACAAGGATTGAAAAGATCCAATGGTTTATCTGGAGAATAGAAGTCCTAGCTTGAGCCAAGCTATGTTTTATAGCTATAATTCCCTGGATATATCCTAAATATTATTTGAGTCATACATACTATATGTCATGTAGTCTTCTAAACTGGAACCTCAAATGGTATTCAAATTAGTTTGAAAGGAACTTAAATGCAGCTTGCTTCTAGAAAACACTCTGATCCAAAGAAGGGAGATGGACAGTACTTGATCCAATGCAGGTGGTTTTCTTGACTTAGGTTCACCAACATCTTCTTTTGGTGTTATTCATTTCCTGTTTGCCCTATGGACTGTGGACTCCAGGTGGAGTGAAGATTCTGAGTAATTTGTAAAGCATGACATACTTTCTGAGTGACTTCTTTAAAAAAAGCCAGTTTTGTCAATCTGTTGTCTGTATGAATAGAGCTGGGAAATCCAAAGCAAGGAACTATTTCCTTCAACAATTTCTATTCAACCTCCAAAGCCTTTTGTGTTCTAGCAAGGAATGCACACATATCCATCTTCAGGTATATGCAAAGATACCAAAATATACTTAAAATTGCCAAGTGGTTCTAAGCACTTGGGTAAAATTCAACTTGTCAGTGATTTAAAGGACATATGATCTGATATTGAAGCCAATACATTGGAGTGTGAGTCAGTCTTAAGTTTATAGTTGGTGCATAAATAGCAAACTTGGGTGATCCATTCAGTGACTCCGTAAAAACAAGTTCACTTTAAATATGGGCACATGGACTCTACGCTAGTAAGGCATATCATCCATAGAGGGATGCTTCAATACTGAGTAGAATGGGACTTCTGGAAGGGGCATCATCATTCCATGTGATTTGATTTGATTTGAACTGGGGTCAAAGTTAGTAACTTCCATTCACAGGTCCTTTCCTCATCCCAATCCGTATATTTTGGAACTGAGATTAGTCTGTGAGAATGATGAATACCCCATGGAGAACAGAATGAGCAGTAGCCTTACCTGCATATTCAGTTGCTCTGTTGACCTTTGCAATTTCTGGTGCATCCCTTTGGTGGCCAGGATAAAACTCCAGCAATGTACTTTCAACAAAGTCAAGGCCAAAGTGGGTGATTAATGTCATTTTTGCTGACTCTAAGGAGGCATTTCCCTTCTGTATGATATCATATGTGCAAAATTATGAAGGAATACTTCATTTCCCTTCTTACTTTAATAGAGTTAGAGAGCTTGGGTCCAGATTATCCATTCAGTCTTCTGTGCTGATGTCCTGACTTGGAGAGTCTTGGCATATATGTTGTCTGAAGCATCATCACCTATGCATATTCATGGCCTTGTTCCATAGAACTCCTCCTGTCTATAAACAGATCCCAATCTGAATCTGGCCATAATTAGCTGACAGATCTAGCTGGCTAGCATACACAGTTTTCAATAGTTTCTACTTATCATTTAAAATTCCCTTCTCAAGTTTCTCTACTGTCTACAAGGTAGCTGGTTTTAAAGACTTTATGACTTAAAATTGAACATTAGGATTATCTAACAGAGCTTCCTGATATTTACTTGAAAGTCCACCCTTTTGTTCTAATAATGTCAAAATTGGGTATGACAAGTTGGGTATACAAAATTGGGTATACAATGGTGGACTGATCTAAGGTTAATTTCATTCCTGCATGCAGTAGGTCACAGATGACAGCAGTAGCTTGCAAACTAGAAGGCCACCCCTTAGAATATCACCCAGATATTTGGACAGTTATATATGATGGTCTGCACTTTTAATAATCATATTAATACTACCAGAACAACTTACTATCTCTCATAGACATAGACAGAGAGGCATTCTGGGGTCTGGCAGTTCATTGACATGCTGAGCTCAGTCTTTCCTTTATTTTATTAAGGATTTGTTGACATTCAGGTGTCCGAAACAAAGGTTCAGATTCTGAACCTGTGAGGGTTTCACAGAGATATTGCTATTAATCCACAGTTGGGAACTCAAAATGTGTAAAATATGATCATTTCCAAATATTCATATTTTTTTTCTCTGCTAATGGAGATTGAGAGTTGAAATCAGTTCTTTTCTTCAATTTTAAGAGGTTTTTTGTTTTTGTTTTTGTTTGCTTTATTAGCAAAGGCTGTCACCTTTTTTTTGTATACCTGAGCCTTCTAAGGTGACAACTTGTAGTGACATTCAGGCAAATAGTTCAAGATAGACATGGTATTATCCAAACAAGTCTTAAAATCAAGGCTGGCAATTAAATCATCCATGTATTATAGGAAGATGCTTTGTTTTAGTTGGAAGTTTTTGAGATACTTGGCCAATATTTCCTTAAAATTAGTAGGGGGTGTTCTTATACCCCTGTAGATACACAATTCATCAATATTGTCAAATGTTTTTAGACAGAGCTCCATCATTCAAAAGGAAAAAAAGAAAGAAAGAAAAAGAAAAAAGTAATCCTGGAAACAACTACATAAAAGGCATCCTTCAAGTCCATTACAGAAATTCATCAAAATGCCCAAGTACAGCAGCTAACAGTGTGAGGATACAGCACAATTGGATCTATATTCTGTGTTCTCTCAAAAAAGGATAACAGAGTGGTATTTGTTTATGTGGGGCTTCTTTACCAGCAAGACCAGAGTGGGGTGGGAGAAGCAGCAGGGCCAAATGAGACTGAATTGAAGCAACTTTTGTAATATTGTCTGAATCCCACAAGTTCCACTCTTAAAAAGATAGCTCTTTTTCTTGGGACTGCGCTCCCTTCTCCTGCTACTATCCTTACAAGGTCTTCATTTTTGGTATATCCTAGAATTCAATCAGTTGAAATCACCTCACCTCCACTTTCACAGGTTTCTGGGGGCAGAACTTTACCTTATGGTGGAGCACAATGAGTATCATCTGGAGTCACAAAGCATCTGCTCAGGCTATATATAGGTGCAGTCTCTGATCTTATGGACATAATCTGTGCATTCTGTTGAAAGTTCACCACCAAGGCAGGGAAACTGGACACTCTTCCATGCATGAAAATCTGTGTTGGACATTTATGTCACAAAATTGTCATTCCTGGCATTATAAGGAGGGTATTGTTGTCATGTTTCCATAATTCCATTGTTCTTGCTATCTAAAGCAATTTAGAATTCATAACAAAATCAGTTATTCCAGGATCTGCAAAAACAAATAAAAAATATCACCCCCACTGTGTGAGTTATGTGGGACTCCAAAGAGGCTATCATAATAAACTTGAAAGTGGGGCACTGGGTCTCCCTACTCCTATCTGAGCCCCCATCCTGTATTAATATTTTCCTCCTTTCCTCCCATCTTCTTTCCTAATTTCTTTTATTTTGCTTTTATTTCCTTTTGAGAACCTTCTGTTAAAATTCTGTGCTGTCATCAGCTTCCTTTTTTTCCTTTTCACTTTCTTTTCCTTCTCCAACTTCTTGCTTCCAGTTTGAAACACCTGCCCTGTTCTTCCTATATTTCTATTCCTTTCAATAAGTACTGATTCTTCTATAAATATTAATTTCTCCTGCTTCTTTTCTATGTCCCTTCACTGTGTTTCCTAAACCCCATCCTATCTTCTCTATTAAAACTGTTGCAAGATTTTTTTCTCCTTTCCTCTCTGGCATTGTAACTCTAAAGGTTATTTCATCAATTGGGAAGAATTCATCTCTATGGTATCATGTATGTTGACTAATATCCAAAATACTGTCCAATAAATATGCAAATTATCCAAGCATTTGTTGGAGTGTCTGGATTTGTACTTGTATAAGTGCAGTAAGTTTGAATAATCCTTTAAAGAAACTCAGATGGATCCTGATTTGCCTGCTATCAAAGCTATACTACCTTACTAAAATTCCTTGCTATTTTTCAGGTATCCCATCCTTAGTTCTATTAATAAACACCTCTTGTAGTATTTTAACAATTCCATTTTCTCATTGTTGGGATTCCATTTATCATCTACTGTTGGAATCACCCTTTCAGATTCTGAGGTTTCTGGGTTTCTTTTGGTGGAGGCTATGAGTCTCTTTATTAGCATTCTTCAAAATCATAGTCTCATCATCCAATGTTAATAATGCATGTAATATGGATTTTCTGTCTACCGAGGTAAGTCAATAGAAGGCAAAAGGAGAAGCAAACAAGTTAGCCATCCTTTGAGAGTCTGATATGGAGAGACTGAATTTCTCCAAATTCAGACTTTCCAGTGGAAGAAAGAGTAATGTGACCAACAGTATCCTTTTTGTGATATCTCTGTTCATTCACTATATTTATTGGAGATTGATGAAGATGAAGCTGTTCTACTCCAGGTTAGCTCATTTGGTCAAAGCAGATTTGTCTGGTATGGAAAGGAGATTTTTCAGTTTATGATGGGGCAGGGGAGGAGCACAGTAAGACCTTTGGAACCCCTTTAGATCCTCCCCAGGAAGGGAACTTGGTTTGAAGGATTCTCCACTGGTGCTCTTCTTGTATATTCCCTTTACTATCAAGTTGAGTAGAAGGCTGCTTCTTTTTTCTTTATGTCATCAACTGAATCTCTGGCTTTTTGAAATCTAATTTACAGAGGAAGATAAAAGTAAGCAATTCTTCTGATTGGCAGTTGAGTTTGTCCCAGTCAGCTAAAATTCATCCAAGCTAAATCTCAGACATAAAGTTGAAGAAATTCAGTTGAGGGAAATTTTTATTTGGAAATTTTTTAAATGGAACTC
This sequence comes from Uropsilus gracilis, assembly GCA_004024945.1. NCBI lineage: Eukaryota > Metazoa > Chordata > Mammalia > Eulipotyphla > Talpidae > Uropsilus > Uropsilus gracilis. The sequence goes on along the minus strand of PVHY01000750.1, from coordinate 89,878 downwards.
CTAGTAATTCAGATTCTGTCCAGGCACACTCTTGATCAGAGTAAAAGGCTCACATCTCTCAAACCAGAAACAAAGTGGTAGAGAATGTACACACTAACATACCCATGGAGTCACCCAGAAGTCATTGTACTAAATTAGTGGTTGAACATAAGCCACATGACTGTTCCCATTGGGCTACTAAAGAGAAAAAAATCAGCTGGTGCATACCAGACTTCATCAGATATCCAAAATTTAAATTAAATGAGAAGAGGAAAATGTTCTAAGTTAAAGTTTGAACCCATATCAAAATCAAAATACACAGAGAGAATTCCACTGAGATAAAACCAAATACCTCTAAATAAATACAGCAAAACGCTGCTATATAGCCAACAATTGCAATGTCCTTATAATGGCCAAAGCAAGGGAAGGTCCCTTGGACCCAAGCTGGACACCATGATAAAACAAGAAAAATCTAGGGTACCAGTGTTGAGTCAGTTGAATCAGGGTCCTCACCTGAATATTTATGTTTGCATCACATGTTTTAGAAGCAGCAACATGGGGAGAAACAATAAAACAGGACTTATTTATAGAGGAAGAAAAAGGAGAATTGAGTAAGAGAGAGGGAGAGAGAAATTACCGGCTAGCACGTACCTTCTATCCTACCCCAGAAAACATCCACTGCACAAAGACAGAGCCCAGATCAAAGACACATGTGTCAAACAAGGAGGGTTCTACATGGCTACTCCTCCTCAATAGTGTTTTAACTACTTAAGCACCAAGCACATAAGTGCTGAAGCCCCATGGTTTTGGTTTTCTTTTTTTAAGTGGCAAAGTACCATTTTCCCCACTACTTCCCATCATTCCCTCGGGGCATTGAGGTGGGTGGGGTAAGTGAAATCCAGAAAATTCCAACTTCTACCATCAAGTTGGTAGGAGTGCCACCCACTGGTACAGTGATTGTTCCTTACTGTTTCTTTTATACTGTGATTTGCCTTTGTCAGTAAAGGGGATGGGAGTCCCTTCTAGAGGAACAATTAAGAGACAATGTGCAAACAAATAAATGGACAAGAAAAATTTAAAACTTCCAACAGAACTGAAGCATAAAGCAAGAGAGGGGGAGGAGAGTAAAGTTGGGGGAGAGGGAGGGCACAAGAGATAAAGATGGTTCACAGGTGACAAGGTGATGGGAGAACCTCTTGGGGTAGACAATGATATAATATGTGTGTGTGCAATAAATTAAAAAATAGTAACAATTTTTAAAAATGAGAAGACAATATGCAGCTTTCTGTTCTCTTTTCTCCCTATCACATTGATCGGCATTTTTAAACTGGTGGTTATTCTAGCAAACTGAGTCCTAGTGACATAGCAATTCAGAAAAGAAAATGGGCAAGTGCATAGATCAGAACTATATCTTATTATTTTCAGACTAGTGAGACTGTCACCAAGGTTAGCTGATACACTATAGCTGGTATGTTAACTTCAGAAATCTCATGGACTTCTAACAAATACTCATGCTTATATAGCATATCTTAGGATACAGCCTCAGAGATCAATCAACATTGATACATGTCCTTTACGTGAACAATACTTTTCTATCTGTCATACTAAAGAGAGCATGGATTTCTATTGGTTTTATATCAACAAAGTGCTTTGCAAAAGCTGTTCAGATCTTTTGATATCAAATCTGACCTCTGCACCTCTACAACAAAGAAAAGGTCACATAAATGTTCTATGTCTTTTGTTTTGGAGACTGGTTATTGTTCTTTATTCCTCTCCCACCTGAACTTATTCTCTCATAGAGAAAACTACCTCAACAGACATTAATAAAAACTTAGTGCAGCCTATCCATTTTGTGAAATACACACATAGTCATCCATTTCTCCACCTAGCTATTCCTCTGCCCCCACTTCCAGGACTTATTTCTGTTGAGAACAGCAGTTTTTCTTTCCCCCTCCCCCTCTTTCCTTAGCTGAACAATTTCTCAATTCCTAAGTTAATATGGAACACACACTGTCTCAGGGAGTAGTCTCTCTGTGTCTCTTTCTGCCTCAGTTTCTTTTCCATATCCCTCTGCTTGGGACTGTGCTGTCAGCAGCTGACTGACTTTAGGAACTCATTTCCACCAGCACCTACATTATAAGGGTAGATTTCCCAAATGAAGCTTTCTGCAAATTTTAGATTAACCTAAAGTTAAAAAAAAATGATAACACTAAAATCTACTCTCTCCCACAGGTCTGAAAGAAAAGTAACATAAAAGGAAAAAATACATAGTGACACTGAAATATTCAAATACAGGATTTACATGATAATGTTAGAATAGATTACCTCTTTTTCCATTCTACCTAGAAATGATTATATAGTAGTACCATCATTTGCACAGCAGAAGAAAATCATATTTGGATTAAATCTTGAAGTTCAAAAGATTGACAGAAATCTTTTGCTTATTTCCAAAAGGCAGGCAGCAAAAGACAGCAGACTATACCCTGGATAACTGCCTTCTCTCTCTGACCTACGTAACTGAGCTTTTCATCTCGGGTCAAAACCCTCTATGCTGAGACAATCCATAATGTGAATTAGATTGTGTCATGTTGCTCTGAAGACATCTCTGTGTCAGAAAAGTGATGTCTCTCTTCGGGTTAGGTACACTCGCTGTATCCGCCTCTTGTGTGCTGTTCACACTGCATGGAGCCTGTCTGACACCCTTATCAGACTGTGCATTCCTGAAGGGAGGGACCGCATCTGATTTCATTGTTGGATCCTTGGCAGTGAACATCATGCTTGGCACAGAGCAGATAAGCAATTAATATTGAATGTTTAGAGCTTTTTAATGATTCCACACTGAACATCACAGACTTTCTTCCTTTCCAATATCGCAGTGGGGGGAGACTTGGAGTCCTCTTCCCATGCTTTTCCCAAATGTATCAGGAATAGGGACAGAGCTTTCCCCATTGCTCAGACTTCTCAACATTTGGGGGAATGTCAGGGAATGGTCTTTCTGCTTATCATCTTAAAGCTGTATAATTAAACTGAGGCGCATCTTATTTTAAAGTTATAGGCTTCTATTAAAAATAGTCAAAGATTTCATTCTGTATTTAGCAGGTTAGAATCTTAAACACACACACACACACACACACACACACACACACACACACACACACACACAAACACCCCATATCCAGACTTTCAAAATTCAAACTCCTCGGGTAAGGGGCACTCAGGGGCAGGCTGGGACCCCCAGCCCGGCCCGGGATGCGTGACAACAGGGGGGCGTTAAAGCCCAGCCAGGAGGTTGCCATCATCACATCACGGTGGCTGCTGCCATTACCCGGCACTAGGCTCCTCCTGCTGACGTCCCAGCAGTAGGTGGGGCCTAGGAAATGGTCTGAGAAGCTCGACTAACTTGGCACGTGGGAGCTGCTCCTGCCCTGATCGGCAGGCGCTCGCAGCTGCTGGCGAAACTAGGCCAGTGGCTGCACCCATTCCGCAACCATGCAGCATCCACTGGGCCCCCTCTGTCTTCGACCTGGAGGCTAAGGGGAACCAGCCGGCTCACGGGCAAGACTGGATACATCCTTGATCCAGGAATAGTGGGGGTAGGGGGGGGATGATGACACCCTTGCTGATTCACCCTCACTCCACTTAGCTCACAGGAGGAGGACTAATAGTACAGACGTGCACATAGCCATGTAGAACAGATGAGGGGACAGAAAAGAGCCTGTGCTACACGTCTGCAGAACTCAGAAGCATGCAGAGCCAGGGCATTGGCTCCACAGCAAATCTACAAACAGATGGAGGGGAGATGCAAGGTCCATCAGTGGATGCCTGCCCTCATCGAGTAATCACCACTGACAATGGCTGGGAGAAAGGATCCCCAAAGCCAAGAGGTCAGAGAAAGGTGCAGAGATAGCAGATGGCAAGGAGACCTACTGGAGCCAGCAACTAGAAGATACTGATAGACCCCAAATGAACATGGACTGGGTGCCCAATGCAGAGCTTAAGACTACAAACCGTCAAGCACAATGTGCCATGGGCCTGGAACACAGCCCCTCACCCAACAAATAGACACAGCCACAGAAAAAGAGACCAAAGGACCAATGAACCCAACATAAACCAAAAAGAACAATGAGAGTGGAGACTGAATGAACACACAAAGGGGTGCAGCGTGGAGGAGGGAAGGCATGCCAGTAACCATTTACTCTATTTACTTATGTAAGAATTTATACAAATTTAGAAATAAAATTAAAAAACAAACAAAATTCAAACTCCTTACTGCTGATAGGCCCTTATGAGCTGAGCTTTATGATCTAGCTATTAGAATTTATCCCCATTTATTCATCCCTTTCCAGTTCTTGTCATTCTAGCTACCTGGTATTTCTTCTTTTCTGCCTCTGTGGTTAGTTTCCCAAATAGGTTTGTTTAATACTTTCCTCAATATACCTAGAGTAGACCTCCTTCAATAAGAGCCACTTTGGTATAGGGAACTAGAGGTCAACCAAAGCCATTAGCCATTATTTAAAAGAATGCAGATTGTTTTTGTTGTTATTGCTGTTGTTGTCCAAAATGATTCTAATTATTTACACAATACCACATCTTTGTATTACCCAGACTTCACTCACCACCTCTCCTCCCTGACCAATCCCACCCATCCCCTCACCCCCAGTTGTGTACTTTATTTTGGTTGTTAGATTGTTTTGACTTTTCCTCCTGGCCTTTTGTTTGTTTTTCTTGTATCCCATATATTAGTGAAACCATTTGGTATCTGTCTTTTTCTTTCTTAGTTGTTTTTGCCAATATGATTTCTTCTCAATCCATCCATGTTATCTCAAATTCATCAAATTTATCATTTTTAATTGATGAGCAATATTCCAATGTACCATGTCTTTTTCATCCATTCATCTATTTTGGGACATTTGTGTTGTTTTCATGTCTTTGAATTGAGAGCAGGGAGGGGCCTGGAGTTTAGAGGAAGCTTCTATGCTGCCTAAATCTTTATCCTTTCCTAACTGAAGAAGAGATTCTCACATCCGAAGTTTCTTTTCTTTTCTAATCAAAGAAACAATCACTGCCACTCCCCTGCTTTATGACCTGGATTGTTACTTGAGGTATTATCTAGTTTTGAATTTATCAGAGACATGTTTCCTCTAAGAATTTCATCTTTACTCTCAGAGTATGAATGAAATAACCCCTTTCTAATCAGTCATGCGGAATCTCCCCCTCCATCTCGTTGATGCCCTAGGTTCTTAATCATAGTATAAACATCCCTGGTCTGCTCCATTATTCTTTAGATTTACAAACATGTAAATGCTTCATATATGACAACTGAAAAATGAATTCTCAAGAATTGTTAGACAAAGATTGAGTAATCGAAGTGAGGTTCCAACCTGGGAAGCAGCCCAAACACATCTAACTCTGTGAGAACTGCTCTGATAAACATAAATTTTAATTTAGTTTATATAGCCAGAAACAAGGAGTCAGTGACCCAAAGAATATAGCTTTTTTGTTTGATGTGTTGCATGCTTTAATAGTCCTGACTCAAAGATAGGCTGATCTAGAGAACGGTGATTCAGGAGTCAATTTTTTCCCTCTGAAAAGATGCAAAGGTTAGGCATCAAATGTTAAATCTGTTTTTTTTTTTCTTTCAATCTGATTTATACCTTTATGCAAAGTAGATTTCAGCATATAAACTTGAGTTTATGAAGATGGCTTTTTAGTTTATTGACAAACCAGAGGCCAAGTTCTCAGAAAACTTTACATTATATTTACATACATATTTTTAAATCGATTTACCATTTGCTAACTTATTTGATGCTGCTTTGAATACTCTTCTAACTTAAGAACCCAAATGGGTACAAGATGATTTCCTTTGTCCTTGGCACTTCACACTAAATATATTTCTAGTCCAGGATCCTTAAAACAAGATGGTTTCCTGTTTAGCATACTCTTCCACTAAAATGTTGCTTCCTATTCAAATTACCCAGTCTTATCTCACTCTTCTTCCTAAACCCCATTATAGTTTGTTTTCACTGATAATACTTCTGCTACTATATGTATGTGATTTTCTCCATGCTAGTCTATTCTCCAGCTCTTCAGGGATGAACTGTATGTCTACAGCTCAACAAAGTTCTGATACTATTGATCCAGACTTAGTGTCAGATTTGTGAACTCAGTTCTACAAAATTGCCTTCATTTCAGATGCCAGGGGCCAATCTTTGTTCCCTAAAGTACCCATACTTCTGTCCACCTTGTACATAAATTTGGAGGTTCCCCACAACATCCCTTCTTTTAGGATTGATAATTTGCTAAGGTGATTTTCAAAGTTAGAAGATACTTTATTTTACTAATACCAGATTATAAAGAATACAACTCAGGAATTGTTAATGGTAGAAATGCTTAGAGAAAGATGTGGGGATGGGTTGGCAGCTTTCATGCTCTCTCTGGGTATACAGTTAGCATATGACTGAGGGGTACACAGAGACCCCAAACTATTATAGTGTGCATGCTCTGAAAGAGATTTGCCTACCCACGTACACAAAGACAAAAGAAGTAGACTTCTTGATGTGAAAGATTTTTTAATAGAATTGTTATGCACAGAGAAAGAGAGAGAGAGCGTGCATGCGGGAGAAAATAGAGTTAAATCATATTTTCTAAATACCCTCCACCCCTCAAATCATTTTCCCTGATCTTTGCATAGGAAAATGCCCAGCCAAACATGCTCAGTCCAAAGTTAGAACACTGATACCCAAAAACTCATCACAAGTCTAAGTTACCTTCTGTCAAGGAACCACAAAGGAAAATGGAAAAAGGTTAGGCAGATGCTAGAGAACAGGGCTATTAGGAGACAGTCAAAATTCAAAATATAACACAAAATCCAGAATAAGTTCAGCATCACTGTTACTGTTGTCTCTCTCAAAGATCAAAAGCAACCTCCCTAAGTGTCATCTACATATATCTTCCAGGTATCTCTCCCAAGTGTTTCTACATGTCTCTCCTCTATGCGTCTCCCATAAGTCTATGGGTGCAAATTGAAAGGAGAAAAACAAGAAAGGTGGACCTGCCATGTTATATAAGTCCACCTGATTGCTTCATCCCTAATTCCCAGTAGTTTCCCTGTTCAGAACATATAGTTTATGATTTGCTGGGACTTTTAATAGGAAACAGCATGTAATTGGGGGTGAAGGAAAAGATGGCTCCCCCCATTACCACCCCCTCACACACACAGAGAAAGACATGTATCTATAACAGTATCACCCTTTCAGTCCCTCAATATGCTCAATAACCTATAGGGATTTTCCTGGGGGGTTTCTTATGTAGACATGATTTATAAAATCACTGGTGATTAATTCAATCCCCAGTATATCTCCTTGCTCTGGCAAAGGGTTAGGATTTTTTTTTTAACTGAGAAGCAAATGAATGAATTAGTCTAAAATTTGCAGAAAAGTTATTTCTCAGAGTCATAAGATCTGGCCATTTTTACTTCCTTTTGGACTTTTCCTTAATAGCAGGTGGTGGGAAAACAGGAGTTCTGAGTTACTTCTTATTTAGTCCAAGGAAACTGAAAGTCTTAGAATTTTGTATTAGCTTGTTAGCATTGCCATAATAAAGTGTCACAACTTGGTGGGCTTGAAACACAAAAACTTACTTTCTCATAGTTCTGGAGACTAGAAGTCCAAAATCAAAGTGTCAACAAGACCTTGCTCCCTCTGAAGGCTCCAGGGAAAAATCCTCCTTGGCCTCTTCCTACTTTTGCCAGATCTTTAGCAGTCCTTGGCATGTAGTTCTATCACAATCTCTGCCTTTATTTTTTCACAAGTGTTCTCTCCTGAGTGTTTACACTTAGAAGGACACCAGCCACTGGATTAGGCCCCACCCTAAACCAGAATAATTCTGTATTAATTGATTACATCTTTATAAGTATCTATTCCTAAAATAAGGTCAGAGTCACAGGAACTAAGATTTTAACACCTCTCTTTGGGGGAGATAATTGAACACACAAGTGTTGATTATGCATATGGGACATGTGAGGATCAATTTAAGAACAAACGAGTACTTTTAGTGTGGTATTGAATTCAGGTCACACAGTGCTTCTGAGGACACAGGAAAAGTTATTACTGTGCAGCATCTTTTTATTAAGAAACTTATCACCCCAAAATTAACTCAAGGATTTTGGAAGAATTAGAATAGAGAGAATCTCTGAAATGTTTATTAATTATCAGGGAAGTGAATAAACAGAATATATACTATTTATATGATATAATATTATCAACATCAGAAAAAAAAGGGTAACAGCATTTTCTAAGAAAGCTAGATTTTTAGGTAATAGGTGGGTCTGTAATTTTAACAGAAAGGCAAGCAACCTCAGTCCTAGTAGTGAAAATATATTTACAAAAGTATGCAAATATCTAGAGCTAAAATGTAAGAAATGAGGCCCCAAACCCAGATCAAGTAGCTATTCTCTGTACACTATAAATAGAAACTGTATCTTAATAGTGCTAAAACCACCAGATCACATAAAAAATACAATGAACAGATATGATACCATATCTGTATACCAGATTCTATATGATACCAAATGTCAAAATGTCCTCTAATTATTATCGCTTTTCCTAGAACTAACAGTATTACCTGTTATCATGTAGGATAAATGAGAAATTAGGGGTGTGGCCATGTCCTTTGGACTGTCCCACGAGTTGACAAGGACCATCTCCTTCGGTCTAGTCCTAGAGGTTCTACTTTTGAAATTCCAACTTGACCTGATTGAGGAATGCAGAAGGTTCACAATTTTTCTTGCCTGATTCAACTGCCATAAGAGTATCATGTGAGCAGAAGACTATTTAATTATTGGGAGAATTGTGAATCTTCCAAAATTCTTATTCAGTAGAGGACATTAGGTCTGTGATTATTAAATGTGAATGCATTTCAATCCTAACTTGATTTGAAACTCTTGCTATCCCTCACTAAGAATCATATAGCCAGAAGAGAAACTCATTTCATTTGACTCAATCAATAGCAAATGCTTCAAAACTAAAATACACTTTCATATGAGATGAGTGTCTAAGTTTTGAAGATACACAAGTAGCCACTAAGATACTCAAATATAAATTCCTGTAAAGATACAATCTTTCATCTTCTTTCCAATTCAAAAAAATATATAAATTGAAGATTTGATTCCCAGAAAATGTCAGATATACAAATGTTTCTAGTCCAAGTCAATGATTATCAGAAAATAATATTATAAATAACATAGAAGGAATTTAATAATGGATACAGCACAGAAACTGAAAAGCTGATATTCCTAATCAAGCATCTATGAAAATAAGGAGAGATTATCTTCACCTCCAAAGACTGATCTGTCTGAACAGAAACAGGGTCATGGAGTAGTTCCAGCAGGTGGCTATAATACAGTGTATCAGAGAAATTGCCATCCTCCTACTGACAGAGTCATAAGCTATACTTTCTCAAACAATTTCTATTTTATAGCATTGGTTCTAAACTTGAATACATGAATGGTACTCATAAAAGGGAGAAATACTATTTTCACTGCCCCTACTTAACTAAGGGTGGAGCTAAGAGCCAAGCAAAACTATGTAACATGGAAGGCAGGCATATAAGAAGGGTTCTTATTCCTGTAGCCAATTTGCACTCTGGTACTGCTGGGAATGAGACATGGAAGGAGACACACGGAGAAGAGGCATGCACAAACACACAGAAAAGACGTATGTGTTAGAGACACTTGGAGAGGTTGAAAATGGTAGCTCTTATCTTAATGTAGAATCTCTTTCAGTCCCAGCTTTCCAGGACCTGCTTCGTACAACCCTTTTCCTAGAGTTCCCTTCCAGAAGGTGCCTTAGATATGAACAAGCTTTCAGGATTCAGTAATGCTGTGTTGGGTCAACCCTGTTTGTCTGGACATTTATCCATGAGGAGACTGATAGTTTGGGGTATTTTTGTAGTTTGGGGTATTTATTGGAAAACTATATTTTCTTCTCTCTCTATGCACATTAATTCTGTTAAATATTTTTCACACTAAGACTCTGCTCTTGCTTTTTTGCACATGGATGGCCAACATTTTTTAAAGTGTGCATGTTTGGGAGTCCCTGGATATTCCTTGGTTGCACACTAACAGAGTGAGCATATTGGATTTACCTGAGTAGTCTTAAAATTACATCTGTCCATCCTTGGAAGATGAGGGAAGGCAGATGCTTGGAGGAGTCACCAGACATAAATATTTGAGTAGAATTTTAAGACTTTTCTAATATTCTTTCTTACTTCAGAATCACTTTATATTAACTCAAATAAAAAGAATGAACATTCTTTTCCATCTACTGTCAATGATTTTCATCCAAAGTTGGCTTCAGTTTTTTATATGTCCTCACTTTTCTTCCACATAGGCTGTTACAAAAATTGTTAGTGGGAAATCCAAGAAATAACTGGTATCCCAACTTGTGAGTCTTTATCCACACACTTAAAACCTCAGAAAAGGACCCAAAAGCAGACACACAAAGAGAAATTTCTTTTAAAAATTGATTATTTACAAGGGGATTTGAGGGGGTAGAGAGAGAATATTAATTGATCAGCACATGGCTTGGTGCTTTCTCCCTGTACCAGGGTGCAAGTTGGAGCTATAGAGGCAAGAGCTATAGGTCCTCCTGTCTTCATTGTTTTAAAGGTCCACTTCAACCTTTCCAGCATCTCACCCACTCAAAAAATCTAGTTCATGGCATGCTGAGACTTGTAATAAAAGGTCATTGAGATCTCATCAATGTGGAGATGGCAGTCAAGTATGTTCAGAACATCATTTACTGATTCAGTTTGGTCCTCATTGGTCTTCTGACAGTTTCACTATAATCAATTCAATAAAAATGCCTGAGCCAAGTAGAAATGCTTCATTTTTCAAAAAGATTATTAAATTATGATAACAATCTTTTACATCTTTAGAATATGGAGAAAAAAATGCAAAAAAATATATAATTGCCAAAATATGTGGTAAATTCCCTTTAGTGTGGTTGCATAAATATGAATTTATTCCAACCAGACCTCCCATGTTTAGGGATTTTCCTCAAACCCCTTGACTTTTTAAGATTATAAAATGTGCTCTGGGTATAACTCCCCTAAGTATCCACACCCTCCCACTCCATGGAAGAGACAGAACATCTGCTCCTCAGCTCTCTGGGAAAGTATATTTAATTATTGGATGCTTCTCTTTTCAAAATGGTGCTGCATTTTTTTTCAGCCTTCAGGGTATAAACAAAATAAATGAATCCCTTTAATGTTTTAATCAGATCTGCATCAATAAGAATAACAGCTAATAGCATAACACTGTGTCTCTTGTGCTGGCTAAGAAGCAAGACTCAGTGTCAGGCATTGTTTCTCTTAGCATCTATGAAATGAATTTATTTCAGGAGACTTCTAGAAGCAAGAGTATGCTGAAAATGTGAGGCAGTGGTGAACAAAGACAGAATGTAGAATCTTATATAGACTTGAGACTCTCTGAATGATCAGCTTTTGTTTCTCAGTCCTAGCAGAATCCATCCTAAAATTGTGTGTATATGTGTGTTTGAGAGAGAGAAAGACAGAGAGAGAGGAGAGAGACAGAGAAACAAACTAATCATGTGACTCTTCATCCTAAGAAAACAAAATAATGTCTTTTTCATCATGACATAAAAGATCTAAAATATAAAGCAGGATTTCACTAAGGTAAGTCTTTATATTAAGGAAGTGTGGGCCTGGAATTATTCACATTTAAATACCAATCAAGTGCTAATTACCAGTCTTTGTAAGAAATTTCATTTCCATCATATTTATAATTTTAAGTATCTTATTTAAGCTGTTTTTCTAAAAACAAACAAAATCAAACAAAAAGAAGTTTCCTTTTATTTCAGCAAGAGCCACAGAGGAAAATAGAAAACGTTCTCCAGTTAATTCAATTCAACAAATACTTTGGAACCACCTCTGTGCCAGACAGAGCCCCTGCTCTGTGCAGTAGACATTTAATGGGGAAATATACAATTAAAGATATAGCAGACCATTTTGTAGGACAATAAGTTAGAGTTGAAGGGGCAGAGCAAGGAAGAGTCTCAGAGAACTGATATTTACATATGTTTTCCAAACTCACTGCTCTTCAGAATTTCCAAATGAACCTTTAAAATTGCATATTCTAGGATCTCTCTTATGTTCTTTTGGATCAGGCATTCTAAGGGAAGATTGTATTGTAACAAGCTTTCTTGTGTTTAAATGAAACAATCAACTTGACTCAAGAGAGGGGGGAAAATGAAGAATGAGTAGAGCATGGAGGTGGGAGAGAGCACCTTGGAAGGCTGTTGGAAAAAAAAATTACATGGTTCTGGCAGAGTAATGTGGGATTACTTAGCTGTTAAAAACCAATTAGAAACAACCAGATCATGTAGGACATCATGCATAATGTTAAAGAGTTTGGAATTTATCTCAAGGAAAAAAAGTTTGTATGAATGGGAAACTCCAGTAAGGAACCTAAAAGGCTCATGGGGACTGTGGTAATTAAGATGAAAGGGTATCAGGGATTCCTAGCAGAATCATGTCCTCCTGGACTTTAAAACAGACAAGAATAATTCCTAGTGACTTTGTTACACTGTTCATCTCTCCTATCCTCCTTCCCTTTTACCTATCTGATTCACCATTGGGGAGCAGAAATGATGGGTAAGTTATTTATGATCAGCCCTACTCTTGCAAATTCATAAACAGTAATGTACACAACTTTCCTAGGGGAGAAAGTGATGCAGCCCTAGGCTTTTCCCACCACACCTCTCCCAAGTTGTTCCACATGACTGTTTCTCTAGCTAGGGCTTCTGTAGACGTCCTTTTTAATTGGTGTCACTATAAGTAAATACTATGGTTTGTTCTTCCTCTGACAATGATGCTAGGTCCATGACTATAAAACATACTACATGTTGATAAACCTACAATGCCCCCTATCATATGATCATGTACTCAGATTGCAAATCTCCCTGGCTCCATTTCAGAATTTTAGTGCCATAACTATCCCAGAAAAGATAGAATACTTGAACTTCAAGTTATAGTAGGCTCACCTCTCCCCAGAGGTGTATCATGCTAGCTAACTAGTAAAACTGAAAGTCAGAAATAGATGTCGGTGGGAAGATTTAATGAAAACATTTAATAGTTCAAAATATGAATCTCTGGAAACAACAAATATCTCTCTAAGCCTCTGCTTAAAGAATACTATTAAAGGAGTTTTCCTTAAGAAAAAGTACATAAAGAAACCAACCCCTTAAAAACAAAGATTATTGTCTTTACCAGTAGCCACATTTGAAATAAACTATACTGTGAGGTGACATAAAGTCCTCTTCCTTCACCCAACAGGTTATAAAACAGCTGTGATTGAAAGACTCACACTGTGTGGAGAATCTCAAGTGTAACTAACTGCAGACATTGGCCAACAGGTCACTTTACTCTCCACAGTTTCACCTAGCTCTGTTTCAATATTTCTGTTCTTGATAAGATGTATACATTTCTGCAAGGTGAGTTGGGGAATCAAAAAGAATAGGAGAGTTGTCAAGGAATGACCCAAAATTTATTTTCCACTTTTATATAACCCAAAACAACTATTTGAATTCCAAATCAAAAGATGGTCATTCATGGGATCTCATCCATACCCAGAAGAACTTACTCTTAATGTTATGCCAATATATTGGAAAGAATATTCAGGTGCTATAATATCAAATAAAATCATTACTAAAGTCTACAAGTTAATTTTTAATGAAAGAAAGCTTTAATACAACAAGTGATCCTAAGCAATATGTAGAAGTATCTCTACATTGTTCTGTGGGGAATATATCCTTAAAAGTGAAATAAGTTACTATTCTAATACCATAGCTTAATTTATTGAATGAAGTCAAGATCCATAAAGCAACGCAATTTAAAATGCAAATCATAAAAGATAAGCACATAACTGAGCTCTCTAAAAAGGAGAAACCCTAACTCAATGAGCATCACATTTTGAGTTAATCTTTCCAAGAAAGATAAAGAAAAAAGTTGCAAAAAAAAACAAAAAACAAAAAAACAAAAAAAACATGGGTGAGAAGAAGGAAGTTAGAATATTCTTTCATCTATGGGCAGGTAGCTTGTCTGTGTCTCACACTTCAACTGAACCCAAATTCTGAACGTATAAGTGAGAGAGAATAATGTCTTTCCTTGGATATTGGACATAGTCTCAAGCTTGTGAATCTGGATTCAGAAACATCTGTCTTCAACATCATCTGTCTCTGGCTTGCCTCAGACTAAAATCTTGGGTGGAACTAATAGCTCCAGTCATACAAGCTGATGCCTCCCGGGGAAGGAGGTGAGAACACAGAAATATTAATATAGCCATCAGAGAAACAACTCTAAGCCAGCAGCTGACACTGTTTAGTCTCATTGACTTACAAGGACTGGGTAGTTTTAAAAGTGAATTACGAAAGTGGTTAAAAGCTTTCTTAAGGAAAACGTTGGCAGGTATCTAAACCAGAATACTTGTGGCCTCTTCTAAGATTTCAGGGAACATGAGTTTGTGGTTGAGAAGTCGAGAGGGCTCCCGAGGGCAAGAGTTCAGCTTTTTCTAGGCTGGTGCCAAATCCAAGTGGGACATGAAAGCCAATTTTTATAGAGTTAAAGGCACCAACAGTATATAAAGTTTTATAATCTGATGTCTACAACATAATCCTTACCGTTTAAGTCTCTATCCTGCTGAGAATGCTGAATGGAAGACTCTGAATACAAGGGGCATGTCCAGACATGCTCAGGGCCCAGGGGTGAAAAAGTTCATATGGGTAATGCCTTAGGCTTTAGCCCTGGAAAATCCAATATAAAAATCAGGCCTGTTCCTAAAACCAAGGGCACTAGGAAAATCAAACAAAGGAAAGTATTGGGCAATTTCCCAGTTTCCAATACTTCAGTGATGTGACCTTGCTAACTTTTCCTGAAAAAAATCAGATAGGACCTGTCTCGAACCCCAAACTTTCCTTAAAGCAAATTTTCTGCAACATTAAGGTAATAGTCTTTCTTATTTTAACTCCAAAATCAAGTTTAATAAATGTGATTAATATCAAAAATTTTGACTTTACTTAATGATCACTTTTCCCAAAATAATATAATATATATATAAAATATATAATACTAATGAGTTAGTAGTTTTGAGTCTGTACTTAATATCCACTTAGTACTCACACTTTATTCACTGTAACTACAAATTATTCAGAAAGGCATGTAATAATTTCTATGGCAATCTCATGGTACTGATTTCTCAAAGAAATTACATTTGTTTATCTAGATGTATCCAGCAGCAAGGATAACAAAATCATAGAAGGTCTTCCTTCCAGTACTTTGCCTGATAGATCATGCCTAGTCTCCACATGGGTGATTCTGTGAAGAAGAATGAGCACTTCATTTTGAAATCTAAGACATGGTTTGGGCCCCAGTTACACTGCTTCTTGTCCTCATGGCCTAATAACATTCAACCACAGTGATTCAAATTTCTGAAAACATTATTTCTATCACTTTAATATCCTATTCCTATCAGTTCTTAACTGTTGACATTAAACATCATTATTGCATGCCCTAGAATCATAATTTTACAAACTAAAATACTGTGCTGATGTATAATAGCAAGCTACCTAACCATTTTATAAATATAGTGTAAGAAGTAGAATACTTTAGTAAATAAATTGCAGTGTTCTAGAGTTGACAGCATGAATTCATCGCCCTTGTGAAAGCACCTACTAACTGTGAGTCCTTGAGATGTTTCCTAATTTTTCTCTGAAATTTTAGAATATAACCTTATAGCTTTAAATGAGGCAAAAAGGTACCTACCTCATGAAACTGTTACATGAGAATTAAAAGCAATAATTCAAATGAAGTTATTTTAATGCCCTCTGCATAACAGAGTGCTAGAAGTTCTGTTTCTACTAGATCAATATTTGTACATAATTTAAAAAGTAGAATGGTACCACAGTTTATCATGAGCAAGTTTTCTCTTCACATATTTTTACCTTTTGAGTTTTGCTCCCAAGTAACAATGACTTCAGCTTTTTAGATGATCCTTTTGATACCAACTTTTATTTTTCTACATACTGATTGAATTCAGATTTGCTATGTCAATATCCTATTAAAACAAGTAAGGAATAAGGTATCTTATATATATATATAAGATATATATATCTTATATATATATATAAGATATATATATCTTATATAGATATAGATATAGATATAGATATATGCACATACACAATCTGTCTTTCTGTTTTCCAACATGATTCTATAACTACTTTTATTTATATGAAAGCATTATTCCTAGCTAGACCACAGAGTAAACTATGACATTTTCTCCCTCATTTAGTTTTGTTAAGTTAATAATTCTTTGGTTTGGTTGGTTTCTTTGATTTGTTTCCAGTGCCCATCACTAAATCATTCTTTGGCAGAGATAGGGATGGGAACCTTGTAACATGGCCACATATATCAAGGACGCTAATATTTATTGATTCATTTTTCACGCACTCCTTTGTCTGTTCTTCTAATCTGTCTTATTTTTTACTCAACACACAGCTACAGTTTTGTGATTTCACTTCACCATCAATCTGGGAACTTCTTTTTTCTCTTTTGTACCAAATGTAGTTTCCTGATCTTTTCTCATTTTCTTTATTGAATCTTTTGTTTTTCAAGAACAATCTCCAATCGTTACAATAGAAAAGGTGCATGGGGAGTCACTGCTTTGAGAATGCAGTATGCTTTTTAAATACTTGTTTTTATTTACGAATTTGATCTGATTTAAAGAATTCAAAGTTGGAAAGTTGTTATATTGTTTTCCCAGCTTCAATTATTACTAAGAATTCTGGTAAAATTGCAAAGATTCTGTGCATCAGTGTGTATGGTTTTATTAAACTGTAGGAACTTCTAGGGTTCTCTATTTCCATTGCTAGGAAATTTCACTAAAAACAATGTTTAAGTTTGATAATTTTCTCTCTCTCTCTTCTGGAATTCTTATTAATTAGAAATTTTACTTACTGAATTGAACCTCTGCTTCTCCACTCATGTTCACCTTTGCTTTTCTCTTTTTAACTCTATAGTTTTTTCTATTAAACATTTTATTATAATTTGCTGTTATCAATTTTCAAGTTATTTCTATTGAATATTGTTCCATTGTTACTGTTGTTGTTTCATAAAAGCAATATCATCCTTATTTTTCTAAGGATAATATTTAATTATCCCCAGATAACTTTGCAATATTTGTTTTGCTTTAGTTTTATTTTACTTTTCTACTGACATTTACTTTCATTTTTTCACTTCTTTCTTTTTTTAGGTTGTTTTGTCTTTCTCTTCTAAGGAATGGGTGATTCTTGGCTGTCTCTCATACTTAAGTTAGAGGAACTACCACTTTGGCTTATGAGCATTGTATTTGAATGTAAAACAGGTATCAGTCATTTCACTGAAAGATTGTAAATACCAATAAAAACAGGTCTTTCTTTTTGAGTCAATTAATTTCTCCAGAGAGAAATTCTTCTGTTTCCTGATATTCCTCAGTGTAGGTAAATAAGCTGGTTGGGCTTTTTCCTCTATAATCCTGTATAACCAACACCTTTAGTATTTTACCTCCCCACCCTATGATTGTGCATATACTTCAGCCCAGTGGGTGTACACATGTGGGTGTGCACACCTGGGCCAGGTAGGAGGAGATAAAGGGGCATCAATACCCAGAGAGAGAGCATACTACCAAGAGCATAGGAGGGAGCACAAGATAGAGTTCGAGAAAGCCAAGAGAGTGAAGATTCCTGGGGGGTTGGGGAGTTCGCCTGCCTCCTAGTGCACTGTCCCCTCAATGACCCTGTCCTGGCTGTCCTGCCTGTGTGTCTGTAACTGCTAGAAACAATAAAGAACCTATGCAGACTGATGAGCCTGATGCTTGCACTACCATTGGTATGACAAACAGGCTACTTACATAACACCAAAGTATGAGAGACTTGACCAGGAAGAGAGCTAAAGATAGGGAAATGTGTGTCTCAGTAAGATATATTCATTAAAACTCCCTTCTCTTGTTACTGTAAAATCCTGCTATTAGCTACCATGTTGTACCAGCATCCATTTTTTTTTCTCTAGTTTCTATGAAAATCCTGATTACCTCCTCTTCAGGTTGGGAGGAATAGTCACTCAGCAGTATAGGCAAAAGGAGAGATAAGGTTCTAACTACTCCAGAAATGGAATTTCAGCAGAAGTATTATTCCTGTCAATTTTTGAGTCTGACTTAGATTCAATAAAATAATGAAAGCATTCCCCATTTTCATTTTACTTTAAAGGCAAGAGACTTCAGGTAAGTCGTTTCCTAATTCCTTCTCTGCTTTCCATCTTCACTGCTACTTCTAGTCTTCTCTGTGCCCTCTTTAATTCTCCATGTCTTTTGGTCTTAAGCCATTTACAGTAAATTTACTGTCGGTTTTGAAATCTCTTGGAGGGAATAAGGGTACCACATGTGTTCAGTTCACCATGTTGTTTGCACTTTTTTATTGTTAGTATTAACAAGTGATAATATTATTTGCTAATAGTACTACTATAATAATTATTGTTCATGTTCTCTACTCACTATGAATATGAAGTTAAAGTAACACAGCATTAATGAAAAGTCAGAACTAGTCTGACTCTGAAGAGTTTGGCAATGGAAAATTCTCCACCCTCTCAACTAAATTATACATCTTTAGTGGTTTACTTAAAACTTTCTTGTTTCCTCCAGTAACTTTTTAATAGGTCACACAGCTATGTTTTGACCTCCTGGTGACCTCCTGACTCCTTGCAAGTCCTTCCCTCACAAACCCATGTTAGTATTTCCACATTTTCTTCTCTGTTTCCAATTGCCCTGATTGACTTTTTCTCTGTCAGGTCATCAGGTCTTGATAATTTGGCTCACAGATCACTGACCCAACAAGGCATAACTGAACTTCAAATTAAGTCCTTTATTAGTGACATGCAGTCCTGAGCTCCTCAGAGAAAAGGATTTGTATGGGGTGAAATAATAAAGGAAATAAGAACCAAAAAATTGCTTCTCAGAACATATCCAACAACTCCACAAACAAGCAGTGACGGAAAAATTGGTATATCAAAACCAGAGGGCTAAGAACCCAGATGGTCTAAGACATGAGGTTGTACAACAGCAAGGCTGAGTGGAGATTAATGGAGCCCTAACATCTGTACTAGATTGTCCAAATGGATAAAAGTATGAATGACTCCTCACTTTTTTAACCTAAAGTTGTTCAACTGAATAAGCCAAAATCTCTTCTGTGCATGGAATATGAATTACTGGCAATTCCTCAATCGACCTTTGGATCCAGGATTTTAAATTTCTGGAAAAAATGTTTCAATTTCTATTGTTTCATTCTATATTTCTCCCAAATTACTGCATGTTCATCCTGCAGAGAGAATTAGCTTTCTGGCAGTGTGCTTCTAAATGTTTTTGGGCTACTTCAACTATTTATGTGTATACTACAGAGATGTAAGCACCCTAAAAACATTCCACTGAAACCTCTAGTTTTCTGAAGGAGCTTTTAGTTTTAGGATAAGAAATGCCCAAGCAAATATATAAGGAAATAGCAATGGAATAATAGTACCACAATAGCAATAATGAAGAATCTGCAGGTGATATATGTAAAAGAATATCTGGCAACTTCCTTCCTACCAAGAGACAGTACTACCAGATCAAGCTCTGTAAGACTTACTGTGAATCAATCAACATGTGAGTAAGGTTAAATAATGGAATAATTTAGGTAAAAATACTGCAGGTGTTTGAACACCCCTCAGTGGTAATTGTTTAATATGATGGAAACACTGGCAAAATCTCAAGTTAGAAATCCCTGCTTGATTTGATTCTCCATTCCCACAGTCCCTTAACAAACCTCCCAGTAAGTTGAGGAGGTTTACCAGTGCCACAAAATATTTGGGTTTAATAGAAGATTATTTATCTTGGCTGCTAAAATTCCACATGTCATCCCTTATTTTCTCTTGAGTCAAAAAAGACTGAAATCACAGAAATGATAAGAAAACTTGCCCTTTGGAATAAAATTAAGAAAACACATTTTGATTTATTTGATACTTCTTGTGAGTCCAAGGGAACAAGCATGTTCTTCAAATGTCCTCCCACCCTCAGCTGCTTTCCCAACCTTTCCTCTCTTGAAAGACAGTATCAGTAAGATTGAACAATGGGGTTTTATACAAATCCCAGATAATTCAGAATATAATCTTTTTCAACTCTATAAATGAAACAGTTTTTCTTACCCAGTTGCAAAATTGAGTTAATTATAACTTCCAACATCAATATCCAGTGGTGAATAAAATAAAAATAGCAAGTTTATCACAGAAGTGATTCTCAAATAATTTTTCATTCATATTTTTATGATAACTACAAGAAAACATTCCTGTAGGAAGATGCAATTGATTTATATAAAAGAAAATTTGGAGTTTTAGTAAACTGGAGGAAACTATAATCAATGAAACAGAAAATAACATAAGGATAGGTAGATAGCCAGTCCTCATTAAAAACACCAGTGTAGCCAAAGGTCCTATCCTTTCATAAGTGGTGATTTTAAAATAATATTTTAAATAAGTGGTGATTTAAAAATAATATTTTAAAGCTTCATGACACCAGCAAAGATGCAGCTGCTTTGCTGTTTTTCTTGGCAAGCATACAGGTCCTTTGTGGGTACTGAATAAACCTGAGTTTCAGTGCTGAGCAACTCTAGAACCAGACTCCTGAATGGTTCTCATGAGAGTTTAGATATTTGAGTGAAAATATATGTATAAAACTCACTCCTTGTTTAGATGCAAGAAAATATGGACACTTAACCAGGTGTGAAAACATAGCTGAGCTTCTGTAAATGCAGTGTTGGGTATCACTGGTCTCAAGAGATGATAAAAATGAGCCTTCCCAGGCCACAAACTCTTGGCACGAAAACTCAGCTCCTCAACTTGCTCTAAGAAGTGTACATCTTTACTTGTTGACCCAGTTTCCTTGGGGCTTTCAATTAGGGACACATTCCATTTTTCCCTTTTTTCTGTTTGCAAGTTTAGTTCAGGTCAATAAACACCTGAAGCTTTTTGGACAGCAAATAATAAGCTTAATCAGCCTCCTGATGAGTGAAAATGCTCTAAGGGTCTTACTGCTCTTGAGCCTTTGGCATTTTCCTATCAAGATAAGCTGAGATAATATCTGGGATCAAGTGAAGTTTAAGAGGTTTGAAGTACCCAAATTTTTACTCTTTAAAAAAAAAATTAGCCTTATTATCCACAAAAATGTAGAGTACTAAATACAGGATTTTCCTCACCAAAACTCTCCCATTTTTACAGAAATGTTTTCTTTAGACTCTAAATATAACATTGGGAAGAAATTCCTTCTGCAAAGTTGGTTGCACATGAGATGCTAAAAGATCAAGGAAGAGAATGTTTCAACTTGGCAAACAGCTGAAAAACATAATATCTGTAATGCTACTGAAGTCTTTCATTTGAGATCATCTGATAGGAATAAATTTTTTTTTCAAATAAATAATCCATAAGGAAGACATGGGACCTTCTCAGTAACAGAACACCATGACTTCATTTGTTAAATTAACTTAGTCACTATTGATAGAATTCCTTAGTCATTTTATTTGTATCAAGTTCGTAGTATTAAATGTTTATTTCTAGTTTTTTTTCCTACTTGCTCATATATATAAATGAGGTCATCTCACACCTTCTGTATGATTTTTTCATGCAATTCACTTGAGAGGACAATCCTGATTTTTTCCTGATTACTTGGTTATCATTCAGTGCACTGGAAGCATCATCATTTCAAGATGTACGACATTTCTCATTGTTAACTGATACACAAAAACATGCACAAGTCAAACACATTTCTTGTTAAAAGACTGAGCATTTTCTGTCACTAAGCCTCAGATAGAACTAAAAGTGAAAATCTGAGTCATCCCATTAGTAGGAAAATTGTTTCAGTAAATCTGACAACAAAGCCTTTTCTATGGCACCTGAATTACATTGATTTTGCCTCCCAATCCTTTTAATTTTTGCATAAAGGATTGCAGGCATGGTTTCCTCTGAGTCTGTCTCCTTTGACTGCCTCTGATCTCTCTTCCCACCTGTCTTCCCAGACCCAAGGTCTGTTCAGCATATGGCTGAAGCTAGCCCAGGAGCAGGTCGGAGAACAGTCACCTCATAACTACTTCATAATAATGGTGAAAATATATTGCCATAATACACTGATTAATGACAACAAGGTGGGCATTGTCTCTGTAGCACATTAGGGGAACTGAGGAGTGACCATCCTTGTTAAACTTTCCTACTGTGGACCTTAGAGGCAAAAATAAAGTGAGCTTTTCTTGTATATAAAGCTATGGCATGCTATTGCTTGAGAAACAATATAATATCATTATATCTGCATCAAATAGTAGTGTTTCAATTCAAATATATCCAGAGGGGGGAAATGTCACTTCTGACTAGAAAATAGGAATGAGCTATATGGAGAAGGTAGCACTTGAACAAGATTTTGAAGAGGACACAGAATTTGGAATATTTGCATAAGAGTGTGGGAAGAGGAAGCATGTGGCATGAAAGGAATAGTATCAAGGGAAGAAGAAAGATAGGAATGGAAGTTGGCATAGTGTGAGGGCTAGGTGAGAAGCTAGAAAAGCAGTTTATGCATCCTACTTTGTTTGACTTTCATGTCAGGTATTTAAACTAATCTATAGATGGAGAGGAGCAATTGATGGTTTCTCAACAGAAGATTGTCAAAATCAAAGTAGTCTTCTTTGAAAGATGAATCTAAACATGAGAGTAGATTGAATTGGAGTTAGGAAGAACAAAGCAGACAGCAGCCTGACATTGGCGTAGCCTCAAGTAAAGTGAAGGTCTGAGTCATGGGCACAGTGGATCTAGCTATCAGATACAGATGGTATAAACAGAACAAAGGATGGGTCAAAGACTCAGATAGGACTTAGAGCTGAAGGGAAAGGGAGAGGAAAACCACAAGGTCATGATGATAATCACAGTCCAAGAGAACCAGTGACTATATCACCAAGGATGGGCAGAGGGAACCTGTTACATTTAATTTGAGGGTACAAACAGGTATACAATTCCACTTTAAAGGTAGAGGACAGAAAGTAAAAAAGAATTAAGAACCCGATATGATGATAAAAGAGGGACTGGATGTCTGTTAATGGTAATATGTTAAGGGTACTCACCTTAATTAGTTTTGATTAATAAGTATGCACTAATTAATAAGAAAGTGAAGAGTGAGGAAAATGCACACACACACACACACACACACTCACTAACCTCACAGCAAAGATTGAACTCAATGGAATTCATATACAAATAAGTGTTGAAAATTAAATGAACTAAGGAAGCAGGTGCTCTACAAAACTTAAATTGAAACCATTTCTGCCATCTAGAATTTACTTAATAAAATAGGCATAACATACTATCATTATATATCTTATAACATAACTTGTATTAATAAACTAATGCAGTCACTCACAAAATTCAATAATAATTTTTTAAAGTAGCAAGAGTACTGCTCTACTCAATAAATGGTGTAATCAAAATGAACCTATGACATTCTAAAGTGATTGAATTTCTGAATCCATGAATTCTTGTACCCTGCTGCCAGAAGTGACTTGTTACACAGGTCACCCAATATTTTGAACAACTCATTCAGTACAATGCTTCAGTTCATCAACTGCTATAAATAATTGTTTTGTATTATTTTTCCTCCTGAAACTAGCAGCATGTTATACTGGGGAAGCCACAGATGATGGTCATGCACTTGATTTTTTTCCAAACACTTGATTTTTTTCATCTCGTATTTCTTCCACAGATTTGGTGCTAGTGAAAGATAACTGTGTGTACAGAAAGTACACACAGTACAAAAATGTACAAAAAGTTGTCATTAGCAGCAAAGAAATACACAACAGTCATCATAGTAATAATTTGTATTTACTTTTACCCCTACTCATGACTTGGAAGAATCAACATTATCAAAATGGCCATCCTACCAAAAGCAATCTACACATTCAGTGCAACAGCAATAAAAATCTCAATGACACTTTTGAAATAAATAGAACAAATGCTACTGAGATTCATATGGAATAATAAAAACCCTTGAATTAGTGAAAACCCTCCTGACCAAAAGGAGAGAGAATGGAGAGATTGCACTCCCAGACTTTATACTACAATGCCATAATAATTAAGACAGTTTGGTACTGGAATCAAAACAGACACATAGACCAATGGAACAGAATTGAAAGTCCAGAAATAAAACCACACATGTATGATCAACGAATCTAAAACAAAAGGGCAAAAAACATACAAAGGAACAAGGATAGTCTCTTCAATAAATAGTGCTGGGAAAACTGGACTGGTACATGCAAAAGAATGAATCTAGACTACTCCCTCACACCATGTACAAAAACCAACTCCAAATGGATAAAAGACAGACGTAAGACCTGAAACCATAAAATATACAGGAGAAAACATGGACAAAACACTACATGACCTATATCACATAAACATCCTCTAAAACTCATATATATAGCAGAGAAAATTAAGGAAAACATAAACAGCTGGGACTATGGTAAGCCAAATGCTTCTGCACAACAAAAGAGACAATAACCAAAACTAAGGAACTTCCAACCGAATGGGAAAAATTAATTTTTTTATTTATAAAAAATAATTTGTATTTATGCAAGAGTCTATACATGGGATAGCTGAGAATAGTTTTTGAATTATCTTATTATAGCAGTGTACAAGATGCCTATGGAATATATCATGGAATTCATGTTACAGATTTTTTTAGATTAGTTAATGAAATCTCTGTGCTCTACCACTAAGAGTAAAATAAAGATATCATCTCTTAATCTGACTACTCTTTTCATGAATGGTCAGCTCTAAGTCTTTATAGTGAATATATCACCTGAAATGATTTTCACTAAAGTTTTCTTGGCTGCAAGACTAAGTCAGATTAATCATTTAAAGAATCATGTGTTTTCATTTTCAAAGAAAGTAATTCCACTACAGAAGTGATATAAGGCATGGAGGTGAGGTACAAGGTTGGAGGTAATATGGGCAAGTGTAGCGGGGAGTTCTATAGAGAAACAATTAGATGCAAAATTTAGCTTTTAATTATAAACAAACAGACATAAATAAGTAGATGTTCCAGTGTTGTCAGTGGAGTCCAGAAATCTCTTGAGTTTCTCCTCAGCCTTTCTTCAAGCCAGCTATCAAGGATAAAGTAAAATGAGCTCCAGCTAATGGAATTCATAAATCATTTGGAAAAGCTTGGACATCTTTCAACTTTAGCATTCATTATTTTTCGCTGTCTCTGGTTCTCAAACAGGTAGGAAGCTAAGGCATTTAAAGTACTTCTCAGTCATTACTCTTTTCTAAAGAACTAACAATTCTACCTTTCGGAACTACCAAATGATTTCCCCCCACAGGTAAAAGGCAACAGAGACAGGATCTCTTCTCGTTGAGAAAGGAGTTAGCAAAGATAAAAAATCATAGCAGACACCCTTCCACTTAGTTCTCAAATATCCATATAGCAGCTTCTAGGAGCTGGTTGTAAGGGGGAAAAATTAAAAACAACTCTTGCCCTTAAAATAATTTATCAATTAGGGAAATTTGAATCTTTGTATTTGTTGTTACTGTTGGGTAAGTTTGGGTCAAGAAACATTTGCTCTGGGCCCCTTTCAGTTTTTTGCAATCCTCCTAATGTATAAATTTGTATATGTTCATAGATATATATATATATAAATTTGTGTGTGTATATATATATATCCTTTTCTGTCTTCACAACATAGAGAAAATGACAGAGCAAAAGTATAAATTATTTAATTTGTCTTGGCCCCACTCTTTTTCTCTTCTCATGATGCTACATCCTGTCCCCCCCCCCCTTCACCCACTATATCAGAAACACTAGTAATCTGACTTATAGTTCTCTCTTCTTTTTCAAGAAGGGGTCTGAAATCAGTCATTCAACAAAAATTGTCATATATTTCTCTTGTGATCATAACACAGCAATACATCCTTAACAAGGATAATCGCTCTTAAAAAAGCAGATTGATTTTCTTGCATGGTTATGACTGTGGTAAGCCAAGACTTCCTTTACTTCCACAAAGCCCAATTTAGCAAGAATTTAAGCTCCTGTGATACCTGTACTAAGACTTTCTTGTTCAATTGGGCTATGACAGCAGATTATCAAAAACTGCGTCATTTATACAACAAATGTTTATCTCACAGTTCTGGAATCTAGGGGTCTAAGATGAGGATGTTGGCATGGTTGGGTTTTGATGAAGGTCTCTCTTGCTTATCTCAGATGACTATTTCCTTATTCTGTCCTCATACAGCAGAGGAAAGCTGTAGCGGCTCTGTCTCCCCTTATAAGACCTACACCTCATGAGGTTCAGTCTCATTATCTAATCTCCTCCTAATATAATCATATTGGGAGTTAGGATTTCAAGATATGAATTTGGGTAGGACATATGTTTAGTCAATAAGCAACTTCATTGCTGTTTAAAATATTTCAAGCATTATGAGCTGTGAGGTATGGGTAGTGATTTTGAAGGGTCCTTTCTAATAATATAAAAATAAATACTTTCATGTGACCACATGCCATTGTTCACATTTTGGGCCTGTGCTACTCATTATGATAACTAGTATTTGCAAGAAAATTTAAATTAATTAAAATAACATAAAGTGTTAAATCAAATTCTCAATTCCTTTAGAAATACTTTAAGGGTTCAATGGTCATGCAGACACCATATTGAGCAATAAAAAATATTTTAACTTTTACTGAGTGTTTATTGGATAACACAGTCCTGAACTAATTTTCAACCATGGCAAAGGATCACTTTCAGGTGTGAATTTGATACAAAAGCAGCTTACTCTTTTATATAAAAATTAGCCATGGTAAAAATTTAAATTATAATTATTCAAGACAATTTATTCAACCACACATAAAAGAAGCAGGATATTTTTCTTTATGTACCAAAGAAAACCCATAGCAAAGATTCCCTAGATCCATAAGTACTAAACCACAAAGAGATAGAAGAAAAACAGCTTTCATGCAGGCTTAGTCTTTGGTAATATATGAAAAGAAGAACTACATAATTATAATAATCTTCACATGCTACTCTAAAATTTACATTCAATCTTGACGTTAGTTCTTAGTGTCTCAAAAAAAAACACAAATGGAAAGATTGAAGTGCTAAAATTCAGTGTATGATACATAAATCACATGGCAATCTCCAGCCAATCATGTACAGACTGTAAAGCATGGAAACCATGAACAGAGTGCCTCCATCTTAGTGTTCTAGACTTATGGAGCCTTGTCTTTCCTCTTCAGACTGGTTGCTGTTCTCTACTTATCGAATGCTTGGTATTCTATTATTGACAGCAGTGACGTTTCCTCACCCTAGACCTTTTTGGCCCTTTGCTTTCTGTGATTCTACCCCGAAGTTTGTCAAAGGCCTTGATATTGTGTGGGCTATGAAAGCTATGATGTTGACACAGCAGGATAAAGCTGTGAATTGTATGCCAATGTGGTTCCGGAAATGGCCAGCGCTGCGTTTGAACTTCATGAAAGAAAACATATTTCCACCCTTGATATTCTTCATTAATACCTCATTTTGGATCTTTCTCTATAGTCAGTTCATCACAGAAAAGCAAAACACAGAAGCACATATAGAAGTCAAGATTGAATTCTACAATACTGCCCTGAAAGTATATCACGGAAAATTTATTAATCACTAAAATTGGCATCTTAACATGTAACTCCTACAGATGGACTATCTGTTCCTCAAAAATTCAAGTTAGAACCTAACCCCTAATATACTAGGGAGGTTGGGGCTCTCAGAGGTAAATAGGTTATGGGCAGAGAATCCTTATGAAGGGGATTAGTACCCTTGTCCTTTCCAATATGATACAACATAACAAAAATGACAGCCTGCTATAAGGCAGAAAGTAGGCCCTCATCAGACACCAAGTTTGTTGATTCTGATCTTAGATTTTTCAGTTTCCAGAACTGTGAAAAGTAAATTTCAGTTGCTTTTAAGTCTGTATTTTGTTATTAAAAACCCCAAGAGATAACAGCAACCCTAAAATAATAAACCTTTCTCTTTATCATATTCTGCTCATGAATATAGATAGAATGGCATCTGTGGCACCCGCTCTACAATCACTCTCGTGATCACAGAGAGAGTAGCCAGACAAAGGTAATTGGTTGGGAGTTATCAGCATGCACTTTCTTGTTTTCCAGGCTGGATGGAAACATTTTCTTGTAAAAGTAACAGGGCTGAGCATGTTTCAAAGTTTGCAGGGAAAGGTAAGTATGTTCAGTTACTGATCTGAGATTCCACAAAGATGACAGTTTTAATTGCAGTTGGAAGATGAGCAAATTGTAGTCAGGGAGTTAACGCTGTGGTTGCAATGAACAATGACCCTCCCCTCCCCCCCTTTTTTTTTCCCTGAGAAACACAGTGCACAGGTGACATCCTTATGCAACTAAAGTGTGTCTTCAAGAGTTTGGAAAGATATTCAAACCAAAGCATTCAAGATAAGGGGAAGAAAAAAAAGAGTATCTGTGTGACTGTGAAGGTTGAGTGGTGAGCAGGAAGGGGAGTTCAAAAGAGGTAGAATAATAGCTTACAAAAAAGGCAGCAATAAGTGGAAGAAGCAATTAATTGGATCAGTCTGTTAAAGTTCAGATAGATGGACGTAATATCCTGATTCCCCAGTTAGGATCCTAAACCTTTCATATGACTAATAATTAAAGCCAGCTCTTGGGAAATAAATTCTTTAATTTGTATATCAGAAGGAGGAACGCATTTAGCCCTTTGACCTTATTCCAAACTTTCTTTGGGGAAGTAAACTCTTTAAAATCCTTATAAAAATATTTGGAAGCATTCTATATAAGCATGACAATTGGAGAACCTGATGAAAGTCACTTGAAATAGGAGCCACTTCCTATACAACCCTCATAGTTTAGTTTTGAAGATTAAACTACTGGCCCAGCATATACTTTAGGGATTCTTACCAATAACATTGTTGGGTTTTCTTGTTCTTTTTTCACTTTGTTACCTAACTTTTACACTTCCAGTTGCATAAGTACAGGCACCAGGAATTTTGGCAGGTGGAGGACAACTAGTTCTTGATAGTGAAACAGACTTGAAAAACGAAACAAAGCCAGTTGTTTCAAAAACAGAAAACATTGGGTCAACTCTCACCTGTGGAGAACCTTAGACTACCAAAAGGAAAAGGGTACTCTTTTGACTGGTGTTTATCAAATAGGTTACACATGGTAACACAAAACCATGTTAGATGTTGAAAATTATGAAATTAAATTTTCATTTATGCAGTTTTTAAACAGGATAATAAATAACTACACCTCTGAGGAGATACATTAAAGTTTTTCAAATAAGAACAAAATAAATGATAAAAGCCATTAACATACAAGGTGCCAGAGTTGGAAAAAGTTCTCTTTTGAACAGAGATTTTGCTCTCTGCTTGCAAGAATAATGGAAGGCTCTTCTCTCTACTCATTCAGAAGGAAAGAAGGGAAACATAAAGTGTGGGAAAAGAAACAAAAGAGGATTGTTGCTTTGTTGGGGAAGGGATGAAAATAAGCTAGCTGGAAGGAAACTGCTGAATATCATGGGCAGAGACAGTGTATGAAAGGGTTATACACTGAGGACAGTGGAGAGAAAGGCTCTAGTGGTCAACACCAAGAGCTAAAGAGTTCAGGCTGCAGATGGCAACCTCTAGTCTATATATAACGCTTGTCATCACACATTTTGAGGAGGTGGAGCAGACCTCAAGCTACAGAAATTCTGGTCTAGCAGGTCTGTGATGTGATAAAAAATGTGTAAGTCTAGCAAACAAACTTCCAGCTAGTAACTTATTATTTGTACTACACATAGATGCATTTCTACAAGAGATCATGGTGAATACTCAAGAGTGGAATCATATAGGAAACAGTCTCCACATTACCCTAACAAGTTGCAAAAGCACATTCTGCTGCTATTCATGTATAGAAATAATTTTGACTTGTCTCCAAGTGAGATGCACCAGTCTTCTCAGTGAGTACATGTTTTACAGGAACAAGCAGAGTGGGTCCACTGCTAAGTATTAGCTCTTTGAGATAGAATCATCTCTTTTTGGGAAAAGTTTAGTTCAAATATCTGTATCTTTATATCTTATCTCTCTTCTAAATTAGTGGAAATTCTTTGTATTCTGTCATCTGATTCCTTCTTGTTATCAGCCTTTAAGAACAACTCAAGCTATCCCTTGAGTTGTTATATCCTGGAATGTTATATCCTGATTATTCAACCCTTCATTGCAAGCCATGGTTTATATCTAGACTGTTGAAAGTCCTAGGAGACTTCTGAATACCTACCAAGAGAACTGAGAATCACATTAACACTAGAAAGAGAGCTGAGACTGTCCAACCCAGTTTGTCTGGTGTTAAACTTGATTTAGCAGTGAGGGGGTCAGGAGTATTTGCAAGAATAGTCTTAAGATTTTTACTGAAATAATCAATGACTCCCAGTCAGTTATATTCTGTATAGCCATCTAAAAGTTGTGTCCCCAGGTGATCTGAGTTGGACAGTCACTTTATATTGGCTGAAAAACCTCACATTCACAGTAAAACCATTTAAGCACTTGTTCATTAAATTTAAAACATCAAAGAGGACTTGCAAATCTGGAAAACATTTATGAAAAATTTAAATGGGGTGTCACTTTGGCAGTGTAAGTGGCATGAACTGTTTGATTTCAACTATTTACAGATGTATCCAACTCTGGGATTAATGTTTATATTTTCCAGGAGAAATTGTATATGCAAAGGTTTGACTAAATTTATCTAAAAGAGGAAATTAGTTTAAAAAGATGATGGATGGAACTATTCTCATTTGTGTCTTTTTTCTTTAGGTATTTAAGAAAACAAAAACTTTTTTTTTTCAAATGTGTATATTTTATAGTTAATATCAGAACTGCTGCATCAGAAAATTTAAGAACTTAACGTTCTATTTTCATTTTATTTGGAATTTCCAAGTTCTAAAGTTGCCAAGTCCTTTATTTTCTGGTTTGTATTTATTCTGGGGATCTTTCTTTAAACAACTCTCTGGGAACCAGTCACATACGATAATGCCAAAAGACAATAAGAACTGGGAACAAATCTGGCTCCCTACAAGTCTAGAAATTTTCTGAAATATTGTTTTTCTGTAGTAGATTCCAGTAAGTGAACAGTACTATGACTCAGAGCTTCAACCCTTAGGGAAAAAGGAGAACATTCAAGTCTAATCCTATAACATTTTAAAAGATTAAGTGTTTTCTGTAATTCACATTTTGGTAATTATTTAAGTCATTTTTTTACTACTAAAGTGGTTTGATGGACTTATAAGAGTACATATAATAGTTTTATAAGTAAGCCAAGAAAAGGAGAAAGCAAAAAATAATTGCCATAAGTATACTTCACTAGTTGTCTTCTTTACTAAAATTTGTGTTTTCTAGCAATCACTACAGGGAAGAAAATACTCTTTTCAAGCTAGTAGGGAAAAATATCATTTGCTCAGGGGAAATACTACTAGCCCTGGATCTATTACCTGAAACTGGGTGAAACTTTGTACATGGGTCAGCTTCAAGAAAACATTTTATAATATTCTCTGCAACTGTCCCACATAATGAAACAATGACTTTTAAAAGACTTGAATTTTAAAATATCTCTCAATGTAAGTCTATGTTTCAACGAAAAAGACAAAACCCAGATGGTCTCCCTTATAGATGAGATATAGGAAAAATAAGGAAAATCAAGAAAAAGTCAAAATTAAAAAGATGACAACAGAACTAAAGCAAACAACTAAGGAGGGGGAGGAAGGGAAAGAAAAATCAGGGAAGGGATGAGCACAAAAGATCATGATACTGATTCATGGGTGATATGATGATGGGAGAATCTGGGGATAAAATGATGTTTTATATATGTAATATATATGTATGTATAATATATAGTAAAATGATTTCTTCTTTTTTTTAAACAAAGAAAAGAGAAAGAAAATTTTGCATACTTAGCAAAATGGATAGACTGCAAAATGGATAGAATTTTCAAGGAAATTCTCCCTAGGTATTATTATATTATAAATAAGACTTGAAAAATATTGAACAGTGTTTTACAGTCCTCTTCCTACATATCACTTTCTAATGTACTTCTCTTAATGTTATTTCTGAAATCTCAATCATATATCTTAACATTTGTTTACAAAATTTGGGAAGAATTAGAAAACTTTGGATAGAATTACATTTTAGATCCCTGTAGCATACTTCTAACTTCAAAATTCTTGATTTCTTTTACTTACCAGAATTAGCAGTGATATCTCTGGATCTCAGCCTATGTTTTCAAACATGCCTCTCTTCTACAAATTTTACATCTTCCCATCTCTTTTTCAAAGTCACAATCCTTCCTCTAGTTGAAATACCTCCCTGTTCCCGCCCCATATGTGGTCCTAATCTTTCCTATTCCTTCTGTGTATCCCATTCATCACTTTGTATCCCACATATCACTTAGAATAATGTTCTCCCCAAAGATGGAGTTCAGCTAGTATTGAATGAATAAGCGAATAAATGTTCATCTCGGGACTTTTTCTTGGCTGTATTATGCAGGGACGTAAGAATTTTTTTTTAATTATTTCTCATTTATTTAACTCAGTTCTTTTAAGGGAAAGTAGTCTTTACAACCTGCTTTGGCACTTCTTAAAAACCAAAGAGAAATGCTTTCACATGTGGCCCTTCCCAGGAAGCAGAAAATCTTTCAAGTGAACCACATGTTTTACCCTCTTAAGGAGACCTTGTTTCACACCATGAATTAGAGCATCTGTGAGGGGCTAGTCTAGGCATGACACAGGGAAATCCACGGGGTAAGGAATTTGCTCAAGTTCTCAAGACTAGGCAATTCAGCTTAAGAACAATAGGTCAGTTAGGAAAGACACATGGTGATTCAGGAGCATCACACGCTCTTCACCCGCCTGCTATTAAGGTGCAATGACACCACAGGACACTGTGATTTATCAGAGTAAAATAGCCTGGTAATAGGAGTAGAACTAGACCTCATTAAGATGAAACAGTGTCTGATATCCTGGAGTCAGACAAAAGAGAATATGAAATTGATGTGGTCAGCATGACTGCCAGGATGCATTTGAAAAGAACAAAATGAAGTAGCAATTGATAGCACTTTACGAGGAGAATATCCACAAATGAAAGAAAAACATATTGAATGTAAACTTCTATTTTTAAAAGTATTAAAATATGGCTTTGCATTTGCCTTCCACAGTGAGCTCATTCAGAACAAATCTATAAAAGAAGCAAGCTGTACACATTTAATATGCTGTTGTCAAAGCCCTACAGCAAAGAGTGGTAGTAAGATTAATTTAATTATGGAATTTTCATCCTCTTGAAATAAGTTCAGGCTTGTTTTCAGTATGGCAAAGATAAAGAAACATTTTTTGAAAAGAATATAGGGAACAATGGCTGGTGACGCATGACTTGGAATATACCATCATTGGCTACCATCCTCAAAAATTCTTAACCAGCAAATAAAGGAGATGCCAGTTTTCCAGCATCACTATGTTTCCCTTGCCTCTCAGAACTATAGGTGAGATGGAGGCATTTGCTCAGAGTACCCTTAGTGAGTCCAGGAAACTGTAAATATGTTTCAGTTGGAAATCTACATATGAATTGCTTCAAAAAAGATGAAACAACTTGCTTTTGTCTAAGAAGCAAATGGCAGCTGGTTATCTCTCACATCGTGTCAATTGATATGGGTTTTGCTTTTAATGTTATTTTTTGATTAACAGAATTGGCTGGTGATAATTTCACCTCCACAGGGGAAAAAAAAATAAGGACATACCAACAATTTATGTACATCTTCCAAGCAAA
Source organism: Uropsilus gracilis (assembly GCA_004024945.1). NCBI lineage: Eukaryota > Metazoa > Chordata > Mammalia > Eulipotyphla > Talpidae > Uropsilus > Uropsilus gracilis. Next base: position 55,927 of record PVHY01000750.1, on the reverse strand, counting down.
CCCTCTGAAGATAGTACCCCTAGTTTCCTACCCAGGAGACTATCTCCAACCTTTTATCTCCAGGTGTTTGATCTTCCTCCCCAACCTTATCACATTTTAAAATAGCCACAGAGCAGACTCTGTGCTAAGGAAGACTTCACACTTCCTGGGAAGTGTTGCAGAGGTCAAACCAGTTTCTAGAGCCTTGAGTGATAGGCACAGAGAAGAGAGGGGACCACTACTTGCTCCAGGCTGAAGTGTAGCTTCTTCCTTTTCCTGGCAGTTAATTATTTTGAGAAACAGAACTTACAGACTTGATGTAATATGAGACCACCTTTTAAAAAGCATTAGGACAGCTTAATTTTTTAAAACTTGCAAGTTTGATTTATCTACAGGTAGTTGATACTACAATTCTTTAAAAAAAATAAATCTCTATAACAAAAAGTTTGTTGCAAAAAAGAAATCTTAGAAGAGCATCATCTTATTGGACTATTGGATGGATAGCTCAGTTTCAGCCAACTGTGACAGCAATAATAAAGGGTGCATTTCTGTGCTGTGGGAAAAGGCCAAGTAAACAAAGTAGTGTAATATGTTCATTACAAAGATTTGCTTTGAAACTTGATCCATAATGCAAAAGAAGGGAATGCTTTCCTGTAGTTCAGAGTCCTACCTCATCTAAACTGCTGATTTAAAAATAAAAACACAAGACTATTCTAATTTCAACATTATTTCTTAAAACACATAAATTCTCCCAACAGGAAGAAGGGCAATGTGATTAAGACCAGAACAACAAACTGGCTTTATAGAAGCTCTTTCTGTATCTCAGTTGCCAGGGACTCCATGAATCACTTACTGGAGCTTCCTGATCCAGAGAACTCGCACGTGCCAAGTGAGATTCAGCAAGTCACATAGACTGAGAAAAATTTATGGCAATTAGAAAAATAAAAAAACTTGTGTTGAAAGTATCTGAACTCTGTGAATGTTTAATTCAAATCACAGCATTTACACTATTTTAAGGAAATTTTTAAAGAGACTCATCTATCTAGCTTTACAGCTCTTAGTGATTTTTTTTTTAAGAGAGCTACAGAGTTAAAAAAAAATAAATAAAAGTTCTCCAGATCCTAGATATAAAATAAATATGGCATATATGATGTGTAACAGGAGGACAGGAAAAATTGCCTGCCCCAAGTTGCCTGCCCCAGACCCCTCTGCTGATACATGCATAAGATGTTTTTAACAACGGAGGGGAGATAACAGAGTTTACTCTTAGAGTGTTGCTGGGGTCAGAAAACAAGCATGTACTACACATTTTACAAAAAATTCAGTGAAAATCACTGTAATTTTTACTGTGAGGTATCAATATTTCTTCTTTCTCGCTTTAATATACAGCAAAGCCTTGTTAATAAATTCTATGTTTGAAAAGGAATTTTGTATGTGATTTAGAAAAAATGCAAAATCCCACAAATAGAAGCGCCATCATTTCAACATTAATATAATTCCCTTTCCCACCCATTTCTCACAATCATGTATGTTCTCTTGATATATTTAATCTTTTGCAATGGTTCCCATAGCAACGCCTCTAGGTAGTGGCAGAGCTAAAGGCTACTTGAGTCTTCAAATTCAGCCCTCCCCTGGGCAGTTTTTCCTTCTTTCACTCTCTCTTTATATAATTGCCCATAATAAAAACTTAGGTAACTCTGGATTTCCCTTATAATGATCATCAGAACCCTACCACACAGGAGAGTATGAGATCCATTTAAGGACAAAAGATGGGATATTTTGTCTTATCTCATTTTTGGTTTTCTAAGTAAAGACTGATTATTTAAATCTACACTCATCATCACTTACCATTTCCTTAGCAGAACTTAGGAGCATGAAGAAGCGTTCCTTAAGGGGAGCATTAATCAAAATGTGATCCTAAGGAATGAAAATGTCACCTCTACTCTGCCCTCAGTTCTAGGGTGACCAGGAAAATATAAGATGCTGAAAATCTCCAGTGTAAAAATTTGTAGGGTGACGCAGGCAGTGTTTGTTATGGCAGTACCGGAACAAGGTAATGCTTAAAAATTCAAATGATAGGAAATACCACTCATTTTCTTCCTGCAATTTGGTTCTGTGCCCCCAGATAATACCAGCTCTGAGGAGTGGGCTTGGGAACTTGAAAATCAAATATAATTATTAATCACTGCAATTACTTTTCTTGACCCAATTCTTGGAGCTGAGAAAGAAACCAAATTCTCTTGAGTGCAATCTTAACTAAAACAAGTTGCTAAGCCACCATTACCTCATCCTTAGTGATCTTAAACTAGAATGAGTATTACTGTAAGTTTTCTCTGAAATATGATTTAACACTTATTTACATATATTCGATTCATAAAAAACAAAGAGGGAAAAATAGCGTTATCTTTAATTGCAAATATCCACAAGACTTCAACGTAAGCAAAATTAGTTTAAAAGTTACCTACATCATTGGTACAAGACTACACTTTTTCTTACCAGTTGAGGATGACTACAATTTTTCAGCTAGTAATACATAAATGCTTTGTTTGAAATTATGCCATATACAATAAAGGTTATAGACTATACCAAAATATTTTGAGATAAAACTATATTTTAAAAAAGATTTCTTAATTTTTTTAAATACTGGATTTACTATCAGTAATTCAAGTTTGAGATCACAGGTGCTCAGCATTCTGACTTTATTAAAATGTCACTAACAACTTTATGGGCAACAGAAAACCAAAACATTTATTTTCCTGAGCTAGTGATTCTTATAAAATTTGAAACATACCAAGTTACCCCATCCAGTCTAGTTTCTTCACCTAAAAAATTATTATAGAATGAATCTCTAAGCTCTTTCTGACTGAATATTTTATAAGATCATGAATTTGGTCCATTGATATGTCTAGGAATGCACTGACTTGAAGAGACACAACCTTAAAAAGAATAATAGTATTTTGTAGGTTAAATGGCAACATATATAGGACAAATAGGTCAAATCCTATTTTAGTTTCTTAAAAACTTATTTTGAAATATGACTGACATACCACTAACTGCTTATAATTCAAGTGTATAATTTGATAAGTTTTGCTTTACCAAAATCAAAATCCTCACCACAATCAAATTAATGAACTTACCATAACCCAGATATCTGCCTCTTGTTTCTTTAAAATCCCTTTTCTCTTTCGTTCCCTCTCATTCTCTTCAACTCCACTCCAATCCTTGGGCAACTGCTTTATTTCACTATATTTTATACTCTTTTGAATTTTTATAAAGAAATGATACATAGAACATTTTTTTTTTTTGGTCTGGCTTCTTTTATTCAGCATAATTGTTTTGGGATTCATCTATGATCTTGCAGACATTCATACTCCGCTTCCTTTTATTGCTGAACAATACTGTTGATTGAAGAATATCCAAGTGTTTTTATACTGTGTTTGTTTAAATATTTGTCTGAACACATATTTTTCATTTTTTGAACTAAATAGACAGGATCATAGATCATAGATCATAGGTGTATATTTAACTTCTTAAGAAATGGACAGATTGTTTCCAAAGGATTTATATCATGTACATTCCAACAAGCAATATATGGGAATTCTAATTGTTCCACATCCTATTCAATATGATGTCACTTCTCTTTAATTTTAGACTTTCCAGTAAGTGTATACTGATATGTGAATGTGGTTTTTATTTCCCTTCAGTTATCTTTCCATGTCCTTACCTGCCATTCATGTCTTTTTTGTTGAAATGTCTATTCAAAGATTTTGCTAATACTAATTTTGTTGTTTTATTTTTGACTATTTATCAAATCTTATTACTGAGTCTTGAAATTCCTTATATATTCTGGATACGAGTTCCTTGGATGACATGTGATTTGCAAATGTTTTCTCCCTGTCAGTATCTGACTTTTCATTCTCCTTATATTGCTTTCAAAGAAATAAGTTCTTAAATTGAAAAAATCAAATTTCTCAAGCTCTTTTTTTTGTTGTTGAATTGTACTTTTGATGTTATACCTAAGAAATCTTTGCCTAGTCAAACAACACAAATTTTTCTCCTATATTTTTTTCTAGTTTTTCAGTTCTATGCTTTGTACTTTAGGTCTATGCTTCATTTAAAGTTAATTTTTTATATGGTGGGAATTTTGATCCACTGTTCATTTTTGCATAATCATCTAGTTGTTACAGCTTATTTTTTGATAAAGACTATCCTTTTTCACTGAAGATTTTTTTAATTTTGTAAAAATTATTGATCATGTATCTGTGAGTTTGTTATTATAACTCTTTTAAAATTGTCTATCTTAACAGGCTTGCTACCTTTTTATGAAGTTCTTACTAGTTGTGTTAACATTTGCAATGCTTATGCTCTTTAATGAATTGACTTTATCATTATGAAATGACTTCCTTTATTGCTGCTAATACTCTTGCTCTGAAAAGTGCTTTCTCTGATATTAGTATAGCCACTGAAATTTTCTCATGATTGGTGTTGGCACAATATATTTTTCTATATCTTTTAATTTAATTATGTTTTCATAGTTAAATTGCTTTCTTACAAATCAAACTGCATATAGTGATTCTTGCTTTTTCTTAACCTGACAGTTTCTGCTTCTTAATTGGAGGCTGAGATATTTGTGAATGAATATAATTACAGAAATGTTTGAGGTATATTTACAATCTCACTATCCATTTCATTTTTTCCATCCAAGCAGTTGAATTACCTCTACCATTTCTTAGTATTTGTCTCATTAATTTCTTACTCCTTTTTGCCTTGTTCCCTACTTTCTTTTGGATTCAGTATTTTATTATTTATTTACTTATTTAAGACCTATTTTCAATTACTCTGTATCACGCACTGTTCTTGATGCTGGAATTATAACAATGAATAAAACAGACAACTCTGTCTTCTAGGATGTATCCCCTAGTTGAAGAGCTAATGAATGACTAGCTTGGCTAAAGGACCATGTGCAAGGAGGATAGGAGAAGGTATAGGAGGAAGTTCAGGTGAAGGTCAAAATACATTAAGGCTTTATAGATCCTGCAAAGGTTTTGGATTTTTATTCTCAGTTTGGTAGAAAGATATTGTATGGCTTTAAGGATGTAAGTAAAATTAACTGGCCTTTATTTTATAGAAATCATGTGGTGGCATTAGGGTAGAAGCAGAACTCCAGATAGGAGGCTACTAAGTGTTCCGAGGGAGAGAGAATGATGCTTTATAATAGGATGAATCAGTTCAGACAGTGACTGAGTTCTACCTATATTTTTAATGTAGAACTGACAGAACCAAGTAAATATTGGACTAGGGAAAAGAAAAACAGAAATCAGCAAAGATTTCTAGGTCATTAAATGAACAATGAATGCTGGTGCCATTTGTTGCATAAGATTCAATTGGGGGGGGGTCTGTTGAGTTTGACATGTCTACTAGAGATTCAAAAGGAAAGATTAATTAAGAATCCAAATAAGAACTGGAATATGTGAGAAGAGGTGATTTGAAGGGAAATATTTATGAATGGTTTGTGTGAATATTTAAGAGAATCTCTCAATTAGCTACTTCCCAGGGGAAGTAGAAATGTTTTTTTTTTTTGTGATACAAGAAAATGTTATTTTCTTGTGATACAAATATGGTATGTTTCTTTGAACTCCAAATGCAAAACATGACCTATGTTAGTGAAGGTTCTTTAATTTCATGAAACAGAACTTGCTAAATCAAAAATGGAAGAAATTAATTAAAAGGAATTTTCCAATACAGTAACAAAATTGAAAGAATATTCAAAACCATGACATAGACATGGCTAGAAGTCTTTGGATAAGAGTTTTAGGAATTGCTATTAATAAATCCCAACTGTAATGATTTTAGGTTCTCTGGAGTCATTGTGAAGCCAGAGAAATCCATGAGAAGGGCCATTTATTCTTCCTTTGTGAGAGAAAGGGATTGAAATAAATCTTTGCTATTCACAGTGCAATCCTTGGATTAGCAATCTCTTTGGAATGCAGTATTTTAGGTCCCACCTCCAAATCTAATCAATCATAATTTGCATTACAACAAGATCACAAAGTGAGCAATATGTAAGTTAATGTCTGGAAAATACTAAACTGTGATAGTCAAAAGTTTTGATTGATGACATCTGAATTATTTTCATAAAATGGCTATGTCATAGAACATTATTTTGGATTCTTATCCAAATGAAGATTCAAATTCCATGTTGATTTTGTATGTTTTTAAATACTTTATTTATTGAATTTCTATAACTGCTCTGAACATTAAAGTATAGAGAATTATATATGCTATTGTATATTTATATAGCATGTTTATTATATTACCTATAATGCATGTATTTATATATATGGCTATATAACATGATTCTTTTTTATATTTGTCTTTTCATGTTAACATTTTACAACTTTGGAGTATATAAACTTTACTTTCATAAAAGTCATTTAATTTAATCCACTTTTAAGCATCTATATCAAGTATCTGATGGTGCTATAATTTTTGTTTTAGTCATCAGATATAATTTATAAAACTTAGTGAAAGGACAGTTTATTGCATCTACTTCAGTTTCTTCCATTATTTTTACTTCATATTATTTATTTATTTATTTATTTATTTTTTAAGACTAGGTATTGCTATTTTTGCCCATGGAACCACAGGCTCACATTGCCCAGGGTACCACACACTCAAGCAATCCCCAGCCTCAGCTTCCCAGGTAGCTGGGATTACAGTTGCATGCCACCACACTCAGCTACTTTTTGAAACTAGGTCTTGTTACGGGCCCCAAGCGGGACTCGAACCACAATCCCTAGGCCCTGCCACTTCATAGGCTGAAGCTTACAGGAACAAACCACTTTCATAAACAAATTTATTTAGTTTTCTTGATCTGAAAATACTTTCCCTTCATAGCTGAATCATAGTCCCACCATCATAGTATTCATGGTTGAGAACTTGTTTCTATCAACACTTGGATAATGTTATATTGCTTCTTTCTAGCCTCCAAGATTTCAACGTTAGAAATCCACTGTCATTAAAATTGGTGTATTTCTATAGTATATATATAATATATATATTATATATATGTGTGTATTATATATATTATATATATTATATATAATATATATAATATATATGTATTATATATATATGTGTATATATATATATACACACACACACACACACATTCCCCCTCTATTCTCCATTTGTGTTGTTCTTTGTCTTTAGTTTTGAGAAATTTAAATGGGATATGCCTAATGTGAATTTCTTTGCATTATCCTATTGAGAATTTGCTCAGGTTTTTGAATTTGTAGGCTTATCTCTTATCAAAATATTTGGCATTATTTCCTTGAGAATGATTTTGGACTCACTTTTTTCCACCCAGGACTCCACTAATGTGAATATTAGATCTTTTGTTACTGGCCCACTGTTATCTGGAATTCTATTCATTTTCGAGTCTCTTTTCATTCTACTGTGTGTACTAGATTAATTCCATTAACTTGCTCTAACTTCAGTAATTTTGTTTTGTCATATCTACACTACTATTGAGCCCACAAGGTAAAAATTTTGCTTATCTTATTGCATTGCTTGACTATAATATTCAGTTCCTTAATTACTTTTATTTCTTGCTGAGATTTTTTTTCTTTCTTTAAGATTATTTGTAACACTTCATTGAAACCTTACAATGATTACTTTTGATTTATTGAACAGACTTTCCTTTATCTATTGTACACTATTGACTCTTTTTTATAGATTATTCATATTTGTGGATGTATTTGTTGTATCTCAATACTGTTCTATTAATCTATGAATCTTTTTCATTTGAATACCATATTGTTTAATTTAATTGCTTTAAAATATACTTTGAATTCTAGGAGTGCAATACATTCTGATCAAGATTACTTTGATTGTTTTGGGTCTTTGTGGTTTATATAATTCCACTAATGTTTGCTTTACTACTTAAGGAATACCATTGACCATTGGTTGTGATTGCATCTTATCTATAGACTGGTTTAAGTAAGATATACATTTAACAATGCTAATTCTTTCAGTTCAAGATGAGTAACTATCTTTCAATTTCCTCCTGTTTTATACTATTTTAAGCAGTACTTAAAAATTTTTCATTGTACAGTTCTTTTACCCCTTTTGTTATGTTTATTTCTAGGTATTTAAACCTCTTTTATGCTACTGTAAATGGAATTATTTTCTTGATTTCTTTTCTAGTTTATTATTTTCATGTAGGAATGCAACAAAATTGTGTATATGTGTGCATGATTGTGTTGATTTTGTAGCTTTCTACTTAAATGAACAGATTAATAGTTATTTAGTGGAGTTTTTGGGATTTTGTATGTATTATCATGTTATCTGCAAATAGTGGTAGTTTTACTTATGCTTTTCCAACTAAATTTCACTTATACCTTTTTACTTGCATGCTATTGCACTGGTGAGAGTGTATATATTTAATATATAAACTTATAGGAAAGATATTCAACTTTTTACCATTGAGTATAAAGTTAGTTGTGTTTTTTAAATATTGTTTTTACTATATTGAAGAATATTTCTCCTATGTCCAGTTTACTAAGGATTTTCTTTATCCTAACTGAACACTGAATCTTATCAAATGCTTTCTATTAATCTGATCACATGTTTTTGTACTTTCTTTTGTTAATATGGCAAATTACATAGATTAACTTGCATTGTTTGAACTATTTCTAGTTCATTAATTCTGCTACAATTTTTTATTATTTTATTCTCCCTGCCAGCTTTTGGTTTTGTTTATTCTTTTTCTTGTTCAAAGGCCTTTCTAAGTATACTATTCAATAAACCATTAATTATGAGGTTTTCTCCTTTGGTAGGAACAGGCATTATTATTTGCTTCTAATTGAGCTTTGGGGTATTTTTACTTATTTTTCTTCTGCTGTGATTTGTTTCCTCACAGACACATAGTAATCACTATTCAACTGAACACATGAAAAGTACTCCCAAAAGATCATTACGGTTCTATTTCTTTGCAGCTCTCTTCTCTTGGGTGCTTTGTTCTCTGAAAAATTCTAAACATCCTGATCCTTCTGCATTTCCAATTTCTGAATCTATAAGTTAGAGAGAAAACTAGACTCTATGTGATACTCCAATCTAAATCATAGCCTTGGAAATTTTCTCATTATAATAAATTAAATCATTCATTGGATTCACTTGTTTCCTTTGTCTTCATTATTTGTTTTTAATTGTCCTGTGAACCTATATCAATATCTTAACTTTGTTTCATATATTTTGCTAGTTGTTTTTTTTTTTTCATGATATTTGGTTAATTCATTATCATGCTAATTTTTGTTGACCTGTAATTATATTTTTATTATTCTACTACTTGTGTGTGTGTGTGTGTGTGTGTCTGTGAAAATCACCTGGAGGCTGTAAGAGTATGTGTAGGGATGTCTTTAGAAAGGTTATATGCAGGAAATACTAAAAACAGAAGAAAATCGTTAACACATGTCCAAGGGGACACAGTGATACTACTTATTGACATAGGGAACTTTGGCAAAAGAACTTGTTTGGCATGAAGTAACTTCAATTTGGTCTTTATCCAACTTTATCTTGGTAGACTGACTTTTAAAAAGGTATATCTCAAAGAGGAAATAATAATATAGTAGGCTCTAAAGGATAGAAATATTTAAAAAATGGTGATGTTGTATAGATTATTACTACTCCCATTGTAAGGGAAATTTGTTTCGCTTTTAGAAAAAGGAATTTTTCAGACTGATTATGACTTTATTAAACATGTAAATAAGAAATTAAAAAGGATTCAACTCCTGATTTTATATTTAGGAATGTTAAAGCTTTTTATTAATGATATATTTTTCATAATCAAGTTCATATAATAGTTGATATTTTTACCTAATTGAAAATTCATGATTTCTATCATTAGGCACTTACATTACAAACTGTTACATCCTACCAAGAAAAGAGTGATTCAAAAAGATGGCAGATTGATGTACAGAAAGGTCAAATAATTGAACAAGGCTGAGAGAGCAAAATAAAAAAATTCACCTCAGCATTTAGAGAAGAATGGCATGATTGTAGCTCATCAAAGAGAAAATGGGAGCCTTGGTATAAACAAAAAATTTCCAAATAAGTGAAAATAATTGTGCATAAGTAATTCACTATAAAAATATACATGCTATTAGTATTAAAAGTAGGACTTATAATTCTGAAATCAGAAGTTAAAAACATATTTATATTTTATTGACATGTTAAAAGCAGACAGAATCGTTTCAGGCTGAGTCTAAACGATCTGATTATGAGCCAACATCAAAAGTGTAGACAGTTCTAGGCAGCAATGAAAAACACCTGCTGAACTCATCATCATGTTTAGTATTGTGCTGAATCACAGTTTAAATACTTGTCCAACCAAACAGTATCAGACTTAAGATATTGACCTTTGTCTAAAAAGCACAGAACACTCTTTCCTGTCATTGAGCATAGCTGTCAAATGCTCAGTGGGTATTCACTAAGCACTTTTAAGATTGTATGGGAAGGCATAGATTATTAAGTACATATTTAATCAGCTGCAGAAGATGAGAAAGAATATTATCCTAATTTCAATAGTAACTGTAATAGACTCAATTATATTTAATGTCTCAGATACATTTCATTGTTAATTATAAAACATATTGAGCAGGTTTACCTGTCTTTAAAGATGTTCACATTTAGGAAAGAAAGCCTTATTTTCTTTAATTTTTTTTAAAAGTTCTTTTTAATGATTACATTTTTTATATCATTGTATACCCTGAAGTTTTCTCACTTTGATATCACACATGAACCATCACCTTCATTCCTTGCGCTCATTCTACCCCTGATTTTACCCTCTCTCCCACCTTCTCCCTTGCTGTATGCTTTAGCTCTGTTGTCAGTTTGTTAGTTTAAATTTTCTCTTGTCATTTTGTTTGTTTTCCCCATATCCCACATATAAGAGAGACACCATAAAGTATTTACCTTTTTCTTTCTGACTTCTTTCCGTTCACATGCTTTTTTCTAGCTCCATCCATGTTGCTGCAAATTAAATGTTTAATCAAGTAATTTGAATATGATACTTTATCCTACAAATAGCTTTATACATGCACAAAGACATATGGACAAAGATAATCATGGTAGAATTATAAGTAATAGCAAAACACTGAAAAGATGCTTAATGTTTATCAATAGGGATATAGGATAAAGTATAACTATAAAAACAATGAAAGTACTTTCATATATACTGATTTGAAATCTTTTTAAAAAACATGTAGGTAAGTGTGGGAAATGAAGTATAAAATGATGTGCAATATACTTCTATTTGTGTAAATACTGATAGCTAAGAATAAATACTCTGCGTAATAAGGCATGTTTCACTGAAAAGATGCTTTAAAAATTAGTAATGACAGTTTATCTATGGAAGGAGAAATTGGAATAAAGGGGCAGGAAATGGGGAAAAGTTTGATTTTATTTTCATATATAGCCTTTAAAGACTTTGAATAAAGACTTTGAATCTTACTATATAATATATAAGATATTCAAATATTAAGAAATAAAAATCTATTAAATGTTTAAACCTAAAGTAAGGGGTTTAATGGAATTCTGACATGAGTTTGGGAAAACATGCTAGAAAATGGAGTAAAGAAGCAAAAAAAAATGTACCAAATCCTGCTAAAATGTTCTGTAAAGGACATTAGTAGCTCTCAATAAAACCAAGATCAATAAAAAGGAGAAGGAAATAGAAACAAAGGAATTAGGATATTTTCTAACTGGTCACATTAGGTTTATGTTCTGAGAGAAAAATGATGACAGTTTTGCTGAACAGAAGACAAGCTTAACAGACAGTTGTTCTCAGTTCTTCCCCCTTTTTTTGTATAGCTCAGATTCTCTAGTTCCCTCAATTATGTTTGACTTTTATAAATAAACAAGTTGACCAGGCTGATAGGGAAAGGAGAATAAGGAAAGTAAGAACTTTTCAAAATAAGGTTGTATATAGACAAAGGGGAATGCTTACTGAGACAAATTAGTATACTGGAGTACAAAAAAGTTCATAATGTTTTATTTATCAAATTTCTATGTAATGAACTATACTGACCTTCAGTTTCATTATTGGTAAATTTGTGGAAGAATGTAGAATATAAGTTAGTGCACACAATAAAATAAGTTATAGGTATGAATATGCCTGTGCAAAGCACTGTACACCCATACAAACCAGTCCAACAAAGCACTATAGTTCATATAGGTAGAGGAAGTACACACTGGTAAATTTTGTTTGAAGATAGAAAATGTAAAAACTGTCTTCCTTTTGTATTTATAAATGTTAGAAGTTTTGTTAGCACTTTATCTTCTATATTAAGAGGTATTTTCAGTGATCCTACTTCAAGACTTAAATGACTTAGAAGGCATTTTTATTAATTGGAAAAAAGTACTAATGTTTGTTTTCCTTTTCTAGTCACTTTTAATAAATTTTGGTTGATGGACTAGAGGGCCTAATGAAGATAGCAGCAATCAATCACCAGGCAGAAGCACTATTCAAACACCAGGTTTATCCCAGTCATGAATTATCTACAAGAAAAGTCATTTCTTAGTTTAGCAATCACCTTCATCAAAGTTTATGCCTATTCTACAAGTTCTTGGATGTTTCTTGAGCTGATTCTACTTTGGTAGAACTTGCTGATTCTAAATACAAGTCATGGGAAAATTAAAAGCATACACTCCCCTGCATTCACAGGTGGCTGCATTTTAGAAAATTGAACTGATGCCAAAAACAAATAGTAATTTCTATGAAAGAAACACAAGGAGAGAAGAAAAAGCAAGAGATAATGAAAAGAGAATAGATAGATCAGAGGATTTTAAAAGTTTAATTCCTCTAAAGAAACTCCTTTCCTTCCTGCCTGCCTTATTCTCTGACCAAGAGACCTCAATATACTACAGACTCAAGTCTATGTCAATTTACTTAATAAAAACCATTTTCTATTGCTTCCCTCTCTACTCAAATTATTTCAAGTTTCCTACTCTAATCTTGAACAATTCTTCACACCCTACCTTTTAGTCATGTATTGAACCCAACAAAGTAGAAAAGAGTTCAAGAGAATTCATTTTTACAAAAAGGTCTTAACCATTGTACTAGCACTGAAACTGTTTGATTGAAGTATCTCTTCTACTTCAGATATTATTGTTTCTGTTCACATATTTTTTTGTAGCTCTGATCACTGGGCTGCTGGTATTTCTATTGCTTATTGTGATTCAACTGGAAAATGTCTTATCTGTGACAGGTGGAGTTTGAAATGATTTTATAAAATTATCTCAGCCCTCTAGTTGTATGTATTTATGGATCTGTATATTGGGTAATCAAAAATCATCACAAAATAATTTTTAATGAATTAATCATTCATTAACTACACAACGTTTTTATTGAATGTTTATTGTATGTCAGTTCCTGTACAATACCCTATGAACAAAAAGTGAATAAAGAATAGATCTCCCAGCAAATACTGGTTAATTTTTAACTAAAATGCAATTTAGTCACAGTTACTATGGGGTTCATCATTCAAATCCTAATGATTAAGCTAAGATAAAGGATTTCAGAGACTGGTATTTTAAAACATCTATAATCTCTGATCCCTACAATTACATGATGTCTATGAATTCATTTTATAGTTTTTATAGAAATAAATGGCCACTCAAAAAAAAATGGATCCTCCATTAAAATCGCAAAGAACATTGAACAAAAGTGGAGAGTTGAGTGGAATTAAGCGGTAAAAATAAGCAAATAATATAAGTCAACAATTGATTAAAACAAGATGGTCATTGCTGTAACAGAGATATGCCCTCAATTATGGAGAAGCATAAATAAAGTAAACCTAAAACTGAGGATCAGAGAAGATTTGTGGTAACGTGTAGATCACAAGTGAAATTATGGAGAACATATGTTAATCTTGATAGGGAAGACAGACTTAGCAGCTAACATTCAGAAGAGGTATGTCTTCTAGACTGAACAGAATAGTGGAACTTATTTGTCTACTACACTCATAGTTCTATCACAAGGTCTGCTATATCTAGTGTCTTCAGAAGATACTTGATGAATGAATAAATGTAAACCAGTGTAATTGTTCATATATTTGTAACAGAGTGTGGGGAAAATGATAACTTTAAAGGATGCAGTTTTAGTGGTATAAGGTCATAAATATATCTTCTATATCTCTTGGAATTAACTTTGTAGTTTATTCTACAGGCAACAAAAAGCCATGGAGAATTGTTTTCAGAAATAGACATGGAAACATTAACTACTTTGCCTGAGTATCAGATTCTACAGCGTTCAGTGCTTGTTTCTGCAGCAATCCTCAGGAATACATGAGAAAACATGTATATAACACTTGAGAAAGTTTGTGCTATCACATCCTTCATGGATAGAATCTTTCTAGAAATAAGTTCAAAGGAGGATTACATCATGTGTCTTGGTCCTGAGTGTGGATATATTCTTGCTAAAAATCTTAAAACTTTGTGAAAGGGAGTTTGGGGTCTGGAATTTTACCCTACTTTCCATCTATTAAATTAGTTTCTTATTCTGTCATGAATGTTCACAGAAAACACAAGATTCCTGTTTCATAAGCAATTGATTTTATAATGTACATGACAATAAGCACCTCATTTCTCTTTTTGTTCTTTTTCTTTTTGGCATATGGAATGGTTTTTTAAACTATGTTTATTAGGTAAAGTTTGTCTACATTCTTGCATATTTGGTGATCATATGTTCAAACCTTCAAAAACAATATGTATTTTGATTGATTAACCATTTTGATTGATTTACTTAGTATGATCAAAGTTAAGATGATTATTTTTATATGAGGATTTGGTATTACCATTTTATTTTTGGTTTCTCATTCTACCTAAATCTTTATCATATTGATAAACTTATATGGAGTTTTATCTCATTAAGCATAAAAGCCCCTTTTAATATTTCTTAAAGGGAATGTCTGGTGTTTGCAAACTTCTCCAACTTCTGTTTATATGAGAAGATCCTTATTTCTCTCTCATATGTGAAGTGTTATTTACAGAATACAGTATTCTTGACTGACAATTTTTCTTGATGATTTTTAATACATAATTCCATTCTCTCCTTGCCCGGTGTATTTCCTCTGAGAAACCCAGTATGAGTTTCATGGATTTGCCTTTTTGTTTTCTTCCTTTGCCCCCTCTCATGCTTGATATTCTGTTTTGAATTCTTAGTAGTTTCAGAACAGTGTATGTTAATATGTCTCATTGCATTTAGATATGCAGGTTCTTGTAATTACGTGAGCTTATATATGCCTTTCTTTCTCCAAGTTTGAGAAGTTCACCTGTTTTTTTTTTCTTTACATAAATTATATGCTCTTTTCTCTCACTCTTACCTTTCTGGCATGCCCATCACCTTCACACTGCCTTTCTTAAAGTAGTCAATGGATGTCAGAGTGTTTCTTCATTCTTTTTTCTTCACATATCTCTTTCTTCTCCTACCTGAGTCTTTTGTGTGTTTTGATAGGTAAGGGCATTAATTTGGTCCTCCAGTTGATCTAGCCTATTTCTATAGCTTTCTGTGTATTTTGTGGCCTTTCTTATTCTTGCTGCATTTCTCTGTTCATTAAGTGACTGTATTTTTGTCATAATTTTCCCTGTATTTGTCCCGATTTTTTAAAAATGTCTTTATCTTGACAATTTTGGACACATTGTTTGATGAGAATGTAAGATCACTCATATATTTGATGCTGAGTTTTAGAGAATTGTTCCCTTCTCTGGTGACAAACACCTTAAGGTCTCAAGTTACCTTTTTTTGGTGTGTGTGATTTTTTTGTCTTCCAATTTTGCTTAATTAGATCTTCTAACCTGGAATTTTGTACTGTCCAGTCATAGCTAATTGGTAGCTTCAAAGTACACCCAAGAGAGTACATTGGGGGAAGGAAGTTACCATTCCTGATGCCCACTTTAGCTACTGGCTACCACCAGTCTTTTGTTCCTAAGCTCTGTTCTCTGTTGTTATATGTAGTTTCTGACTCTACATTCTGTACATGGTTTTAGAGAACCCATAGGAAGAAGGTTCAGAGAATCCAGAAACAAGGAACCCATGCCATTCATCTTTCTGAAGTCTGATGTCCTGAAACTCTCTACCAAAGTCTGTGTGTGTTACATGCTGGAAATTACTGCACTTTCCACACCAGTGGGTTAGAGAGGTACCTTTTCTCATTAGTTTCTTTGAGAGCACAGGCCAGTGGTTGTGCATGAACACAAGGATCATCTATTGGTATGTCTCCAGTCTCTGGGAATTCCTTGGTCCAGAAGCCCTATGTTGGAAATATCATATGTGCAATATGACTGTGTTTTCCACACTAGCAAGATAGATGTCTTTGGTTGCAGTTTCTTTGTGAACACAGAACAGAGATATACAAAAACCGGGGGGGGGGGGGGGGGCCACAGTGGCCATACCTCCAGTATTTAGGAATCCCATGGTCTAGAATTTCTATGTTAAACAGTATATATGTACATACATGATGTGCTGTGTGGTGACCCTGAAAAATCACTATGCAAACCAAATTCACTGTGGCCTCCTGTGGCATTCCTCAAAGAACAGACTGAAGTCAGGTGGATCAGGGTAGAATCATCAGTGTTCCCAAGCTCTCCAATGTTATCACAGACATTCTTAAGAATTCAGGGACCAACCAGGGCAACTGTGTGGCTGTTTCTGCTGCCAAACTCAGTCCTGGGTCACCTGGGTATCTTTTATAGAATTGTGGAACAGGCTATGATCTCACAGTGAATTGTGTTCTCTCCTAATTGGAGGAAGGGCTGATAATCCTCCCAATGCATTGACACTGTTCCTGACTCACTGTTTCTTCTCTGATGGTTTCTGGCTTTCCATCTGAGACACCCATCCTCACTCCCCAGCTCTGTCTTAATGTGCTTGTTCTTTCCAGGTATAATCCTCAATATTCCTGAGAGACACAACAACACAAGGGGCCTGTCTACCATTGTCCTCTTCAGCATGTCGTGCTTTGATTGGCACCCTTGTTTCTCTAAGTCCATAAGTATGAAGCTATGTAGAATTGGATGGAATATATAAACTCATCAAGTTTGTGTTATTGCTAAAGAGAAACCATATTTTAAGACTGTTCTTTTTCTGAGGAAAGATGAAATCTAATAAATAAACACAACCTTAAAAACTGGTTACCAAACCTGACAAAGTATAAGAGCACAAGAGATCAGTGGATAATATTTTTTCTCAAAATAAGGAATATATTTCATACCTGGGGGGGGGATGATAATCTAATACTAATATATTTCTGTTTTGTTATGCCTTTCTGTATATGTCATTCCAGTATGTTCTTCTCTTCAGTGATAAGCTAATTACAGTTCTAAATTGGAGGAAACTGGTGTCTACTGCTGTATTTCATATTTCTTGACATAAGAATAATAATGATACACTAACACTTTATTGAGAACTGTGCTGTGCTTTATGTAAATCATTACATTTAATCTTCACAACCCCATCTGTTAGGTTCTATTTATTATTATTCTTATTTTACAAATGAGCTAAGTGAGGTAGAGAAAAGATAATTACTTAAAGTCACCTACATGGAAAAGCTGGATTTTTAAGGTAGAACTGACAAACTTCAAATCCATTTATTATTAGTAAAATGTTTTAAAATTTCAAATAATTATTTCAAAACCTATAAGAGCATGTTTATGATTCTGTTATTTAAGATGCATTTTATGTTCTAAATAGTCCTACCTTTTTAGGTAACCAAGATAGTCCATGGTGCCTTTATGAAGTTGCCACATAGGAACTGCAAGTCAGGTTTTCCTGTTGGAATTTTCCTGTTGGAATTCCTTCTGGGAATGTAAAGATTATCCCAACAGAAAGATAAGAGCCAAGAACATATGAGAAAGAGAAGAACCAGGAAAGTTTTTCCTTCTCTTCCTCTCAGTCTAAGAATGGAAGTTGTTAGAAATTCCAGAAAACCATTGAATATCTCTTACAGTAAAGAAGTGTCAAGACCAGAGGCTTACTTGACTCTAGCTCTTCCTGACAGCAGAATGTAATGTCTCTCTAGGGTTCTCATGGAAGTTGTTCACACATTAGGGAGTTTTATCTCTGAGACAGGAGACAGCCCTCAAATGACTATCAATGGAATCATCGAAGATGGGAATCAGATTAGTGATCAGATTGGGAAAAACAGTAAAGTCTTGATACACTAAAATTGGGGGCATTAAAAATGGAGTACAGGGACAACAGTGTGATGTGAGATTAAATACACCTAGGAGAGGTTGATTATCTATTACTCTCAGTGTATATACCTAAAAATCATAAATACCATAGTTGACAAAATAGAAGACCAAAAATAGGGAAATACCCAAAGGACAAAAAGTCTGGTGGAAACAAACCTTTAAAAGACTGTGTCTTTTCCTAACATTCCTAGTTTCCATATCTTAGGTACAGATTTCTCATCATGTATGTTTAGGAAGAAGGACACATCTTGTGCTCTACAGGGTAATGAGCACTGTCTATGTACCTATGCATACTTAAGTTATGTTGAGTGAAAAGGATTTAAATCCAAGTAAACACTTGACTTCTCAAAGAATGATGGGCATAAACAAAGTTCACACGTGTACACAGCTGTTTAGACATTGAGACACATGAATGTTCTACATATATTTATCTACTGCTATCCAACCATGCAAAGCCTCTAGAAAGAACTTTCCTATTTCTGGTGAAGTCACCACACTGTCCTATCACTTCCTTACACCCCATTATGATTGTAGGACATATTTTTTCTGGACTGTCAATTCAACCCACTTTATATTTCCCCTGTTTCTGAGACAGAGGGCATAGGCAATATTCAGTCCCCTTAAGAGTAGAATTTTTCTAGAAAATTTTAGGTGCTTTCTCTTATTTCTTTTAACTTTGTATAACATGAGAAATAGATTAGGTTTAGTTTCAGGTATTTGTGGCCAAAATTTAAGATAAGTAACTTTCTTCAAATTTATTTTGACTTATTATGTTTGGGGGATATGCTTAAGGGTTAAGAATTGTTAACTTATGTACTTAACATACTACAAAAGGTCATTTTTGGCTAAAAGGAGTAAAAATGTATGGAAAACCACATTTTTAACAGTCTATTCTCATAGACACGTGTCAATGACAAAAGCAATGTCTGGATAATATGCCATAGGACAGCTCAAGGGCAAATTATAAACAGTAACAGAGGCATAGGGATTTACAACCAGGGGCTGTCACTTTATTAGTCACATACATTGCTGACTACCATATGATCTACTTAAAATACTTTATTCTGAATTTCAAACTGCAATTAACCAATTGCTTATTAACTGGTTAGGGACTATAGGTAAGGACATTTTGTATCATTAAATAATATGTGCAACATTTCTCAAAATTTTACTCTTTATTATTTTAAAAAGTAAAGCATGCCTTAAATTACAAAGGGGGAAAACCCAGAAAATGTTAATGACTGCTGCTTCCAAGTCAAATCACTTAATTTGGTGTTATGTGCTATGTTAATTTCAGTTTTCTCACAGAAAAATAAGGCTAATTGGAGGTTTATCTGACATTTCTTCTTTCAGTGCTGTGAGTTCTATCCCTTGCCATTTCTCTCTGGCAAATTGATGCACACCATTACTTTCTAAGCACACTTGGAGGCAGCTGCTTCAGCACAAGTCTCCTTTTGCTGAATTCCACAAATTTAACCAGCTATCTATTAAAGAAGACAGGCTTTGGCCTGAGATTCAGAAGAGGGGCTTCTAGTTCCAGCTCCTCTATCAGCTTACAGTATTATCTTGAAAAAGCCATAGCCTCTTTCTTGTCTAACTTAAGGAGTTAAGGTAATCTCAAGTCTCCTACTCATCTGGCCCACCACTCCCCAAAACAGTTTTAGTTCTAATATTTTAGTGTATGATTATAGGAAAGAAATATATCCACTGTGAGAGCAGAGAACAAGGATGAAAGACAGTGGTCTGAGTGAAAATTAGTTCAAGATAAAAAAGCAAGCTAGCAATTTGATCCAAAAGATAAATAAATGAAATGGCATGTGGCAGGGTTGCAAGGATTTGCCTTCCAGATTCACAGATTTTGGAAAGACAGTATCTCCAGCTCTTTTCCAATTTGGCATCTTCTGCCACCAAATCATCTCTGAAACCAACCATTCACTCATTATGTCCCTAGCAGGGGACTGCCCTAGACCACACTCTCTCTTTCCCTTCATGTTCCTTTACTCTTATAATGACATAGCAATAGCATAAAGAGTAAAAAGGCTGAGAGAAAAAATAGACTGCATAGATATAGAGCAGTACAGTAAAGGAGCGTTCATGTCATAAAGGAAACCAAAGTCTTGCAAAAGGGAGATGATGAAGCAGAGATAGATGTCCCACATCTACCTGAGGCATAAATCTTATAAAATAAAAAAAGAATGAAGGAGCTGTAAGCAGAGAACAAACTCAGACATTCCCAGGAATGTTTGAATAAATCAAAAAGTAAAAATGATTACCCACATCTAGAAGAGACTATACTGTCAAATCCCCAAGGAAGAATCTGAAGCCCTTTTGCTGGCATTATTCAAATCCAGGCGAGTCAGGGCATCCGAAAGACACACCAGTGGGAATATCCACCAGGATCTGATGACCAAGCTATGTGACTTTACAAGCCTTTTCTTGCCTGCCTATTTTGGTGCCTAGAGGAAAGCTGCAGCAAGGACCTCAGAGCTACAAGAAGAATAATGTTGGAGATATTATTGTAGCTACAACAGGAATTGAACATGGATTTACAGGGATTAGGAAATAAATTGTTCTTTTGGAAAATGGAATAATTAGATAAGAGTATGTTTTCCCTGTGTCTGCGCAAATTCTTTGTTGCCATAAAAGTGAGCAGCTTCTTAAAAATAAAAATAAATTTTATAAAAGCATCTGGGTTCTTGTGGTATTTGCAGGTTGGTGAGGGATTACTTTTGGGGAAGAGAGGCACTTTATAGTTTATCAATGTAGACAAATTCAAGTATGTAACAATTTTTTTTCACCTATATAACATAAGGAGAATAATCTGACAAAGATCACAACTCTCCAGTCCAACCAGATGTGGTGCCAGTCTGTGCCTAGTGCAGCTCAAATCTGCTCAATTGTAAAGAGCTTCTGTGAGTATCAAGCTAAGGAAAGGACACTGCTGCCTTCCATGATGGTATCAAAGACTAGTGATACAAGACAGGAGTTTGTCCAGTATGGTTCTGTTTCTCACAGAGGACAGTACCCTGTGACAGGACTATTTCTGTTTCTAGAGACAGGGAACTCCCAAAGTCACACTAAACAGGTTTGCAAGTGAATTCTGCACTGAAACTGAAGCACCAAAGAAAATAGCTAATTTAATAAGCTAATTTAATAGCTAATTCAATGTAGGAGGCAATCCATACAGAGCCTCAGCTTTCACAATGGACATTTCTGATGCTCTTGTGAATTGAATGAGTTTCTACTTACGAGGACTTTAAATCCATTTTCCCCTGCCATTCTGACCAAGCTCCACCTGACAAAGTTCTTATATTCTTTTTCTCCTCCCAATTTCATTAAGAAATATTTGACAGAGTGCTGTGTAAGTTTAAGGTGTACAAGATGAGGTTGTCGAATGTTTATCACAATATGTTCAACTAATATTCATATTCTCCCATAGATACAAAAGAAAAAAGAAGAAATTCTCCTAGGTTTGAGAACTCTCATGATCTACTTTCTTATAAACTTCCCTCTATATCATGTAACACTGCCAGCTGTAGTCATCATGTTGTACATTCATTCCTGGTAGTTAATTGTAGCTTGAAGCTTGTACCTTTGGTCCATCTTTTTCTATTTTCTCCCCTATCCACCCCCATACTCAGCCTTTTCTCCCCTATCCACCCCCATACTCATACTCAAATCTGAACTTTTTTGGGGGGGAGGGGGTGTTCTTTTTTCTTTATAAGATTCTGTGTACAAGCAAGGTCATACAGCATTTGTCTTTTTTCTGTCTGACTTCCTTCATTTACCATAATGCCATCAGGGTCTACCTTCTAAAGAATACGGTGTCATTCAGTATAAATCTTGAATTTCTTCTGAAACAGTTGGATCCTAATGAAAGCTTACAAGAAACTATAAAAGAATAAAGCTCCCTCCTTAAACACAATTTTTTCTATTAATTAAATTAAAAAGCAATCAGATTGACTATGTAAAGTTAACCTTGAGTTCATTAGAGCTTCAATATCATACCTACTGCTGAGCTGATGACAAGTAGGGGTTTTTCAGAAATCAATGGATCCAATTAGCACCAGGTCCACAAGTCAAGTGCTTCCAGGCTACAGATTATCGGTGACATTTCTAAACACAGATTAGCAGGTAAAGTCAGGACAACCTTTTCTGTACTTTTAAAAAATGATCAGGGAACAAATACTCCTTCCAGTATTTTTAATCTACTATATAAAGAAATCTATTGCCCCACTGATCCATACACTCAGGAGAAGGGTATATATTGACTTAAAGAACCCCACACAGGCTTGTCAATAAAGTTTGCACTTTTCACTTTCAGGAACATACATATCAAATACCTTGACTGTATCAAACTCATTATTGTGGTAAAATTATATAGTTGTTTGTTGATAACAAAGTTAATCCTAGAGTCTCCCTTCATTATAAGATTTCAGATATCTTAAACACTTGATACTTTCTCCCCAAGTTCATTACAGTATGTTAGAAGATGATAAAATGAACAAATGGCAAATAGTTGAACAGAAGTTCAGTAACAACTGATCTTGCAGTTCAATTGCTTGGTATTTTCCCCTCCAAATATGTGCTTGTGGTTGTAGCTTTATAAGGCAAACATATAACATATAAGGCAAAAAAAAAAAAAAAACATTTACCAGATATCGAAAGAGAACAACAGGCCAAACAACCAACAACTGAACATCAACTTAACCAACCAACAAATCGCAGCAAAATGGGAGATGGAGTGACTGGAGGGAGGATATGGAGGGGGGATATGGAGGGAGGAGGAGGGATCAATTAATGCACAATTGTGACAAATCAACAAAGTGAATTTAAAAAATATATAAAAAATAAAAAAATAATAAAAAAATTTAAAAAAAGAAATTAAGCTCAGTGAGGGCATGGACTTTTTCTCAACTGTGCTTACTTTCCCAGAGCCTAGACAGTGCCTGGGATACAATAGGGTTCAGTGAATATTTGATGAAGTGACATATTTACAAGGTTTCTTCTTGTTACAGTGACAATGTGGAAAATATGGTTAATATCATTCAAAGTAAAGAACTTTAATTTGCACCCAAAAAAATAATATAACCCCCTCCAGTTCTGTTCGTATTGTGGCAAATGTCAAGAGTTCACTTTTTATAGTTGAGTTGTATTCCACTTTATCTTCTTTATCTACGTGGTCAGTCACATAGGATGTTTCAATAATTTTACTATTGTAAATAGTGCTCGAATGAACTCAGGGTTAACTTTATATAGTCAATCTGATTGCTTTTTAATTTAATTACTAGAAAAAAGGATTTTAAGGAGGGTGCTTTATTCTTTTATAGTTTCTTGTAAGCTTTTATTAGGACCAACCATTTAAGAAAGAATTCAATATTTATACTGAATGACACCACATTCTTGTCAATGTTGTAAGTATTTTGCCGATATTCTAAGAACTTTTTATGGTTTCATGTCTTAGATCTAAGTCTTTGGTCTATTTTGAATTAATGTGGGTATGATGTGAAATGGTGAGCTTGTTTCAAAATTTCATGACTGTTCAATTTTGCCAACACAATTGTTGAACAGACTTTCCTTTATCGTACCCTCTAGATTTCTTTTCATATATTCACTGCCCATGTAAGTGTGAGTTTATTTCTGGGTTCTCAGTTTTATTCTACTATCTGTATCTCAATTTTTATTCCATGTTTTGATTTCTATAGTTTTGTATTATAAAATTTGAAATCTGTAGGCTTTGTTCTCTTTTTCAAGAATTCTTTGTCTATTTAGTACCTTTTATGGTTCCATATAGATTTCAGTTATGCTTTCCTAGTTTCTTAAAGAACTTAAAGAATTACTTCCTTAATTTTGATTTGGGATTTTGAAAAGTCTCAATATAATGAAATAGGGGAGTATACCTCAATATAATATGTAACAAACCCACAGTTAACATCATAGCCAATGAAGACAAATTGAAAGTGTTTCCTGTAAGATCACGTGCAAAACAAGAATGTGCACTCTTCATCACTACTATTCAACAGACATTGGAAGTTCTAGTCGGAGTCATTTGGCAAACAAAAAAAAAAAATAAAAGTAATTCAAGTTGGAAAAGAAGTAAAACTATCACTATTTGCAGACGACTTGTTAATCTACACAGAAAACTCTAAAGATACCACTGAAAACACCTAGAATCAATAAATCAGTCCTAAAGTGGCTGGCCACAAAAATCAATATACACAAGTCAGTTACTGTTCCTATATGCAAATAACAATCTAAAAGAGACAGAATCAAGGAAACAATTTCATTTACAATCACATCAAAAAGAATTAAGTACATACAAATTAGCTTAACAAATTAGCTTAACGGACATAGTGGCAGTTATAAGAAGATAAAAGGAAGCGGATAGTTATCTCATGCATTGGAAAACTAAAATATTAATAATAAAATGACCATCTTTCCCAAAGCAAACCACAGGAACAATAACTTCAAATTTATTACCTCTCAGTAGTAAGCAAAGGTATAGAAAATAAAACTGAAAACCACATAGTTCATCCCTCCTCATCAGTAATCTAAAACAGGGATAAACTTTCTCTATAAAGGACCAACTAGTAAATACTTCAGACTTTACAGGCCATATGGTCTCCGTCACAAATACGTAAGTGTGCTATTGTAATACAAAAGCTGGCACACATAATACACAAATAAATGAGTATGATGTGTTGCAATAAAATTTTATTGATGGATACTGAAATTTGAATTATATAGATTTTCACATGTTTTGAAGTATTCTCTTTTTTAATCATATATAAGTGGAAAAAGTATTCACATCTGATCCCCATGCCATAGTTTGCTTGTCAACCCCATTCTAAAATCTGAATACTTTAAAATTCACCTGTGACCATGGAAGAACAGAGTATGTGATTTCCTCATTTTGGCCCTTCGATAGGCTACATTCACTAGTGGTTTTGTAGCAGTTCAATCAAACTAAACAAAGAAGGATGTGTAAAGGCACTGAGATTCACAATTATGTTTACTGTGAAGATACCAGCCAGATCATCATATCTGTTCTATTATAGCAAAATACAACATCATAGCATTGAGGCGAAGAGAGACTGCATCTTTATAGCTGAACATCAAGTGAAAAGATTAGGAAGAGGACCAGAAGGGAGAAAATCCTTTTAAACTTGAAACCATTCTGGATACCTCATACAGATTCAGCTTAGCTAGAGTTTTTATCGGATTGTGCTAAGTCCTGATGATATACCTGTAGCCCAATAGTCATTGTCTAATTTCCCACTTAAGATCCATAATACTCCAGCAGTCATTGTGTCAACATTACCAGGAGGAGATATACATACAATATATATTACCTTTTAATGCAATATATGTAGAGCTAGTATATTTCAATCAGTAGTCAATCATTTTAAAAGCTTCAAGTATATACACAGTGCCTTAATGAGAAAAACGCAATATTCATTTGGTAATGGAGCATTGTTTGTATATTTTAGCAACAATTTTGGGGGGTGATAGTGACCCAAGGTGATGAAAAATGTTTCTTTGTAAGCAAAAGATTAAGATTAAGAAAGCCAGTAAGAAGCTCCTAATGCTGGCTAAAGATTCTGAGGGGGCTCAGAGCTCCTGGAAGATATCATAATTGACAAGTTACATGATTAGATGCTGTATGGAGTTAAATTAAATCAATGTATAACAAAGTATACTGTATTAGATTGTCTGATTTTGGCCTGATTCTAAAAAGTCTTATTTCTAAGAAATAAGATCATTTTTTAAAGGAGAAAAATCCACTCTAAATTCTTGAATTAAAAATTATGCCCCATGAATTCTAAACTATAACAATGACAATAAAATGATTGAGATGTCCAAATTCATCTAATCACACATTGTCTGGCCTATTCAAGCACATACCACAACACAAAGGAGTAGCAGTCTGGTTTCCCCCTGCTATCTGTAAATAGAATGTATGAAAGATTATGATCACAAATGTAGATTGCATTCTACAGAGAAGATCATTTTAAAATTTAGTCTATTAAAATAGAGAAAAAGCAGAAGTTTAAAAGAGCAATATTAATATTCTATTCAAATCATCTCTTGATTTCTATTTTGAAGGGCACCATGAGACAGCCTGATTTTATTACAGTGAAGAAAAATAAAATGTCTTCTTTCCATTAATCAAAATGAATGGTAAAAACACATTCACTAAAAGCTAATACTGACAAGTCCAAATGGAAAGTGTGATTTTGTGAAAAGATAAAAAATAGCTTTCGAAATATTACAATCAATTTTGAAAAACTTATTTTTTTCTTCCATAGCTTTTCAGCTATTGTGATCTTTAATCCCAAATGCTTCCTGAGTGATTTTATTCTATCTCACAGAAGAAAATGACTATTTAGCTTCACATTTAATGTCAAACTCGATTTCAGCATATGCATTAAGACCAGACTCCAGCAGACCCTGATCAATACATTTGGTTATGAACCAGAGGCCCTTGGCTCAGTCAAAGACCTTGACTAGAGATAAAGGACTGAGAGCTGTCACTGATTTATACTCTTTCAGCAGTACACTGACAAGTGACACCCCAGGAAACAGAGCAGAAAATCATGTGAAGATACCAACCAATCCTTGG
Organism: Uropsilus gracilis; assembly: GCA_004024945.1. NCBI lineage: Eukaryota > Metazoa > Chordata > Mammalia > Eulipotyphla > Talpidae > Uropsilus > Uropsilus gracilis. The sequence continues at coordinate 29,073 of PVHY01000750.1, read as the reverse complement.
GGAAATGCTGACCAGCACAGGCTAAGAACTGCGTGTAAAAGCCAACAGAAATGAACCTTTCTGAAGCACAGTGCTTCAGTGCAATCCAGACATTGCCCGCATCTAGTTGAAGTCATTCAATAAGCCACCGGGGCTCCCTACCAGTTCAGACTGAGGAGCTTTTTCCTCAGGTGAGGTCAGAGAGGTGCTAATCAAGTAGAATACTGTCTCAACTCTTTAGTCACAGTTAACAAACAGCTCACTTTGACTACAGACTGTGACTAGAAGATTCATTACAGTTATACAGCCTCTCAAGGATTTGGTCATAGCCTGAGATATTACTACAGGTCAAATACCTAGTTGGACAAATGGCAACAGAGAACTGTTGATAGTGGGTCCTTATCACTGGCAGCCATCCAGTGTAGTAATTCTGCTGGTTATGACTGATTTCACTTGATAGTTATGTAATAACACAATAACAATTCCTTTTCCTGAATGATAAACTGGAACAAGATTTGCAAATATTGCGCAGCTTTGCTAAAGAACATTGCAGCTCATTAAAAGTTTTGAAAGTTGCACTAGCAGGTCAACCAGATAAGTAGAAAGAAATAATAACTTTTTTTTAAAGTAAGAGAATGCAACAGTCATTAATATTTTAACAGCCAGTCATGGATGATCCACTTAAACCCACAGAGTGAAGAAGCCTGAGCTTCTGGACTTAATACCTACATTTCTTCTGAAGAGAAGCCATAAACAGTTAAAAGAGCATCTGCATGTGTGTGCAATACTTCATAAGAAGGATTAGAACAGATAAGCCAAACATCCAAAATCTTTAAATTAATGCTTGGCTATTAAACAGAGAGAAAGTAATTAAGAGGCAAATATGTTTCAAGGAAAAAAAAACACATGAAAAACTGACATTTAAGTTCAAAAGGATTCATTTGAACAAACTTGCCTAACGAGTAGATAGGATGAAATGATTTCTCACTCTCTAATGCCTGGCAGTTGTCAATGTAAGCATAAAGAACTCATGATTTCTCTCAGTAATTTCAGAGAACACAAATTGTCAGAAAAGAAATGTTGTTTAAATCAGATAATCCATATGAGAGTGTCCTGTACATAGTAGGTAGTTTATGAAAATTTGTTTCATTCCTAATGTTTGATAGGTCAATATGGTGGTGGTGATTTTTGTTGTGGTGGTTTTGTTTGTTTGTTTAGAGAATGTTCATTCGGCACAGACACAGACACAGTTCTAAAGAAAAAACCAGTAACAAAATCTCTCTTAGCTCTCCTAGAAGACCTATAATTATTCCAATACAGTAGCCCAGACATTGTCAGTCCACTTTTGAGGTAAATTCTGGTGAGAAACATTCATTTGTTGAAGTTCTAGGTAGTCTATTTGAGATATTTTACATTTTTCTTTTTTTCCTTTGGTGGGGAGGGCTTGTTGTTGTTGCTTTTAATAACAACAGCTGCGCTCTGAATTAGCTTCTTTTTGTTCCTTTGAAAGTAGTTGGAATCTGGTGGGTTTGAAAGATGCTTCTTCGAACCATTGATCAAAGATTCTTTTCCCTGAGAACTGGTTTACTCCCTCACTGTACATTAATCAAGTCCTCCCTTTTCTCAAGCACTAAAAGTGTTTTCCTTCTATCCCTCTAGTTTTAAGCCTGACTCCACTTTAGGAAAGTTGATGAAGTGGCTCTGTTGTGAGGGAAACCCAGAGGGGCTTTCATCTCAAAGACCACAGATTCCATCTCCTACCTTCTGACCCATTTGGTAAACTACAAGGCTGCATCTAATCTGACCCCTTAGAGCCCCTCCATTGTGGGGTTGAAGTCAACACCTGAGAACCGGCAGCAACCAATCTTGCATGCCTGTGAAGTGATGACCTGTAAGGGACAACCTCCTGTGGGACATGACCCTTGAAGGAAGGCACATCCGGCATCCATTTTCCAAAGGACACTTTTTCACTTTCGTTGCTGTGAGCATCTTCAGTCATTTATCTTCTGTAAGTAATTTTATCTTTTGCTATAAACTTTTATTGGTCAGCTGTGGTTCTCTTAGATTTAAGCTCTAATTAGGAATCATCTTGTTTCTATAAACCATTTTTTTGTCTGAGTAGCACTAGGTAGTCATTACTAGCAACTTCCTTATCCCATACCCAAATTTTGGCTTCCTAATCATTATCTCATTATTTTTATCTGTGTTCTTCCTGACTTAGTCTTATTCTGAGAACACTCATGATAACTCACAATGATAATAAATAACTAATATTTGCTAAACCAAAACACTGTACCAGTCTTTTAAGAAATAAGAACATGGTTTTAGAAATCTAACCTAGAAATCAAGTCTAGCAATGTCTCACTAAGTTTGCTCTCTATTTCCCAAGTTGGTTGTTACATTCCAATATAAATTATTTCCCTCTTTTAAAAATTAGAAATGAGCAAATTTTTAACCACATCACTTTTTTTTGAATTTCACAGTAATTTTGGTTCCCTAGTTTTCAGTTGGTTCCAATTTGTTTTCCTTCCCTGACAAGAATTACTTTTATATTTCAATTAATCAGTATATTGAAGAACAATTAGCATATTTCTCATAAAAGATGCAAGTCACAAATAGAAGTTTAATTGACTTTAATTAATAATAATATTACCAGGCAATTAAATGCCACTTTATACTTTGCAATGTCCTTTCATGTCCACTAATTCATTTAATTAAAATTTTAGATGCTTTCCCAGACTACTTTGACTTCTGACAACATGCTCATTTTTTTCCCAGCTATGGTAAAGAGATTTATAGTGGTGTCTTTTGTTTTTTGCCCTCGAGTTAGGACATAGTATCTAGTGAGGTGTTTACATGATAATTTTGACATTTTAATCCTCAACCTGGTGAGAAATCTACGGGAAAACCAGAATAAAATCTTTGATCTGGGTCCTTTTATTCTTTCAACACTGACTTCTACTTTATAGGTGATAAACCTTGGTCAAGGGTGACTAACCAGAAAAGAATCCCAGCTCTCTTTTTGTCCAGTGACAAACTTCTGGGTCTTTGACAGGAAGCAAAGTCACAGAGCTGTGGGGAGACTGTGCATCTGAGAGCACTCCTGTGCTCACGCTTATCTTGATGCCTTTTCAGGTCTTTGAAATTTTCTCCACACATAGAGATACTCTGACAAAGCAGCTCCTTACATTTTATAACATGATTGCTTTCAATGTCATGAACAACCTCATCAGCTGTGTAAAATGACTTTGAATCTTACTTGACTCTGGCCTTTTCTTGAGCAATTTTCACTTCTAGTTTCCATGCTGTATCCCAAATCATGGGATCAAGTCCAGGGACCACAGCAGCAAAATCCCAGTGACTTCTAGTTTTTGTGTTATATAATTCATATCAGGAAACAGTATACTAGAATGGTGAGCTTAAGTTAAGCATGCTAAATGGCTAAGTTTATTGAAATTACCCACTTCCCTTCAGTAATATTCCACAGTGCCTTCCTCTTTGAATTTAAAGGTTGGAAACAGTTTCATCATAAGTGATCATAAAAATCATGCAGATAGTCCATCTAAAGATATGAATAAATTAAATTAGATAAGGGAATTTTTACTCTAAAGGAATGCGTTTAGACATCAATAAAATAAAAGAGAAGCAAATGTGTTCTAAATCATCTTTGTCCTTTGGCAGCTATATTCTTTCATTTGTGTTTTAAGAGTTTGCGTATATTTTCAGACTCTAAATAAGTAGAAAAGGAATAGACTTAAATATTCACCCTGATTTCTAACATTATTTCACTAACCAAGTGAACCTTATTATAAAGTATTTTTCTTTTATTCCGACTTTTTCATTTGTTCACACCAGAAAAAAAAAAGATTTCAAAAGAATCTTTCTCATCCACTTCCTTCATTATCACCACAGCAGGCAACTGGCCTAGGGATCACCTCCAAGAGGTTCATTTTTCTGAAAAGTGGAGGAAAAGAGTGTCTGTACATGCATAGACTACAGGACTATTCCACCAAATGAACATCCTCTGGTCAGGATATAATTTGTGAAGCCCAAATCAAAATGAACAATAGGCTGCTATTTAAAAAGGTATTAAGACTTTCCAGATGGTGACTGTGGTACAAGAAACAAGCCCAAGAAACTTAGCATGGGGTACTGGGTACCTGCTCAGGTGACACATCCATAAAACCCACCTCAAATAGAGGGAACTGTACTCTTCCTCTACCTTTACACATTGTCCTTTTTAGGACAATTAGTAGGAAAGGTGGTTTGACCAAGAATAAAGGAAGGGAACATTAATCAGAGTGGAACATTATATAGCATAATTGTATTTATTATCTACATAGCATTTAACCTCTGTAACAACATTCTGCAGAAAAGCTGTCAATATGAAAGAAACGTACAAAATGTTAGTAACAGTCCCAAATTTTGTAATTTCTAAGTGATATACACATTGTTTAAATCTGTGTCTGTTTTTTCCTAAATCTTGCCCCCACTGTTACCTCTCTTTGGGTTCAATAACACCTGTTTTTGCATCCTCCTTAACACTAGAAACAAAGACATTCACTAGAGGAAAACTAATGAATTGATAAAATGCACCGAATAAAGCAACATAGATTATGCTCCCCTAGGTTCCAACCAGAATTATTCTTTTAAGGGGCTTGTACCCTTTCTCCCTGAGCTCAGTGTCCTCACTGACTTCTGGTTGTTCCACAATCTCTACCTTGTGCTCACAACATACCCTCCCCCAAAACATTCCATACCCTAGATCTTTATGTTACATCAAAATATCCATCTCCAGCATCCCATTCAAACAAGGAAATATCGTCTGCCAAGTTAACTAATTAGATCAACATATTCATGAGTGAATAACTTAACTTGAAAATGTGAATATGTATGAATTTCAAGGCTTTATAGAAAGGTCAGTGAAATGAGATTTTTCCTGAGAGATGCTTTACTGAATTGCTCAAATTACACTTCCCAGTTATATCAGACCTGTAGTTCAACAACATTATTATCCACATGAAACAAAATAAATTATTTAGTCATGATTATCAGGTTTATAGGATAGGTAACAGGTTGTGGAAAATAACCTCAAGTCCCATGGAGCTTACCCAGACAGCAGCAATAAAACACTTTACATCTCATCTGCAACATCCTGGATTCTGTTAGTGCTAACCCTGCAGTGAACAAGATTACCACTTCTGCCAGATTTCATGGTCAGTGATTCTTTGATCTGGAGAAATACCTAGTATGGATTAAAATGAAATCATCAAAGGCTTTCTGCTGATAATCTATGACAGACTTGAACCATGTCCCCAAAGTAAATTAATCACTCATCCCACTTCAAAATGGAGTACACTAAAACAGTATATATAAAAAAAAACAAGAAAGTGTTCCTATAAAAGTATACACAATACACTTAAATCCTCAATATTGTCTTTATTAGATATTTTATAGATTTTTTATTTTATATTATCCATCTATATAGCTGTATTATATATGTATTTATATATATTATATTTTTAGTTGTTTCCCTGATTTTAATATTAAAATACTCACCTTTGATAAGAATGTTATATTGGACCTGGCAAATGAAAAGAAATTATTTTGATGTAGTTTTGGAATGTGATCTAATCTTTAAATTTAAACATAGTTGTGTCTAAGAAATGATTTTTTTAATTTTCTTTTTTTTAATTTTTAATTTTATTTCTAAATTCTTATAAATTCTTACATAAATAAATAAGGTAAATGGTTACTGGCATGCCTTCCCTCCTCCACCCCCCATCCCCTTGGCTGCTGCCATCGCCCAAGGCACCATCACCCACAGCACTAGGCCACTCCTGCTGATGTCCCAGCACTAGGTAGGGTCTAGGAACTGGTCTGAGAAGCTTGACCAGCTTGGTACATGGGATCTGCGCCTGCCCTGATCAGCAGGTGCCTGAAGCTGCTAGGAAATGATTTCTAACAAGATAACCAAATAACGCTTTTCTGACCTGATACAGGAGAAACTGGGAGGAATTTCCTAATCTTTTTCTTTCTATTCATCATGTGGCTGGGTCTGAGCTAAGAATAATATTACCTCCTTGGCTTAGAAGCCTCTGCACTACATTCCTCAGGGCCAAGTTGATAGGTTGCTTATGTTTGAAGAAACATTTTGGTTCTTTTTGAGGACCCTGACAGTAATAGTACCTGATGAACATCCTGGCATCAAATCAATAATTTGTAAGATAGCAACCATTCCACAAATGTATCAATAGCCTTGTGATCAACTATCCCTAGACTCCCTGACCTACTCCTGGACTTGAAAATGAAGAAATGCTCCCTATGCTCCACATGTCTCTGCATTCCATTCTTCCCTGTATAATCTCTCTTCACCTCCCCCCACCAGCCCTCTACTCTGGGAGATGATGTCTTGAAATGAAACTGCAATTTCCCCACAGTGGAGTCTTATGATAGTAAAGGGCTTCCTCTGTGGAAACATTTTCATGACTCAGGGCCTGGATTTCTGAGCACGAGCAATTACTACCTGGTTGGGTCAGTAACAATCGAACAATTGTCAGTAACAAATAGAAATGGACATTATTTACCCTCTTTTCAATTTCTCTTTTCCTGTCTTCCATGACACCATATTCTATAATTTATATTTTTTTCACCCTTTATCTATTCTTTGTGATTTACTCTCCTATGTCTTCTCAGGGTTAATTATGGTTCCTTCTTCTTTTCTCCTTTCTACCATTGACTGTTTCTCTTCTCTCTTTGTCACAAAGTTACAAAATCACAATGTTACATCTTCTTAGCTCAAAATCTTTATCTTTATAGTGAGTTGAAATTCCACATTTCCAATAATCTGAAACTTTCTTCACTATGAACTCTGGAAGAAAACTTCAAAAACAAAATATGTTGTTTGAGGGGAGAGAGTATTCCCTATTGTTGTAAAGGAGATGTAGTGGGGATCTGAACACTAGAAGTGAGGTTGGACTAAATTTATTTACTAAGATTCCATCAACAAAAAGTTTATAAATTTTCTATATCATATTTTTCCTCCAGAAATAATATTATTGTACCAGATTGAAAATCATGTGCCAGTGTTGTCCATTACTTTCCTATTCCTTCCATATTGAATTATTCACCAAGCTGTTTTTTTATTCTCCTATGCAAAGTTGTTGGATCATCCCCCTCTGTCGATTGTCATCATTCTCTATCACTCTCTAGTACATACAGTCATAAACCTAAGCTGATGCAGCTGATGACTTTAGTAAAAGCTCTCAGAGTAAAGAACTTGAATAAAAAAAAATAAAAGTTAATAAGGAAGGAATGAAAAGGAAAATTTTGGTCCTTTAGTGCATGACTGAAAGGGATCCCAGGGTCCCCAAACTTTAATGGGTATATGATCTAAGGGTCCAGGCATCCATTATACAAAGACAAAGATAACTGACTCATTGTGAAATATTTGTAATAGAGTTAGAATGCATAGAGAGAGAACAAACGAGATTCCTAAATTACTCATTCCCTTGACTGCAAATCCAATCAAATAGGCTCAGCTGATTCTGAGAACCTGCTATGGTGTTTAAGGTATTTCTGGGCAAGGGATGAAAATAAAGGAGTTAGGCAGGTCTGAGAGAACTGGGACAGAGGGAGAAAAAGAAAATATGAATAATTCACAGTGAGGTAAAATAATGATTGCTATTGTCTTTGCCGCATATAGGCACAATCTCCCAACATACCCTTCACCCATATGTCTTTTCCAAGCATCTCCAGTAATAATGTGATAGGCATGGAAAGGGGATTTTCCAGGGCCCTCACCCACTTAGAGAAGGGTGGAGCTGAGCAGTGAGGCAAAGCTGAAGATGATAAAAAGAAGGCCTGAAGGAGGTACAGAGAGCAGAGAGCCATGTGAAGAAGAAGCCACTTCCGTCTCTGCCTTGGACTTGTACCAGAAACTTGGGCAACATGGAAGAGAGACTTAGAAGGGGTGTTGGTGAGAGACCTGGATGGGGAGGCTAAGAATGGCAGACTTTTTCTTCACTTGTATTTTGATTTTGCCTTTCCTTCCAGACTTGCACCACTTCATCTACCCCTTCCATATGGTTCTCCATCAGAAGGTGCCTTTAGTGACAAGTTTTCAGTGGTCCTGCGTCAGTCTGCCCCTGTTTGACTGGGCATTTATCCACAAGGAGATAGGCAATTTTGGTTTGTCCTTAGGGAAACTATTTTAACTATATTCTTTCTCTTCTCGCTATTGTATACTAATTGTATTAAAGCATTTTTTCTACTGAAGCTTTTGTTAACTGTAAGTTTTGTCTTGTGCAACAGATGGCAGAACCCATATAGAGCAGTCAAGTTTGGGGATTCTGGAGTGCTCCTTATAACAGCATGAGATGCAGCTATGTTAGAGCTGGGTCATTTTGCCTTGGTGGGTGGAGTCTGACAGAAGATGTCACACAAGAGGACAGTCTGGGAGAGGAAGGGGTGTTCAGGTTTGTAAACTTGGGTTGGGCTGTTGTGGTCTGAATGGAGAGTAGGAGAAGTCATGGATCTTTGGTCCACAGGTTCAGGCACAAGCCTGGAAAACTGGTAACCTGGGGATCTGGCTTGTCTGTTGAAATGGTAAAAGTTGCTGTTTGGAAGCTGAAGCCTTTTGGAATTCCCAGGGACTGCAAGGAAATGCCAGAACAAATTGATGCCATTTTCTCAGACACATGTGGCTGAAGGATCCATGTTCAAATTGGGATTGAGAGACTTGGACTAAACTATGCAGTGAGAAAACTGGGAGCCTCCTGGTTTCAGGGACTCTTTGCTTGTTTGTTCTTTCTCCCTTTTGTAAATAAATCCTATTTGATTTGCTTCAACCTGGTTTGGTTTTGCAGCCGCCTCAGGAAAGACCAACCTGGCAGAAGCCAGAAATTTAAAAGTGTCATTTATTTTTTATTTGGTTTGTTGGATTTTGCCCTTTTTACCCAATAACACTCATTCTGACTGCTAACAGTACCAGGGTGTATGTAGGGCCTTAGAAGCAGGAGAGAAATAGGCCTGCCTGCATTCTATATTATATAGGTTCATATGACCACTTAGCTCAGCCCCTAGTTCCCAGTACCTCTTCCACCCAGTGTTGCCGGATTGAACCCCAGGAAGACACAGGATTCTGTGTGTTTTCCTTACAAGGTTCTTGTCACTTGAATTTGTAAAAAAAAAAAAAAAAACTTCCCAAAGGTACACATGCACATGGGTGAGTGAAAGAGGCAAGTTTAATAAAGGTGAAGGAAAATAGAGGAGATAGGAAGAAAGATACTCTGAAATGCCCAAGTTCAGAATGGGGTAAAGAGATTACCAAAGTGGTTGCCTAGGTATATGTTCTAAAGACTTTATGAAGAATAATTGAGCCTTATCAGTCCTTAATCTTAATTGGCTAGATTCACAGAGTGGAGGGATTTCCTTTGTGTGGTTCTGGAGTGAACCAGGAAGACTATATTGGGACAATGTTGAAAAGCCCAGGAGCCTGGCTGAAACTGCCTTTGCCATGCTAATATCCCTTGTCTCTTCAGATTCCATGAGTGGACAATCCCCAGAATCTTCCAGCTTGGCCAGGTCAGAGAGTGACCCTTAGTTTTTCTAATGGCTCTTCTATGAAAGTTTCATAGTCCTCCTTCTGGAGGTCTCGTCTACCTGTTTCTGTCTCTCCCTAGAGGGGAAGTCCCCCATCCCTGAATCTGGTCTCACCAGGAAGTCTGTATCAAAGTCAAGGTGTTTTCATGTAAGTGGAGATGAGGGGGAAAAACATCTTGCCTTCACAGAGGTGTATCTGACTAAGTCAATAGTCTTTTCCTATTGACTAATTTGTCTTCAGGACACACTGATGGATTTTCCACTGCCTCTGGGTCTACAATATTCCCCTCCCAATTCCTCAGAGAATCTGCTTTGATAACCTCACTTGCATTTCCCTCATTTTTTTTCAACTTACCCTCACTACTCAAAATTTCAAATACACTTAAGAAGACTCAATTTTCCCTTCTTACAAAAGAAAAAATGAGAACATCTTTTCACTGTACTTGGGCTTCACATAGACTTTACATCAGATTCCATTTTCATTCATTATCTCACCATACCATTTCTCTCCTTTCTAAGACATTCTATTCGCATATAAAGGAAATCATCCTGTACCCCTTTGGGTTCTTCTAGGCTGGTATGCAATCAAACAAGCATCAGAGAGATCAGCAAGATAAAAATCTAAAAAAGAAGTTTAGTAATAACATGCATGCCTTCTGAATACATGGGAGAGATCCAGCTTGATTGAGTAAAGCACACTGACTCTAAAGGTCTTTTTAAAATAGCTTAGCTAAGACAAAGGATGTTGGGGGGAAGGAAAGGGAAGTTCATTTAGTTTATCTGGAAAACAAAGGAATGTAAATTTAACTTTGGCCTTCTCTAGAGGAAAGAGTTAAGATTAGATCTTCTTGGGAGAAGCCCTTACAGAGAGAAGTTTATTTATCTTTCAGAGCCTATCCATTAATCAGTCTTTCACCAAAAAGACATTATTTTGGTGGTAGACCACCAAAATACAGCAGTGTAATATGAATGTGAGGCTGAAATCAGGTAACAAAACAGGCAAAGCAGAGACCCTAACTAAACTTACAAACAGGAGCAGCTGGCCCTTTAAACCCATCTACTCCTTAGGTTTGTCCCAGCCCCTGCCAGCAGTAGCAAGACCACACTATCTTAAGAGGAGGCAAAAACAAATTTACTAATTAAAAGACAAAATAGACAAGAGCCATTGAGAGATACAAGGAACCCTTTGGCAATCTTACTACATAGTCCAGCCTCTAATCCAAAAAATTTCACATAGGTCCTTAGCTACATGTGTCCACAAAAGGCAGCTGTCCCACCTTCAAGTCAGATGAAGAAACCAAGATGGCATCACCATTCCTCTTTCAAAATGGGGAAATACAAATCCAATTAAAACAACCACAATAGTGTTGTCAATCCTACTCCAAAAGACACAGCTCCAACATTTTTTCAGCTTCAACTCTAAAGTGGCCCCAAACCAGCAACAGTCACTTGATACAATAGTAGCAACCACTTCAGACATCTCACAATGAAAACAACAGCACTCTAAGTTCTCCTCAGGTCTCCCCACAATTCCCAAGCTTCACAATTTCAAAGTAAGACAAGTTTTCAAATACCATGTTTCCAATTAGGCTTACACAGGTCACAAGTTTCTCCAACATGCTTTCCTGGGCGCCTCACCAGCCCAGGCTAGGGATGGAAGCCCACAGTGTAACTGCCTTTCCTGCCCTGATATCACACAGGGCAGTGGCATCACTGCGGCCTCCTGGCTCCTTGATGCTCCTTTGTTCTCTCTCCTTCTCCCAGCTTTCTCTCTCTCTTGCTCTCCAGCCCCACTCTTTCTTAAATTCCCAATCTGATCCTCTGGCAACAAGGCTTGGCTTCCCTTCTCCAGCCCACCAGGGTGCAATGGCAACTATCTTAATACAGCATTGCCACACTGGGGTCGTGGCCTCCCAATTTCACCACAACACCCCTATCAAGGTCAGAGGCACAGAGATGAAAGAATTCACCAGTGAACAAGAAAAGGCAGATTTATTGGAATAACCTGCAAGAGAGCAAGGGTCTAGACAGAGATCTGCATACCAAAAAGGTCTTAAGATTTTCTTTTATAACGTGTTATTTGGTGGGATGTCTATTCTTGGCTGTTGACCTTTGACACAAATGTGCCTTGGCCTTGCTTTGTTAGGGGGCTGTGGCCCCCAGTACTGGTGTTGATGTATTAAAATAGCTATTGTTAGCATTGGTGGGTGGAGATTTGGAGAAGGGAAGTTAAACCTTCTCCAGAGAAAAGAGGATTAAAAAGGATCTGTGAGGGGATAGGGAAAAAGACTGGGAAAAAGAAAGAGAGTACAGAAGAGGTGAGAAGAGAACAGAAGAGGACAGAGAAGAGCATGGAGAAGAAAGGAGCAGAGAGGAGCAGCAGGGAGGCTGGAGACCTCAGACCTGCCGCTGCCATGAGGGGCAGCAGGGAGGGAAGGAAGCCAAGCTGGGAGCTTCCATCCTCATGGCCAGCCCGGGCAGGTGAGGAGCCCAGGGAAGCATGTTGGACAAACTTGTGTCCTGTGTGAGCTGTCTTGGAGAACTGAGGAGATTTTTGCTGTGTTGCCGTTTTCAATGTGAGACGTCTGAAGCGCTTGCTGTGTTGCTGCACTGAGTTTTGCTGATGTCAGGGCCACTGTGGAGATGGAGCTGACGGAATGCGGGAGCTGTGCCTTTTGGAGAAGAACTGAGGATGCCACCCTGGTCTTCCTCGTTGGATTTGAATCTCCTGCTTTCCCAGAAGGATTGACGACGCCATCTTGGCTTCTTCTGGCTTGCAGTGAGTGCACCTGTGTCTTTGAAGAAGGAGCGAGCGGTGGCGCCATCTTAACTCCTTCATCCGGCTCAAGGTGGGGCAGTCACCATTTTGTGGACACACATGGCTGCTAAAGCCATGTGCACTTTGAACTAGAGATGGACTGTGTGGTAAGATTACTGAAGGGGTTCCCTGTACCCCTCTGTGACTCTTTTCCAATTTGTCTTTTAATAAGTAAATTTGTTTTTGCCTCCCTCTTAAAGTTTATGTGGTCTTGCTACTGCATGCACGGGCTGGGAAGAACCTGGTGTGTGGCTGGCTTTAAAGGGGCCAGCTGCTACCCTTTGTAGGTTTGCATAAGCACCCCGTTTTGTCTGCCCCCCCCCCCCCGATTTCAGCTTCAGTATTCATGGTCAAGGCTACTGGTCTTACTGCCTGGCCCATTCTCGCTCTCATGGTAATCTTACAGATTGCCTTTTATCTATTCAAGCCTCTCAAACTTGCCTTCTGTGCAAGGAATGAGGGCTTAGTTTTTAACCTTAATATTGATACCCCACACCTCCCAGTCACTTGATATATTTTTCCAACGTATACACCTTTATCAGATTAATCAGATTAATCATTGAAATTTGTGTTAATTTCTTACTCAGAAATAATCAGAGAGCCAGGCACGGTGGCTCGAGCCTGTAAGCTTCAGCCTATGAAGCAGCTGGGACTGGGGATTGCGGTTCAAGTCCCACTCGGGATAACACAGTGAGACCTAGTCCCAAAAAAATAGTTGGGCATGGTGGTACGCACCTGTAATCTCAGCTACCTGGGAAGCTGAGGCTGGGATTGCTTGAGTCTGTGGTACCCCAGGCAACATGAACCTGTGGTTCCATGGGCAAAAATAGTGAGACCTAGTCTCAAAAAAAAAAAAAAAAAAAAAAAAAAAAAAAAAAAAAAAAAAAAGGAAAAAGAAATGATATAATGACTACCCTTTTCCCAATAGTCTAAAATCTAAGCCCTATAATTAAAAACCTTCTAAAATATCTTAAATTTATCTTCTCCAACAAGCCTTCTCCCTAATCTAATAAAGCTTGTGCTTGCCAATTAGCATATTTTATTCACTCTTATTTGAACACCTTCTGTCATTCTGAATTTCTTATTAGGCAAAGGGTCTAGCAAGGGTTAAATCTTTGGGTCTAACCGAGGGTCACTTTCTGTGGTTTCGTCCACCTGCTTGCACAATTTCAATAGACTGCAGGTTCCAAAAACCATGAGGTTCTTTCCATACAGAAAAGCCAAGAGCTTAATGTAACCATAAGGGGCTAGCTACCTCACCCAGTTGGTATTCACCAGACAAGCAGAATGCAGATAACCTGTCACCAGGAATGCTAGACAAAGTGTCTCCAGGATACCACCACAAACAAACAGCTTAGAGACACCAGGCCCAAGGCCTTTAGTGCTCTCCTCAGGCAATGTCAGAGACAGTTTCAGCCTCTCAAAAGTCTTGGCTTCTCTTCCACAGTGGTCACCTGAATGAGGCTGCTGGTCCCCCTTCCTGAGGCCACGAATGCAGGCTTTCTCTTCTCCCTTGGGTCTTGAATAGCTCCAGCAGAGGCTGGAGCAGTTCTTCTGGAGATGAGAGTGGTTCTTTTATTATCAGGTGCAGGGTCACCCCTTTTAATTTGTAGTTTTAGAGGAACACTTGTTAATGAGGTTTCCTTCTATCTGCACACAGGCAGTTGCCCAGAGAACTAACTTTCATGGAAGAGATAAACACAGGGAATTTATTTACAAGTAGAAGAAGACAAATTAAAAGAACCCAAGAGTCACACTCTCACATGTGTCTTACCCCCCACCCCTTTCCTTGGGGAGTTGCATGGATTTTACCTCAGTTCTAGCGCGGTTCAGTCCAAAGCTGACAGTTCACATCCTTGTCTTATGCCCTCAGTCACTGCAGCCAATATGAAGTCAATTCCACAACAAACATGATGTCCAACTCAGGCCTCTCTCTCCCCCTCTCATTCTCCTCTTCCAGTCATCATGGCAATTTAACACTCCATCATGAACTCCTCTTCTCCTCCTTCATCTCTCCCAGCCTTCAAGAACTAGAATTCTGGGGCCCAAAAGATTCAACAAGTCCTCTGTTCTCTGAAGTAAAAATACCAACTCCTGATGCCAAATGCCCAATGCTTGATCAGATTCCAAAAGTCAGATCAGCTCTCCTCCTTGCAGTTTTTGCTGCACATTTGTCTTTTATACCTTTTTCATGCATGCCCTCCCATCATGAATCCTGATGAAGGAATCATCAACCACAACCTGGTGTGGTCAAACTATGGGTTCCCCACCTGGACCTTGAAAACAGTAGTGCATGGGAGTCAAATTAGCATAGCATTAATCAAGAGATTTACTTGAGATTTGCAGTGAGATTTCCAAAATCTACTTGAGATTTACAATACCAAGGCAAAAGAAGGTCTCCTGGATGCACTATCTCGGAGGCTGGAACCATTCTTTGGGAGGCTAAAATGCACACTTTAGGGGCTTGTGACTGCACTTGCTCTCTCAGAGGCTGGAGTGTTCTTGAAATTTCTGGAGCAGTTCTTGGAGGCACCTACATTCTCTCAAGGGTTGGTGTCCAGGATTTTTCTGAGCCTCTGGTATGGACCCTTTCAACCCTGGCTTAAATCCACTGTCGGGGTGTCCCACCCTAGAGTCTGATCTGATTATCTTTTACACTCCTATAACTGATTAGATCAGACCAACACAGCCTTTGCCAGGTCCTTCCCAGTATCAGTCTGACCTACCACAACCACAAATACAAAACTGTCTTTGATGTAGCAAAAGAAGGGGAAAAATACAATCATTCTAACCAAGAGGATAGAAGAGGGAGAAGGACCTGTTACTGACCTAAGGTGCAAAGAACAATTGCAGATACAGGAGCTGTCAGAACACAAAAGGGGTCTGTATCAGGTATCATTTTAATAAAGTTAAAAATAACCCCCCATTTCCTACCCAATAGGCAAGTTTAGAAGCTTAAAGAGATAAGGGGATTGATAAAGTTGCTATAGGAACCTAGCCAAGACAAATTAAGCATGAATATGGAAGCAGGAACAAGATACATTCTATGTTGAAGATCAATGCCCAAGATCAGGAACCCCAGCAAATAAGTGACCCACAATGGCACCCCAAGGAAGAAAGTCCACAAAATAGAATATGAAAGAGTGTCATTTTCCCTTGCTGATATCCCCTACTAGCTCCTGCTCTCTCATAGGGTATTCCAATAAATCTGACTTTTCTGTTCTTCACTCTGTCTCTAGTGAATTCTTTCAACCTCATGCCTCTGGCCTTAACCAGTTATTTCTCCTCATTACTACTTGCTATTGCAGAGGACAAGAGTCCCCTTTCTTGGGGGTTCAGAAGGAGAAACTTCACCTACTAGGAAGGTAGCTGGTTCCACAGCAGCTCTCATGAAAAATAGGCCAAGCCAATACAGGTCATTCCTTTTTAAAGACTCACAAAATGGTCCCTCTACTTCACCCTTTTCCCAGCAGTTCTTTGTTTAGGAAGTCAGGAGAAGAGTTTAGTTTAGTTTAGTTAGTTTATCTCACTGCGCTGGTGCTCCAAAATGTTGAAGACTTCATGCTATCTCAAATTAGGGAGAGAGTCTATGTGTTCTTCAAATACTCAACCAGATATTTATCTATTGTCTGAGCTTCTTTCTCAATTTCAAACAGATATAACCTTTATTTTTTCATCTTCTAAGATTGAACATCAGTATATAATGGTATCTCATGCACAAAATGTTAGGTGTACAACATTTGCATGGCAATTCTTGCATCTATTTTAGCTTTTCCATTAATCTGGAAGGAGTTCTAATACTCTGTGATATCTATAGAAAAGAAAGAATTCAAGTTACTTCCCTAAGGTGGGCTTGCAGGGAGAAGTTAGAAAAGATTGAAAGAAGAAACACCAGAGAGGGAACACCAGGAGAAAACCAATAAGAGGGACCAGGGTCGGAGATATGAAGAAGATAGTCACACTTGCTTCTTGGCCTTGGACTTGCACCAGAGACTTGGTGGACATGGAAGAAATGGGGAGGCTAAAACACCAGACATTATCTTGAGTTGAACATTATTTTGCTCTTTTCTTTCTAGATTTGCCTGATACCATTCTTTTCCTTTCATATAGATCCCTACCAGAAGATGCCTTAGACTTGTGGCAAGCTTTCAGGCCTCAGTGGCCCTGCTATAGGTCAACCCTGTTTGACTGGGCATTTACTCACAGGGGGATAGCTAATTTTGGGTGCTTACCTACAAACAATTTTAACCAGCTTCTTTCTCTTCTCTCTGCTGCACACTAATTGTCTATCATACTAATTAAAATTCATTTCTATTGAAGATCTTACACAAAGGTTTTGTCTTGATGTCGTGGATGGCAGAACTTATTTTGAACAGTCAGTTTTTGGGACCCCAGGGTACCCCTCCTTCTGCTTTGTAACAACACTTCTTCATTCACATCACAGTATTAAATGTAGTATTTCACATGCAGTAGGCATTTGAAAAGTCTTAATGGATAAGCTCATGAATAATTTTACCTAGCAACAATTCTTGCTAATATATACAATTAATTCTTAAACTGTTATAAATTTTGTTCTCTCGATATTATTTGAGGGAGGTAATATTTTAGTTTCAAGATATAGCTATGCATAAAAAGCTAAGACATGAAACAATTAATATAATATATAATATAATTATATTAATATAATATAATTAATATTAGTTATTTTCAATGATGAGGGCACAGGTTTTATTTCTTTTTTAATAAGTATTTAGGGTGGGTGAAAACAAGGTTTTCCTCAGATAAATTAGTTCACAATTATCTAGAATTATTAGTATAGCTATATGTTTATACTCCTATCACTTCTTGATGTAATTAGTAAGCTTCCCTGGAAAAAAATATTATGTAAACATTAAGTTAAAATGTCAATGTAGATCTAGGCAAAACAAGACACACAAAATCTCCTAAAACATAAATGAAACAAGACCTCCAAAATCAACTCTGACAAATGTTCATGTAAGATTTATACCATGTTCAAATGTTTACTTTTTTCTCTAATACACTGATAAAGGGAGATAGCTGCTACTAAGAAAATTTTAGTCTTCTTTCTGAAAAGCATGTAAGTTTGTCAGCTATGATAGTATCAGTTTGATAGGAGAGTTATTTAGTGCTACATAAACTCCATGAGTCTTCGAAGAACAATCTACCTAACATCAAAACTGGCATGTTCAAAATGCCAAACTGATTCTATACATTTAAGACTTAAATGATGTAGACACCAAAGATGTTGAGTTTTCAGAACAACACTGTAGGCAAAAGTCATTCCAGCAGCAATTCTCTCAAGCATGTAACTTCTTGTGTCTCTTGTATGATACCAGTTAGTTGTCCAAGCACTGTGCCAGGCACCATGATGCATTTTAGAGATAAAAAAATAAAAGACAAAGCACATTCTTAGAGGAACTATTCCCCTAAGCTGAAAATAGATCTGTAAACTATCCTTTAGCAAGGGGTTGGTATTTAACAGAGGCATATTCCAGGTGAAAGAGAAGGCACAAAGATGACCTCCTAACCTTTTCTGGGGAAATGAGTATAGAGTTGAGAAAAGAAAAAGATCATATAAACTACTTTACCTCAAAGGGAGGGTATAGTTGGATCTTGGAAAAACAAGTTGGATTTAAATGAAAGAAAGGTGTTAAATGTAGAGTGACTAACATGTATAAACCATGGATAACAAGAATGTTTTAATATTTACCTTCAAATTATCCAAAATTAAATGATTTTAGTATTCTGTAGTCTTAAATTAACTATATTTTGATTATTTAAAAATTTTAAATATATTTAAAATATATTTAAAATATATTTTAAATATATATAAAAATTTATATATATATATAAATACTAGATAAAAAATCTTTTTCATCTGTGGTTTTATCTTCTGAAGAGTTGCTAACAGTTTCCTATGAAGTCATAGATTAATCATCAAAGCACCTCTTCTGACCTACTAAATCACCAGAATGACCTCTTATTATTCATATCTGTAACATACCAGGGTACCTGAGGAAGCTGTGAACAAATATTCATAGACCCTAGAGAAGAGACATGGTGCATGAGTTAACCGAAAAAGCTCTGCGAGTAGGGATGCAAGGATGCTATGCCTGCTTAATAAGAAAAATCCTGGTTGCACTTGACATTTAAAGAAGCTGCTGGCATTAGTCACTCTCAACAATAACCTCTCAGGAAAAAAAAAAATCTAGCAAGGTATACCAGAAAGCTTGCCAGAGCAGTTCATTTTCTTTGAATAATAATTAACTACTATATTCAAAATGGTTCAAAAGTGGACATAAAATGTACCAGAATGATTATTACTGGAGAATTACTTATAACAAAAATATGTAAATAATTACAAGCAAGCAACTGTTATATTTACCTTCTAATCTAAATTATGTTTAGATGATGAAAGATAGGTCAAATAAAATATTATACTAGCATTTAAAATTATGCTTATGACAAGAGAAGATCTTCATGAACCCTGGTGGAGACTGCATCAAGGA
The DNA here is from genome assembly GCA_004024945.1 of Uropsilus gracilis. Classification (NCBI taxonomy): domain Eukaryota; kingdom Metazoa; phylum Chordata; class Mammalia; order Eulipotyphla; family Talpidae; genus Uropsilus; species Uropsilus gracilis. The sequence continues at coordinate 10,143 of PVHY01000750.1, read as the reverse complement.
CAATGACATGACCTCTGCCTTTCTTTGCCTTTAACCAGCAGTTTACTTTAATGCTTTGTGCCACATTCCACAGGATCTTGATAATGGGGTGATTAATGCTTAACCAGATATTTTAGTTTCTTCTGAGGATACTGATAACATCATTGCTTGAGGATTACCCACAGATCATTTTAAACTAATAGAGCAAAAGAAAGCTACTATTCTAAGAGGGTCATCAATAATCCTGTGACTGACTGTCTCCAAATTGCCTGGTGCCCTTCCAGACCTAAGGATGAAGAAACTTTCCTCATACACCCCAGTCCTTGCATTCCCTCCTTTGCTATATATTTTTCCTTCACTAATCACTTGGGAGATAGTTTTTGAGAATGCAAACTGTTGTTTTCCCAATTTGACTCCACTCACTAAGAAAAAAACTTTCTTTGTGGAGACCAATCTTGTGGTTCAGAGACTGGAATTCTGAGTAGCAAGGAATACAACCCAATTTGGTCAGTAACAGCATCATGCAAACTATGAAATAATAGGCCCATGATTACATGTGGAACATGATCTCAGTTAACCGTCGATAATTCCTGCTTGTCTTTGTAATCACTACCATCTCCACCCTCCTCTTCTCCAAGATCTCCATGGTACAGGGTCTTGTCTGTATATCAGTGACATGTAATTCACATAGAGTAAGCACTGGATCAGTACTTGCTCATGAATACATTAACTTTGTGATTAATGCCTGTTTTTCCCTTGCTAAGGATTTAATATTTGGATGAACAAAAGGAACCACCCATTAAGAGAAAAGATTAAGAGAAAAGTCAGATTATTATTCTCACAAGCACATATCAGAACTCAAGAATGATGCTAATAAGTTCTTATCTTTTCCTCACCACCTATGAGTAAAGAATTCTTAGGTTCCAGAATTTAAGCACAAGTCAGTGTTCATTCTCTTTCCTACCAGATTCCTCATGTTTCACCCATTCCACAGTTCCTCCTTCTACTTGGGTTTTCACATTATAAACAAGCCCAGGTGTTAATAGCTATGAAGAGTTAAAAAAGAGAGAGAAACATATATTACAAAGTGAACCATCTTTTAAACTTCAGTGTGCTAAAAGAGTCATTCTTAGTTTTACAAATCATATCCTTTTGTTGAGGGTTCATAACTTATATAGGCTAATACTACAGAGGATTGAATATGTGAAAGAAGAAAGAAAACCATACATTTTCATGAATGTGCATACCTTGTGAAATGACTATGATTTATATATTTCATTGGCAAGGGTGTTTTTCTCTGGGCAGTAATATTACAAATGACTTGCTGTAGTATTTATATAAACATGCATTTTTCCATTTCCTATAATTGGAATATAAAAATTTTTAAATAAATCAGTTGACTACCAACAATTTTCAACATCTTTTGCTATCAGTTCATAAGCATATTAAAATAAATCATAATGCAATGAATAGAGTCAAGAAACTATTAAGACAAATATTACACTATGGGACAGTATTTTAATACAATATTATATCTGAACTGAATATCACATCACACTTTTGTGTATTTCAATCATATTATAACTCCCAACACAATTTGTACACAGTTTATCAAGTTTGCCTCTAAAGATTCCTCTTGCTCGTCTTTGAAATCTGTAATTCAACTCCTCTGGAACAGTGAGTCTGAAAGCACTTCTCATTAAAATTCAAGTTTATTTATTATGAAGTTTGGATCTTGACATTAGTCAATGAAAGCTGGATCTCAGCCTCAGTGATGAAAGTGATAATTACTAAGGTAAAAATGGTTAAATCTTTATACATATGGCTGGTCATACTAGTCACTGAAAAATACACTGCTTTTGGAAAGCAGAAAAACTTGGGGTGGCATTTACATACTTGTTTATTTTATCAAATACAAGTCAATTAAATTTCAAATGACTGATCATCCTAAGAGAATCAGCAAATAAGTTTTTAAAAAGAATACATATTCTGTCCCTATAAATTTAATTTTTATATAAAGTCATTCTACATGGTCGACCAGCTTCATCCATATACTTTAGTTGCAGCCACATCTTCAAAAATATACTTCACTACAATACTCATTCTTTCATTCTTAGAACAGAACTAATTGAGAGGGTATACTGTATTACAAAGTACAATTTGCCTAAAAAGGAGATTGCCATCTCACTCATTAATTTTACATTACCATACTGTGCTTCTATTGATGTCCTCACAATGCTTTCTACACCACTTACTGTGATTGCAAAAACACACAGATTGTTCTGTCATTAAGAAGACAAGGATTTCTTGAGTGATACAAGACAAAGAAAACTTTTATGATAATTTTCTCTGGCTTTAGCAAACTGTTCTACAATTACAGTATGTGTTTATATGCAAACAGTCTTGCACAATATACATTAATGTGTAGAACTATTTCATTGTTCTTGTTCATTCTTCATTACTACTGAATTTTTAAAGATATTTTATTCTCTTGTGGAACACTGATTTAATGGCACATAAACAGAAAAAGTCTACTGACATTGTTATAAAGATGTGAGCCCATGTTAATTTTCTCCCTTTTCCCTAAATCATTGAAAAATGAATGGGAAAGGAGTTCTTGGTAAAACTGGAAGCTTAGTAGCACAATTGTTTTCATGTAGGATTTATGTACATGTGAATATACAAAAAAAAATACAAAAAGCAACCACAGAAAACACTTTAGAAACAAAAATTTTCTGTGGAATTTACTTTGGACTGAGAACTAGTGAAAGTGTTTTAGATCCCAATCTGTCACTTATGAAACACTATGAGCAAGTATAGAATGTTCATTTGTCAGGATTCTGCACTTAATAAATTAGACAGATCTTGATTTGATTAGAAGCTTTACCACTTACATCCTTGTGATCTTGAGCAAATTACTCCCTGAGCTTCAGTTTATGAAAGTGATAGAACTTATGAAGTTGATATAAATATTATAGGCATTAATATCTGTAAGATGTTTACTCTGGTATCTGCTAGATTATAACTTATATACAAGAAATAAAGGTAACATCAAGATACTACTTGGGTGTGGCAAATTCTTCAGCTTTATAACTATAATAGACAATATCTGAAGGTCTATTCAGATTTAGCAATCTATGAAAATGATTGCACTTTATGTGAAAATTCTTCACAGAAGCATTCAAATGGCAAAAATATCAACTTATTCAAAAAATTATTAACCAACACTCTGGAAAGCTCATGTGAGGTGATGATCTGATACTGAGGACAAATGTGGGAATTAAGTCATGTTCTTCTATGTGCTTTTTTACCTCTTATCAATGGACCACAGACTTGCTATCATTTATCTTTAGAACTCCAATGTTCATATTTTATGCTTATTTAAAACAAATATATAAGTGAATTAATGACTTAATGATGAAAATAAGTAGGCTAAAATCTCTGCCTTCACAGAGATGATAGTAATAGACATTTTTTAAATAAAGGATGGAAGAAGTAAATGAAATATAATGCTAGAATTTGTAATTTTATCTAAAAAGGCCAAAGCTAAACTTGCTGAGGATGTGCTATATGAATAAAGATAAGGAAATTGGTAACTTTAATATCTGAGGGGAAAGTAGGTACAAAAACTATGATCTGGGAATCTGATTAGTGTGTTAAAGGATCAGGAAGAAGTTAAGATGGTTGAAACGGAGGAATTAGCAAGGAGAGAGGTAGGAGATACAGTTAGGAGTAAGGGGAAGAATAAACAGATCGTGTTGAGTCCTATAGGCCTTTAAATGTTTTCAGTTTATTATGAAGGAATAGAAAAGATTTTGGAGTTGGATATTAGAGGTGACGTTGAAACAGGGTATATGGAAGACTTTCTGACTTTAACTTTAAACACACATCTGCCTGCTTCTCCCTACTTGAAGCAGGCTACAAGCAGGCCATTAGCAATTACCTTTACCTTGAAGTAGCCACACCTAGGCCTGCTTCTTTCCCTAATAAGCAGGCTACAAACTGTTTATTAGCATTTACACTGATCACCTTTACCACTGATATGCAAAAGTCAGCTAGTGCTCTCTGCTCAGCTCCAAAAACTGCAGAAGAAAAACTTAAAAACTGCAGTTTAAACTCTTTTGGGTTCTTTCCACCATTCCCAGCCTTCTCAACCAAAATATCAAACCAATGCAAGACTATCAGTGCAGACTAATTTATTTCTAACAAAGTGATTTTCTAATTATCCTAATAGCTATAAAAGTAACATGTAAGGAAAACTCTGATTACTTTAACATTGTCCAAAATCTTTCTCAGCATTGTCCAAAGTCCTTTCACAGATTGCCCAGAAATCCTCAGTCTCTCAGTCCTGATCTCTCACCAAAATCAGCCAATCAGAGTTCATCTCCAGACGCTTGAAGACATGTTCCTTTGGCTGCTCCCTTGGCTTGCTCCTCCTTGTCTTCCACACTGTGTTCTCCTTGTCTTCCAGGTAGCAGGAACTCTATGATGCCGGAGCAGCAAATTTCACTTTCTCTTCAGGCCTAACTTTTGCACGGCCTATTCCAGACACAAGTTAAACTCAGCATAACAAACTCCAACATGGAGTTCAAATCTGCAAACTTCTTAACTGCATTTAGCACACATGCTGCTAACTCAGGCCAGCCAAGGGTTGCAGGCCTCCGGTGGCCACATGGCCAAGCTCACATGATTCACATCTCCATCTTACAAAATGGCTGAAACCAAATCACTCTCCTCCATGAATCTCTCTGACCTCCATATTGCATCCGATCTCCATATTGCAATCTCTCTCTTTGTTTCCAAAACCTTTATATATCCTGATTTCCCACCTTCCAGGAACCAAACCTGGACCATTTCACTTCTTCCTCCCCCCTGCATCTCCCTGAAGGGAAATTCCAACTAAGACCATTCTCACATTTTAGCATATCTGTCCTTGAAATCTGCAATCTTAAACAGGAGACAATGGGGGGTGGGGTAGCACACCCTATCATTATTACCAATGTGCTGACTACTTTGGCTACAGTGTAGTGTAGTATGTATCTGTGGGTAGAGAAGGAATAAGGGAAGGATTATCGGTTAAGAATTTATTTATTACTTCCTACATAGAAAAGAAATAATGGTTCATCAGAGTAGAACAGATTAAAAACTGCTTAGATCCAAGATAAATGGTGAAAGTAGAACTTTGGGTTTTTTATACAGGAATGATTTGGAATAAGAGAGAAATCAAAGGTGATTTGCTAAAATAGTAATTTTCAAATTGTTGAGATAATAAGACTATGGGAAAAATTGTCTCCACAAAAGCTCTGATGGGGAATATTAAAGACATAACTTTCTACTTATTTGACTTCAGACACATAAAAAATATCAAAGTAGAGTGCTAAACAGTGTGATAGATACGGAATATTGAATTTGGGTTAAAGATTAGAACCAAAGGTAAAAATTTGGAATGATCAGTGAATAGGTGATATTTAAAGTTATAGAATTTAATCAGTTCATAAAATTCATGTCTAGAGATATAAAAGAGAGTGCTCAGAGGACAGAGATTGTGAATATTTAAATGTTTCCTAGTTACATATTGAATCAGCAAAAAGATCTGAGAAAGATTACATTAGATTTTTAAGAATGCATCTGCTGCCTGCAGCTAATTGCTCCTACACTTAATTCATAATATTCATTTTGAAACCAATAATGGACAGTGATTTCTGAGAACAAACTTTTAACTTTAGGTTTACTGTATAGTTTGTGCTCTTTTTAGAAGAGCAATCTGTATTAACATCATATCTGAATTATCTTTTTTATATCATAAAGTAATAATCCTTGATCTGTTTTTTCATACTTTTCCTCTTCTCAGAATGCTAATGGATATAACATGTATGTAATTTATATAACACTTTTCAACTGGAACTTTGTGTTACTCATTTAATGTACATTATATATCTAAGTGTACACACATGTATCATATCAAGGAACATTATTATAACTAATTATAGAACATGTGTCACATCTGTATATATTTTTAATTTACTGATGATGACTGAAGTAATTACCAAAAACAAACAAAACCAGAACATTTCTGGAGAAATAGCCATTGTCATGTAGTCATAAATATAGATTTAGAAAACATATAAACATGAATCCATGGAGAAACAGGTTTCCTCCTCCACACAGTAGGTGTTATTTTAGGCTTCTCCCTATCTTATCTTCTTGAGGGATATCATCTTTTTTCATGGTATTAGGCACAGAAAACCACTATAGTATCCTTGTGAAACTTAATCTTCAAAAAGAACCTAACACCAAAGTTCATTCTCTCTGCACATGACACACTGATAAGACTGTTCTGTTCCTCAAAGTCACCAAGGAGCCCAACTGACAGAATTGTACCATTAATAAACTAGTATTAGCATACTTCTGTGATATAGGGCCATGAAAATTAATAAATTAAACTGCTCCAAAATTTTCTATCCAAAAGTGGAACACCATTACTTGTGCAATTTTTTTCACTGATCTAAACAAATCACATGGCCAAGTCAGTTGTTACAGAATTATAATCCTCCTTCCAGGAGCAATAGTTTCTTTGAAAGATATTTGGAGAAAATGTTACAGTCAACTATGCATAATTGGAAGCCCGCCACCGGCTCGCGAACCAGCCAGTATGCATCCAGCCGGGCGTTCTCCAGCACGCCTCTCTCGCACACCCCCTGAAGCCCGCCACTGGCTCGCGAACCAGGTAACCACCGCGCCACCTTGCCTCACCCCGTCACCAGCCAGTGCGCATTAGCTGGGCGTTCTCCAGCACGCCTCTCAGGCATGCCCCTGAAGCCCGCTACCAGCTTGCAAACCAGGTATCGCATCACCTCATATCACTTCGGCACCGGCGCCACAAAGTGGCGCCAGCTCTGATAAAGATTATCAACAAAATCTCAGCAATACACAAAAACACTGAATTTCATTCATAGGAAAAAAAATTATTTGTGGGCAAATATAAACAGCAAACAAATCAAAACTGGCAAACTAATGACAGCAGGCACACACACAGGAAAAAAAAATTCAATATTGAATATTATCAAAGTAATTCAAATACAAGAATAAAAAGCTCAGAAACTCAACACCACCACAACTCAAACACAAACCGGAAAAGTCATAAGCTGCCTTCTGGAGAAACTTGGAATTGTGGTTTGCATATCCGAGGATTCCACGTACAAAAGGCCTCCTGGAGAGATTCAAATTTAGCAGTCCATTGACTCCTTAAGTAGTAGACCGCAGAATATCAGGGCTGACATCCTAGTCCAAAAGAGCAGGTGCGGCTGAGCAACAGCAGCTCAGGAAGGAAAAGACTACGTCCCCCAAACAACCCACAGCAACAAGAAGCAATTTAGACGGTAAAACAGAAGAAACACAACCTCGTACTGGACAACATGCCAACTAATACCCGAGCATCCATCACTCAATACGTAGAACAAGTTCGCAGAGAAAACACGGGAAGGAGGAAAAACACAAACACACAAGCAAGCCCCAAGAGAAGCAATTCCTCACCAAAGGACAAACAATCTCTTGAAAACAATAAGGAGGATAACGAAGAATGGGATAATATGACAGATAAAGAATTCAGACACATCATGATAAAAACACTAAATGACATATGAAGAGAAGTAGAAAAATACAAGAATGAATGCAGCAATATGAACATTACAATTGTCTAACAGAAGAAAGAGATTGAAACACTAAATAAAAAACTAAAGGAGGTACAGTTTATAAGAGGAGCAATAGAAGATATCAAAAATGCAGAGAAAAGTCATGAAAGCAGACTAGAAGAAATTGAAAAATGAATCAGCACACTAGAGGACACAGAAATAGAACAAAAAAAGAAAAAGAGAGAGAAAAAGAAGACAGCAGAAAAAATCAGAGATATATCAGATACTTTAAAGAAAGAAAATATAAGAATAATCAGAATCCCAGAAGGAGAAGAGAAAGACACAGGAAATGAACATCTTTTTAAAGCAATAATGGAAGAGAACTTCCCGAATCTGAAAAACAAAATGAAAATAGATGTACAGGAAGCAAAAAGAACACCAAACTACTTTAATGAAAATAAAACTACAGCTAGGCACATTATTGTAAAACTTCCAAGAACCCAAGACAAAGAAAAAATGATGAGAATGACTAGAGAGAAAAAACAGATAACCTACAAAGGAAAACCCACTAGGCTGACCTCAGACTTCTCAGAAGAGACTCTCCAAGCAAGAAGAGAATGGAGCCACATCTTCAAAAAACTCCAAGACAGAAAGTGCCAGCCTAGAATTCTCTACCCTGCAAAGTTGTCCTTCCTGTATGAAGGAAAAATTAGAACCTTCTCAGACAAACAAAGTCTCCAAAAATTTGCTACCACCAAACCCCCACTCCAAGAAATATTGGAAGAAGCTTCAGGACCAAAACTCTTAGACAAATAAGTAGAATATACATAACAAGAAACCAAAGCGAAACCTCAAAATGACCTCTAGAAAACCAACATTAGAACCCCACACATCAATAGTCACTCTAAATGTCAGTGGTCTAAACTCATCAATCAAAAGACACAGAGTTGCAGACTGGATCAAAAGAGAGAACCCAACATTCTGCTGTCTCCAGGGAACACATCTAATTCCTAAAGATAAACATAGACTGAAAGTGAAAGGCTGGAGAACAATTCTACAAGCAAACGGTCCCAAGAAAAAGGCAGGGGTAGCCATTCTTATAGCAGATAAAGCAGATTTTAGAATAAAAAAGGTGACAAAGGATAAAGACGGACACTACCTAATGGTGCGTGGTTCAACTCACCAAAAAGACTTAACAATTATCAACATATATTCACCAAATGAGGGAGCACCAAGATTCATAAGACAGCTACTAGCAGAACTGAAATCAAATATTGGTGAAAATACATATGACATAGGAGACTTTAACACCCCACTCTCACCAAAAGACAGGTCAGTAAAACAAAAGCTAAACAAGGACACAAAAGCTTTAAAGGAAGACCTAGACCAAATGGACCTAATAGGTATCTACAGGACACTGCACCCCCCAAAAAGGGAATACACCTTCTTTTCAAATGCACATGGATCCTTCTCTAAAATTGACCACATATTAGGACACAAGGAAAACCTAAATAAATACACAAAAATCAAAATTATACCAACTTTTTTCTCTGATCATAAAAGCATCAAACTAGAAATTAGCAATGAAAAGAAAGCAAGAATAGCCAATACATGGAGACCGAACAATATGCTACTAAATGAAGAATGGGTAACAGAAGAAATTAAAACCTACTTTGAAACAAATGACAAAGAAGACACAACATTCCAAAATGTCTGGGACTCAGCAAAAGCATATCTAAGAGGAAGGTTCATAGCAATACAGGCCCATATCAAAAAACAAGAAAACACCCAAAGAAAAAAACCTCATATCCCAACTCGAAAAATTAGAAAAAGAACAAAAAAAGCCAAAGCCCAGAAGAAAACAAGAAATAATAAAAATAAAAGAAGAAATAAATAACATAGATACCAAAAACACAATCCAGAAGATCAACAAAACTAAGAGCTGGTTCTTTGAAAAAATAAATAAAATTGACAAGCCCCTTGCAAAGCTCACAAAGAAAAGAATTGAAAAGACCCAAATAAATAGAATCACAAATGAGAAAGGAGAAATCACCACAGACACAAAAGAAATCCAAAGGATAATCAGAGACTACTATGAACATCTATATGAAAACAGATTCAACAATCTGGATGAGATGGACAAATTACTGGAAAAATACAACTACCCAAAATTGAACAATGAAGAAATAAAGAGTCTAAATAATCCAATCACAAGCAGTGAAATTGAAGCAGTTATAAAAACTCTCCCTAAAAAGACGAGCCAAGGACCTGATGGCTTTACAAATGAATTCTACCTGACATTCAAAGAGGAAATAACACCAATACTATTAAAATTCTTCCAAAAAATTGAGAAAGAAGGGGCGCTCCCAAACACATTTTATGAAGCAAACATCACACTCATACCAAAACCAAATAAGGACAGCACTAAGAAAGAAAGCTATAGACCAATTTCCCTAATGAACACAGATGCAAAAATTTTAAACAAAATACTAGCAAATCGAATCCAACGATGCATAAAAAGCATTATTCACCA
>PVHY01000749.1:102500-197954 GCA_004024945.1 Uropsilus gracilis | reverse complement strand
GCAGTATGGAGGACCCTCAAACTCATGAAAATGGAATTACCATTTGACCCAGCAGTCGCACTTCTGGGAATCTACCCAAAGGAGACCTCAATGTGGGTACAAAAGGACACCTGTGCTCGGATGTTTATTGCAGCACTATTTATAATTGCAAGAACATGGAAACAACCCAAATGCCCCAGAACAGATGAGTAGATGAAAAAGATGTGGTATATATACACAATGGAGTATTACTCATCAATCAAAAATGACAAATTTGATGAATTTATAGACACCTGGATGTACCTAGAAGAAATCATTCTAGCAGAAACGAGCCAGCTAGAAAGGGACAGAAACCAAATTGTTTCACTAGTATATGGTCAACCAAATTAAACTGCACAAGGGGAGAGTGGGGACCAGGTGGAGCGGGTGGGAAGGAGAGGTGGTGGGTGACCCCCAGGGACTGAAATGATGTAAAATAATAATAATAATAAAGCAGATATTGGTTTAAAAATATAAAAAATAAAAATAAAAATTAATTTGAAGTTGATTATCTCCTCCAGAGCTATAAAATCATCTATCAAGGGACAGTTTGTACTTCAAGTATTATACACCATGTATCTGCATATTCTATAGTACATATAAAATATCTAATGTATACATATATGTAGTGGGTTGAGTTATCCACTAGAAACATATGATAACATTGTCAACTTACTTAGAATTAGGGTCTTTGTAGCTATAAGCAAGGTCAAGCTAAAGTGGATTTGAGTGGATACTAAATCCAATGATTGGTGTCCTTCCAAGGAGAGAGAGAAAGCACAGAATACATATACACATATGTATGTACATGGAAAATATATGAAGATGAAGGAAAAGACAGAAGAGATGAACTATAATGCAATTAAACTCTAAGACAGTGGGAAACAGAATTTCTCTGAGTCACCAGATAGAATCAACTGACAGTGCCTTGATCCTGCACTTCTAACCTCCTGATCTGTAAGAGAGCAAATTTTCTTTGTTTTCAGCCATGTAGCTGTGGTAATTTGTTACAGCTGCCCTAGAAACTAATACTACATACCTATCAGTTCCACAATAAGAATGAGTATATTTTTATTGAAAACTCCATTTAAGTTTTGTGTTTGGGTTAAAAGTCAAATGCTTTACCAATTTAAATGTTTTTAAAATGTTTTTTAGACAAAAACAAAGGTAGATATATCATTCAATTAAAATTAATACACAGTAATTGATTTCTTTTCTCAAAAGGCAGACAATACTACTTTCCTTTTAAAAGCTGTTGTCTGAGTCATCTAGAAAACTAATTTCATGTTCCATAGTTTTATATATAAAAAGTTAGGGAAACATTAGGAAAGTGTCTGCCAGAAATGTTAAATATAAATATTTTAAAGTTCCTCTTAAGTAAAAAAAAAAATTAAATATGGGGACATTTTACCTTTTTTGTTTAATTATACCGAGACATTTATTACAGGATTTGAAAAAAATGAGACTAGATGATTTAATCTATAAAGTCATTTTCTGACCACTTTTTCAAAAGTAGGTAAGAGGTGTGGAAATTCACAGTTTTTGTGATTCAAACAGGACTCCAAGAATTTAATCAAATTATGCTTGTTCTGTACAGCTGTACACCTTAACACCCCTACTCAAAGCATATCTATTTGTTGTTTGACAATCTCTAGAAAAGAAAATAGTTATGGAGTGGGGAGCTATGTAGACAAGAAGCTGTCTTTTACAATCTTTACAGTGAGAAAGTTCTTAATAGATAACTAAAATAATTCACATTCAAAATACTTTTTCTTAATTTTCACTGTTTCCTGAAGTTAAGTAAGGTAAACAATCATTTGACAGTTAAAGAACTGAGGCAGAAACTAGAAGAAAGGGCTTTCAAGAGAGAGTGTGATTAACATGCAAAGCCAGAAAAATGACTGACCTACATTTCATCCAATAGACTGTAGGTAAATTTTGTTCTTAACATGGTCTACAGGGTAGAAAGTGAACTTGACTTTCCATAGCTATAAATACAACCCATAGTTCATCAATACTAAAATGGCTGGCAATATCAACTCTAAAGAAAAAATTGAGTCAAAGAGTAGGGATTGAATTTAATCCAGTCACAATTTTACATACCATTACATCAGCAGGAAATAAACAAAACTTTCTAGGTGCTATGTGGGAAACATAACAAGGTCCATTAAGAACAAAAAGATATTTCAGAGGCAGTTCTTGGCATGGGCAAGAGAAACTTCACTATGGACATTTTACTTCTGTGGAGCACACCATACCTTTCTGTCTTTCTGATCACAAGTGTTATTTTTAGGTGCCAACAAATAACATTTAATTTTGGAAACTTTTTTAATTAATTTTTTCATATTTAGAAAATTCTTATGAATGTAAATCGGCTTGTCTGTGATCTGTGTTGATATTTAAGGTGCTTACATAACCATATGGAAAATGAGATAAAAATTCCTGTTTACATTTCTTGAACATTTTACATACTTTTTAAAGTTCAAAAATCTTAAAGTTATAAAGTGTACTTGTTTGTAACACACATAAATATGTTTCTCAGAAAAGCAATGTTAATAAATGTCTATTTGCTTGAATTAAAAGTTAGTTAATTGAATTCAGCTCCTGATATAGTGTTGGAAGCTAAGACACTATACAAGGTAAAGTGAATAAAATCTTTCTTGGGGCCTGCTAATAGTTAATCACCAGGGCATTGGTCTGAGATTTGGCAATATTTGCAGATTTTCAGATAAGCAACAGCTGAAAACTTAAGTTAGTTTTTTTCCTTTATTTTTTCCTTTACAGCTTCTACCTAGATATGTTATACTATTGATCTTGCAAACAAATTTAGATAGCAGGTGTGTTTGGTTTTTGAGTTATATTTAAGAACCTAAAATTTGTTTTTAAAGTTGAGTGCTTTTAAGCAGTTTGCAATGTAAGTTCTCTTCAGTCCTCACTGCTCTCTATTGTGTTGCTATTTCACTCATTTATATTTCTGCTTGCCCCTCCACTCCCAAGGCCTCTAAGCTTTTTAACCAATTTTCTCTAACAGAGGCAAAAGTTGCTGGCTCCTCTACCCCTGAAGTGTAGTATCTACCACTGTACTATCAGATCTTGCCTCTTGGTGAAACCTTCAGATCTCTTTCAAACACTATGAAAATTTAACCATACAGATTAATTTGCTCAAGTCAAGGGCTTACTGGAGAGGCCTAAGGTTGTCCCAAGAGAACTCCAGATGCTGCACAGAACTGGGTAAGAAAGGGCACAAACAATGAAGGTTTCTGGGTCTCCTCTCTGTTTTCTCCATCATTTGGGACCAAAACATGAAGCAACTGAACATGCTGAGTATAAACTGTTTCGGACCAAGCCACTGACACAAATGAGAAATGATGCAGGAAGTGTTTCTTGGAGTTTACTGGGAACATCTCACCTAGCATGGGATGTAAACTCGTACAGTCACCTTGAGAATATTGCAGGAGAAAGCAGAACATGGGATTTAACATTGAAAATGTGAAGTTGATCCTACTTCCTAGACAAAATTGAGATTGACAAAGTTGAGGTTTATCTACATAAACCCTTAAACAAAGATGTGCTTCTGAATCAAAATTAGGGAACTGGGAAAAAATTAAGTTGAGGATTTAGTCCTGTTTAATTAAAAACAACAACAACAACAACAAACTCTTCAAAGGGGGGAAAAAAAGCATACAAAGGCTATATGGGATTAGCTTCCTTCTTAAGCTATTTTGGGCTGGTTGCTGGCAAGCACCATTTTGGTCATGCATTTTTTAGAGAAGATGGTTTCTGTATGTTCTATAACTTCTAAGAGCATTTATAACTTCAGTTTGGGTTCAAAATCCCAAACAACTTAATTTTCTGTGAGCTCGTAAATTAAGGGTTTCTCAAGCCATTTCAGAATTTCAGTTAGGTTCTCTATAAATGCTGGTCTCTTATAATTTTTCCACCATTAGATTTGATCTGCTCTGTGTGCAAAATAAGTAGTAAAAATAAATCACAGATTAGTTAAAACAGATAAACCTCTGTGGCAGCATCTCCCAGTGGTTTGCTGAAGGCCTAAATAAATGAATAAGCAAAAATATACTTTAAGTCCATTTCAAAAACAAGAAATAACTCCAAGGACCTTAGACTTTAGTTTAAGAGTTATCTATTTCCTCATTATGATGACCACTGCATGGTCTCAAAAAGATCTCATTTTAATCAACAAGTTCATCAAAGTCACAGGATACAAAGAGCAACACACACATATCAATCACTTTTCTATGTACTAGCAATGAGCATGAAGGAGCTGAAATTAAAAACATAATAACATATACAATTGTATAAAGTGAATAAAATACTTATGTATGTACTTAACCAAGTATCAATAAGATTTGTACACTTTAAAATTTAAAAAATGCTGATGAATGGCATCACAAAAGACATCAATAAAAGAAGATAGACTGTTCTTGAGTTGGGAGATAGCATAGTAATGTACATGGTAATGGGTGCAATGATATTTAATGTAATTCTCAGCAAGGTTTTTCATAGGCATAGGTAAGCTCATTCTAAACTTTATAGGGATAGGCACAATCCATACAATTGCAAAAACAAAATACAAGTGAAATAAATGGCTTGCCATTAAGAAAGCTAGTCATATAGGAAGTGTGATATTTGTGAAGGAGTAGGTACATGGAACAATGGAACAGAAAGAAGGATACACATTGACCTACACAAATATACCCAATTGACTTTGACAAAGGTATAAAATCAAGTGAGTAGAGTGTTAAATGCCCTTTCAACAAATGCTTTAAGAGCAATTCAATATTTAGACATTTTCAGGCAAATAAGTTTTTATTTTTTATTTTTATTTATTTATTTATTTTGAGAATAGGTCTTGCTATGTTGCTCGGGGTAGTGCTGAACCCACAGCATCCTTAACCTCAGTCTCCCAGGTAGCTGGGATTACAGGCATGCGCTGCCACACCCAACTCAAAATGTCACTCTAAATGGATTATATACTTAACTGAGAAATGTAAAACTATAAAACACAGAAAAACTATTTTCAAAAGGGAAATTTCTTCAGGATCTAGAGACTAAGCAAAAATTTCTTAATTCTTAAACTGAACACCAAAAAGCATGATCTATAAAAGAGAAAGAAAATAAGTAGTGCTTCATCAAAATTAAAAGCATTTGATCCATGAAAGCCTAAAGAATGAAAGATGAGACAGAATAGGAGAGAATATTTGTAAAACTTTTATCCAGTAAAAGATATTGCCTAGCACATGTAAAGAACTGTGAACACTCAACAATAAAAAGGAACAATAAAATCAGAAAATTGGCAACTGATATTTCACCGAGGCAAATAAGCAAATACAATAATTTCAACTTGACTGGTTATTGGAAATGCCAAGTAAAATCACAATGACATAGCACAGCATATTGATGTCAGATATCATACCCATGTATGGCTGACTAATTGATATATATATATATCAATGACATCAAATGCTGGTGAGTATGTGATGAAAGTAGATCACTTATGCATTGTATTATTGGTGAAAATATAAAATGTACAGCCATTCTGGAAAGCAGTTTTGTAGTTCCCAAACATATGAAACAAAAACATTACACAATTCAGCAATTACTTTCTTGGACACTTTCTCAAAGAAATTAAATCTGTGCTCACACAAAATCCTACACAGGTGTTCAGAAGCTGTATTTCCACAATCCCCAAATTAATATCATATAAGATTTTCAATAGAAAAGTAAATAAACCAATTATGTGGTACACAGATGCCATGGAATACTACTCAGAAATTAAAAGGATGAGTGATTGATGAATGGAATACCTTGAGTGGATGTGTGGGAATTGTGCTGAGTGAAAAAAGTCAGTCTCAAGGTACATACTGTTATTCTTGAAAGGATTTTTTAAATAGAAGACAGATTATCAGGAAGTAGGCAATGAGATGAAGAGGGAATGAATATGGCAGTACAAAATAGAAATGGTTCTTGAGGTGATAAACTGTTCATATTTTTTCTGCAGTGATGGACACAAGGATTCACAATGGTGATAACATCGTGTAGAACTTGACATAAACTCTCTCTGTGACATTAATGACCACAAGTGAATCAGCAATTATCTCAAAACAAATTCCAATTAGAAAGAATTTGAATTTAAGAGTTAACAAGGATCCTATAATTGAGAATGTAGGAAATGAAAAAATAATAATCTAGATGATATTGATAAAAATAAGACCAATGTGAGATGTTGTCTTGGAAGCCATGATGATAATTTGTATCTGAGTAGGCACTTAATTGGTAAAAGGTTTAAAACCCTAGCTAAAAATGATACATTCAGGGATTTTTTTTTTAACTTTTTACTCTTCCTTATAAGTTTGTTGCTCATGATTATATGATTCAAATATCTGCCTAGTCAAATCAAATATGCCTGTATGAGTTATCGGGTCATTCTTTAAGAACATAAGCTATCTTATGTCATAAGCTTAATTTTATATTCAGAAACAAATTAAGAAAAAAATACTCTCTTAATGTTCTTTCTCTCCTAAAGTTTAGTGTTGAGATTGCTGAATATAAGTTTATACAGCAACCTCAATGAGTATCACCATTTAATGAGAAGACTCCATTTTTCCTTACCGAAAGCAAGCTTGCTATTCTTTCTTTTAGTGGGCATTAAGAGTATATTTCAATTATGTCCTAAGCAATTGACAGAATTGACTTTGACATTCTCTCCCCTAATCCCACAAATGATTACATGACAGACCCAGTAAGGGAACTGCTCAAGTGTTCTAATTTGCTTTGCTAAAGATAACTGTTTAGGTCACAAAGGAAGTCTTCTCCACATTGAGCATAAAACTGAGTTGTGAAAGTCTGGACATGAAGTGTGTATTGAGCAACAGCATTGATAATAACAGCTCACATTTAGTTCTCACTTTGTTGCAGTCACTGTGCTAAACATAGAAGTCATCTGATTTTTTTCTCATTCATCGGACCTATTTTGATTCTCATTTCACAGATGATGAAATGTAAACATGTGCAAGCAAGGTGTCTAACATACAACAACAAAGTTAGAAAATTGTGTGACTTAAAATGAAACCAGCAATCTGCCCACACTTGTGTTTGACCACCGTGACATGCAGCCTGCAGGCTTTCTAAGAGAGCTTCTCAACTTTGTCCTTCTGTGAAGAGCTTTACATTGAAATAGGTTCCAAATGGCAATGTCATTTTAATAAACTCTAAATGGTGTCAAGGATTCTTATACATGGGAAACAGACTCAAATATTCTTCATCTCTTAATCCATGTTAAGGATTGGCTTAAAGATAGTCAATTCTCTCCATGTTACAATGTCATAGGCTTTGCTGGTTTTGCTATCTACCAGATAAGAATATTTACACAGACTGGACAAATTTTCAGGAATTTTTTTGTCTACTTTCATTGACTTTAACTCAATAATTCAGTTGAACAAAGATATATTTATCCTCTCTGTAAAGCACAACACATTGGGACAATCAGGATCAATTGGAGCCTACATGCTACAGAGGATAAAGAAGAACAGGGAAGAAATAAATATATACTGGGAGATGAGTTGAAGAAGGTTAGCAGGAGGGATGGACACAGATGCTATTTTATATAGGGTAGGTAGCAAAGATTATCCTGATAAAGTCATTTTGAGTTTAGACTAAAGTTATTTGAGAGAATAAGCCATGAATGTATCTAGGAAGAAAATAAACCAAGTAATGAGCCTATAAAATAGCTAGTAAAAGGTCATCCAGTTGAGATTTTGCTTGAAGGATTTTAAGAATTATATAGAGGACCCAGTGACTTGAATTCTGAGTGAGCAGAAGGATAGAACAGATGAACTTATGGAAGAGTTGGGGACATGTTAGGCAGGTCATACCTCTGGGTCACTGTCATATAACATCAGCATTTACTCAAGGTAGAAAGCCATGGGTGGGTATTAAGAGAAGTCCAATACCAGTCCAATTTCTCTTTCAAAAAATATTATTCTACTTTTTGATTAGGCTGACACAGTAGAAAACAATGATTAAATCAAGAAGTTCAGGTAGGGGTTGCAGTAGCCCTGGCAAATGATAAAGATGGTTGTGAAGCTTGGGGAAAAAGAGTTAAGTTCTCAGTATATTTTGAAGTGATTTGAGAGTATTTGCCAATGGATTTTATGTAGGACACAAGAAAAAGAAGAATGTTAAGGATAATTCAAGGATTTGATGCCCGAACAACTCAAAGATCAAATTAAATCACTCAGCAAATATTTTTTTGTGAAATTACTTGAGTTACAGAAAGTCATTTCTAAGCTAAGACTTGGGGAGAGGAGGGGAGGAATTAGTCACTCAAATGATGAGCTAAAGAATGGTTCTGGCTCACCTAAGCATATAGTGAACATTGAGATACTGAGGAGGAAAGGAAGTGAAACAGAAATTCACTTAGCATGGCTGATACAGAGTCAGGAGATTATTGTTTCATCAAACCTCCACTACTACATGCAGGTATGTAAAGGTCAAGTCTACACGCCTCCTGCCCACTACCCACATTAATCTTGTATGACTTCGCTTTAGCTTCAGTGGTACCTTGGCTAATTTGATATTTATTAAGAATCTGCTGTATCAAGCAGTGTTCTGAGTGCCAGGGATAGAGTTGGGGAAGAAGACAATGCAAGATTCTATTCTTAAAAATTTGACGTTCAAGGGGCAAGCACTATTAATTGTTAACTTCTTACCCAATCAGTGATTGATTCATCCATGTAATTAATATTTATTGAGTATCTGCTATATCCAGGTGTTTTATATGACATTGAAGACACAGCATCAAACAAGACAAAACCCTCCAAATTGATGGGATAGAGAGGCAATGAAAAACAATCAAGATCTAGAATGTTTTGAGAAATGAAGAAGTCAATGGAGGATTGAACCACAAAAGGGGCATAGGTAGAAAGGAGGACTTGTAAAATTAAATGGTCTGCACCTCAAACATTCTAGGATATCATTTGCTACTACACTATTTTACAATCATAAATGTGGTTCAAAGATAGAGGGTCTTCCACACTTAAAGTTAAATCATTCCCTTTAGTAAAGGTTAACAGCAAGTGTTAATTCTCAGCTCTCTAAATTTCTGCCTTAAATAGGAACAGTCTTTTTATATTAAAACATCAGGACAGTAGCCTTTGAAAAAGATGTGCAGTCTAATTAAAATGGAGAGATTATCTGCCCTCAGAATCTTTGCAAAAGCCTAGGAAGGTAATTTAATGAAACTTATACAATTTTATATGGTTTTAATTTTTAATAAGGTAATTTATAATGTGTTTATTTTCTTCATTACCTGCATTGGCCAAACTGTGAACTTGTTTACAAATACAATGTGGTAAGGCCATCATGTCGGTGGAACAAGTTCTTGAAATAAGGACCCACTGGTCTGCACAAGAATGGAACTACACTCTTGCTTATAGAATGCTACCCTGCAGCCTGAGTAAGAATGAGTTCCTTCTTCAAGACTCTAATTGAAAAGATCTCAAAAATCTAAGCTATACTGAAAAATGCACATAAAAATGAGTTGGATAGTCACCATTGTCTAACAGATTCCAGCACAGATTCCATCAAGGGTATCTTCTTCATACCATAGTAACTGAAATGTATTTTTAAGTAAAAGATGTTTGTTTAAATCATGACAAAACAGCAATTTGATATGGATCTTGCCTCAAAAAAAATAATAAATGCAAGTGAATATTCCAGTTTTCCTGTCCTTCTGGACCCATGACAGGTTTGTGTTTTCCCAATGCTTTTGAAGCTAGGCTTGGGCAGATGCTTTTCCTTGGCTTATCAAATGGAAGTGGAAATGTGTCATTTCCAGTGGGAAGCTTTCAAGATGTACCATGCGTGATGTACCATGTTTCCTTTTTCTCAAATTAGCCACCATGGAGTCACGGGGCAGGATGCATCATTCTGATTTCCAGGGCAACTAGAAGGAGCTAAGGCCCTGCATGCCATACTGGTCTTGCTACATGAGTGGCATTTAGAGTTGAGTCCACTAATAAGCCACTAATATATATATCTTTAATATCTATAATATTTTTTGTTATTGCAAGACAAACCAGCATATTCTGTCTGGCTGGCCCTGAACTCTGATCTCTGCCTGACTGATCCTGAAATGCTCTGAAAATGAGAACTACAAGAAAATAAATATGAGTCTATGCCTAAACAGGATTTTTTTTTTTTTTTTACTAATACCTTATAATGCTATTTACTTATTTATGTACTTCAGTCTATGGTCTCCTTCCTGGTCCTGGTCTCCTTCCAGAAGTGACTGAGTGTGCATTAATTGCAACACTAAAATACAAACTAAATTTGACAGAGAAAAAAGGAAAAAAATAAAGGAAAACAAAGCAAAGAGAGAGAAAGACAAAGTGAAAGAGATAAAAAAGAATCAGATCGTTAAGTCTAAAAATGAGTAGCATCGCTGCGTATCAACTTTATATGGCCAAGTGTCCTCTATAAGAAAAAGTTAGGATAAATTACATACTTCAAAGCATCCACTTGTGGCTTCTATTCAATGTTTCCCACTATAATAACCTTTACTCCACACATCAGAAAAGCAATATAGGGATTCTGACAGCTTTTGAGTATATCTATTCCAATTATGCATCCCCCAAATGGGGAACGAGCCACAGGATGGGTTTGGGGCCCACTTCTCACCCTGTGAGATAAATCTGAACTAAAACTCCATTGGTCATGTCACCTCCATAAGTCCCTGCTCAGACTGGTGAATCACATTAACGTTTTGAGTCTCTTGAAATTAATGTAAGTTCAAAACCATTTTCTAGCAGTTCCCCAAAAATCTTATTTCCCTTTCCCCAATGCACCATTACCCTGGTAAAAGACTGTAAATCCCTTTGGGAAAGGCTGGGAGAAAGATTGACAATATAAATTTTTGGCAGTGCACCAGGGTCTTTCTTTGAAGGAATATAGTTTCATTCAGAGGAATCCTTTGGATTAAATAATCTGAAAAGAATAGCGCAAGTGAAATCAATTTGCTTTGTGGAGAACATTTAGGTTAACAAATGTGTAGTTACACTAACCTATATTTGTGTCCCTGCTCTTCCACTTTTCAGGTGATATACTTTGGGCAAGGTGCTTCATGCTCTGAGTCTCAATTTTTTTGTAAAAGCAATTGTAATATGTAAGAGTGCAGAACAGGAGGGATTTAATAAGAACTTGAAGCATGCTATTACCTTCCTTGTGGTGTTTTCTTTGTTTTTGTAACTAAGCAAGTCAACCTAGATCAAAAAGATTAACAATGATTTCGAATTTGAAAAGATAATAAACTGAAAGAGAATCACTAGTATTAGGTTTGCTATCAAAAATAATTAAACCCTTAATATAGTAGACTTTGTTTTCTAGTTTAGAAGGTAAGTAAAGGGCTAAACAATATTGACAATTTTTGATACAAGATTAAGTCCAAGATATTCATACCAGTAGTTTGTGGGGGGAAAAAGCATCCCTCAGTGAAACAGATAGTCTATATGGAAGCAGATGAGCATGAACACATTATCTGAGAGGGTTTTACAAATGATGCTTATTCCTCTTACCACCCACCTCAAAGCTGATTCGCTATCCAAGGAACCTATATAGGATAGTATAGCAGGGAGCCTCTATAGGATACAATACTAAAAAAAAAATACTTTCATTTGATCTTAGTGACTTACAACAACAAAGGTATACTGTTCATCATTTACCTACCCACCAAAAATTGACTGCATCTATGCTCAATATCATTTTCAGTCTGGGAATGAAGCTAGCCTTTGCAGAACATTTTATATGTCATTAAAGATCAGAAAATATGGCAAGTACTACTCAGGTTCTTATGTTTCTAACCAGAAGCACCTCATTACCTTCATGTCACTGGCCAGAGAAGGTCACATACCCAAACCTGAGGTCAGTCTGGGAAGGCAAGATTAATCTTTCTCAGGAAGGGGCAACAAGTATTTTTGCATAACAACAAAACGTACTCCCCATCATGCAACTTAAAGTGAGCACTGCCATCATCCATGAGGGGTTGTCATGTTGAATGAATACATTGGCTGTGCCAAAACAGAAAATAAGGTTGAAAAATACTTTGAATCCATGCCCTCCCTTTTAGCAATAATTCTTTGCCACATCATGAAAATGCAGTCAAGAGAGTTTAGGAGAGTGTTTTGCCTAGCCAAGATTAAAATTTAGCTTTGCTCTTGAGCTGCCCAGTATTCTTCTAGCACTGCAATTTAGACAGGTGATATATAGAACATGCTCAGAAGCTTTGAGAATGATTTCAAACAGACTGAAAAAAATATGTATTATTTTATCTGTGACATAAAATAACAAATCAATTGATTTCAAGGAGCTTTCAGTGGAGTAAGGAAATTAAATGTGAGATTGTACTGAATTATTACGGGTAAATAATCCATGTGATTCTTTGCTTTTTCTTGCCTATGAACAGAAATGTTATTGTATTGAAGGTTTAGCCTCAAAGCCACCTAATTACCAAGTTCACTCTTTGCATAAACTTCTATTTCTGTTCATACCAATGACATGGGTGGATGTCAGATGAAGGCTAAGTCACAGTGTAGGCTATAGAGGCTTCTGCTTTTAGTTTTAAACATAATGAGAAAGAAAATGACCTTATTTGTGCACCTGAGACTCTGGTGTACAAATCTAAAAAAAGAAGACTGTCTTTTGAAAAATAGCATTACTAAGCCACTAGCTCCCAGTCACATAGCCCAGTCATCAATGAGAAGCCCAGCTCACAGTGACAGGGTCTGGTCCCCAATGATCACAGCTACTGGGACAGTGAACCAGAAGGAGACAGGTCAGAGATGACCATGTGGTTGTGAGTGAAACTGTTTATCCCGTGGACATAAGATATTAGTGCAAAATTCATCAAGGTTCACACTAATGAGACTGACACTACATTATTGAGCATGAAGTAGGCAGCAAGAGGAACCTGGGGGGGTGTGGTATAGCTGGGATATTAATGGTAATAGTATCAGCTCAATCAAGGACACCAGAGAAGGAAGAGCATAGATTGTGAAGAGGTATAGCATTGAAGGAGGAACAAATGTTGTGGATGAGCTTGAATGTTACATACAATTGGTCCCTGGTAAAGATAATAGCAGAAAAGACATCCCACCAAAGGGCTAAATCATTTATATATCATATATCTGACAATGGCTAATATCCAAAATCTACATAGAACTCATGTGTTTCAATAAAAAGGAAACTAAAAACCCAATTAAGAATGGATGAAACTACTAAATAGGCACTTATTTAAAGAAAACATGCAGATGGCCAATGGGTATATGAAAAAATGTTCATCAATAATCATCAGGGAAATAAAAATAAAAATCACAATAATGCCTATGAAATGATCCACATTAAAAAAATAAGAAACAACAAATATTGGCAAGTGTGTAAAGATAAAGAGCACGTTTATGCTGTTGGTAGGAATGTACACTGGTCCAGTTCCTATGGAAAGCAAAATGGAGATTGCTCAAAATGTTTATAACAGACAATTCCCTTCTATAGTATTTATCCAAAAAAAAAAAGGAAAAAACACTAATTCATAAAGAGTTATTTGCAAATCTCTGATCATTGCAGCACTATTTACAATAACCAAGTTTTGAAAATATTTGTGTCCAATGACAGATGAGTGGCTTAAGAAAATGTGAGATTGATACACACACACACAGAGGAATACTACTCACCTATAAGAAGGTGAAATCTCTTGGAGGTGACTGTGTTTAGTGAAATAAGTCAGAAGGAAAAAGAGAAACAACAGATGATTTCTCTCATATATGGAAAATAGAGAAAGAAAACAAAGGAATTGGTAACTGAATCAAAAAAATAGAAATATGACAGTGGAATTGAAACGATAGAGAGGTTGTGGGAACAGAAAGGCGAGGGTGTCCACTGATCTGTAGTAAAAGGAGAAGTGTGCTTTAGTGGTGGATGTGATGATAGACATCTGAGGAGGTGAGAACTTAATCCCCTAAATCATACACAATTGTGCAAACTAAGGTTATCACAAAACAATAAAAAGTAAAAGTAAAAAATAAATAACTTAGTATTTGTGACATATTTGTGATTTTAAGTTGAAAAATCATATTAACTTTATATACAATGTAAAAAAAAGCATCACCAATCCCTTTATATAAGTACAGTGTTATTTAACTTAGTCATTAAATATTAAGTGACTGGCTAGCTAGAGTGCATCCCTTTGCCTGTGTTTTATTGTCTAAAGGATCTGAAAGCAAAATGTGCCCATTTTACCAGCTAAACTATCTTGATGGAAACACAGGTCAGCAAGAAGCATCCTTAGCACATCAGGGATTCTCAGTGCCCATTAACAAGATATGACTTAACCAGATTTATCATCATGTCTTCAAAGACATTCTGTCTCTCCCACACTCTTCATCACAACCCATCTGAATGTTACTTCTGGTTATTTCTAATGCAGTTAATATGTTGAAACACTTCTTTTGCCTTTGTGGAGGTGCATTATGTTGTGAATATTTAAATTTTCCTGTCATCGTTGTGTTGGATAATCATCTTTGCTTTGCAGTTTCTGACTGAAAGCTAACCTGTTGTTAAATGTTACTGCTAAGGGCATGTGAAACAAATCATTCTGTCCTCATTTAAGAACATGGCTTTTTTTTTTATCTCAACATTTAAATGTTCATGTTTTCTTGCCACTTACTCTACTTTTTTTTAAGTGCATCATTTTTTTAATTGAGGTAACATTGGTTTACAACAGTGTATATGATTTAGGGTTATGGGTTCACACCTCTTCAGCTATAAAAGCACAGCTTAACTTGAGTTGATGTAATACAGTGGAATCTCATGCTTGAAAAATTATTTTTATGTCAATGGCATGAATAACTTATTCTTTACATAATCCCAACTCCATATCATTGCTGAAAATGATCCCATAGCATTGTTTAATGCAATTTTCCTTCTGGTTTTAAATGACTCTTTACACTTGTTTTCTGTGACTCAGTGAAAACAAGTTCCATTGAATTTGGTATCTTCCCACCTTCTGATTCTGCTTATTGTTTTCCATAGAGTCATTTTCTTTTCTATTCCTCTATCTCTCTAATTTCCTATAATGGACAGTTAGATATAGAAATTTGATTAAATTGGCTATTTGATGTTTTTCACAAAAATCCTTCAGGAATGGAACTGTATGTTTCTTGTATTGCATCAAGATACATAGGATTCTGGTTTTTCTGCTTTAGTGAGGTCAAGATTAATTGGGGTAGACCTGATTAAGATAGGAACAGTTTAGGTTGCTAAATCCATTCACTTCTGCTCTATGGTTCAACTTCATGGGAAAAGTTGATTATCTCTTAACAGGGAAGTCTGAGTTAGTGTTATTGATCAATAGCCAGTAGACCTCTTGACTTCATCTACTTAGCACAGACATCTCTGTATTACCAGAATTATTTGAATAAATGAACTCAGCTTCAATGATGAAATCTGTATCCCAAAGTGTATACAAAGAACCTGGGAGGAAAAGATTGTAACACTACTGTGCATACTGCTAGGAAACACAAGCTACAAAATCACCATTAGGTTGAAATTGATCTCTTAGGCAAATTGAAATGGGGAAAGGAAAATGCAAAGCTGAAGTAAAAAGTACACTTTGAAGACCTTATAATATATGCAAGGTTGCTGTACACTAGGATTCTATGTATCAGTATAGGAAAACTGAAGCTTGCTGCTTAATCCAATTTACATGTGGTCACTGGGGTGGGGGAACCTAAAGACAAACGAACTAAGAAAAACGTAAATATGTGCTTTGAACAGACAGTGCTAAACTTCATATAGTAAAATCCAAAGGTCAAAGTTCATGTAGGATTCCTACCCAGTTCAATTTCACAGACTGCAACTTCAAGAAACACAGTTCCACTGCCAAAAGAACTTGCGAATGAATTACATCAAAGAAGGCTTGAATAAATATTCAACTTTGGCACTATTGGCATTTTAAACCAGATAATTCTTTGTTGGGAGAAAGAGAGCTGTCCTATCTATTGTTGCATGTTTAGCACTCCTGATGTCTACTCAAGAACTACAAGAGCAGTGCCAATTGTGACAACCAAAAATAGCTCCAGCTTTTGCCAAATGTCCACTGAGGGGAAAAACCTAGCTGAGAACCATTGATCTGCAGCAACACTTATCAACATTCTTGCCAGAAAACTGTGCCTTTTATTCTGGGCATGAGGAGATGCCCACATAAAGTCTTTAAATATATACCATTAGGCTTCCCACAGAGAACTTAAGAGAACAGCTCTAATGTCAAACTATCTGGGAACAAATTGCACATCCAGCAATGACTAGCTATGAAATATTGGGAAGTCCAATTTTTTTTTTATTGTCAAGTGAGTTGGCATAAAACATGTGTTTTCTATCCTTGGAACATGTGCTTCAGATCCACTTGTGACACAAGTTCAAACTGTTTGGTCCTGGACTATATCATCATCCTACTGGATTGGGCAGAGTATGAATATCTGAACGGAAGATCCACCATCATGAACTATACTCCTAAATAGCATAACTTGGAACTACTTAGAGTTTGTGTGTGTTTGTATGTATGTACATGTCTATGTCTGTCTGTCTGCTCGTCTGTGTGTTTCTTTTCCTCTCTTTCATTTGCTAATAAATAAATATGTATAATATAAAATTTACCATTTTAGCCATTTTACAGTGAACATTTCTGCAACATGAGTAAAATTCACATTGTTATGCAACAACTGCTATCATCTATCTCCAGAACTTGTTCTTCGCAAATTGAAACTCTTCCTCCATTAAATACTAACTCACAATTTGTTCTACCCAGTCCCTAGCAACTACCTTTCTACACTATCTTTATGAGTGCTTCATATAAGCAAATTGCATGATTACATGTATAAGTAAATTGTAAAATTATTCATATATGTAAATTGCATGATGCTTGTCCTTTGGTCATCACCTTATTTTATTTACATTAAGACCTTCACACCGCCCGGTCACGGTGGTTCGTGCCTGTAAACTTCAGCCTATCAAGCGGCTGGGGCTAGGGATCACGGTTCGAGTCCTGCCTGGGGCCCATAGCGAGACCTAGTTCCAAAAATCAGCTGGACGTGATGGCGTGCACCTGTAATCCCAGCTACCTGGGAAGCTGAGGCTGGGGATTGCTTGAGTCTGGGGTACCCCGGGCAACGAGAGCCTGCGGTTCCACAGGTAAAAATAGCGAGACCTAGTCTCAAAAAAAAAAAAAAAAAAAAAAAAAAAAGATCTTCACACTTCATCCATGTGGTCAGAATTTCTTCCTTTTCTACTCATGGAATGTGTAAGCCACATAAGCGGACACTTGAGCTGCTTCCACCTTTTGTCTACTGTGAATGATCCTGCTATGAACATGGGTCTACAAATACCTTTATGGTTCCTTGTTTTATGGAATCGCGGGGTCATAAGGTAATTCCATATTTTTTAAGGAGTTATCATATCTTTTCCCACAGCAGTTATACTATTTTAAATTACTACCAGCAGTGGAAAAGGAGCTTAGTTTTCTACATCCTCACCAACCCTTGTTATTTTCTGTTTGAGTTTTATTAATAATAACCCTGCTAATGAGTATAAAGTAGTATGCCATTGTCGTTTTGTTTTTTGATTTTCAGTGTTTTAGGGATGCATGTATTTTCATGTCCTTAGTGGTCATTTGTACATCTTTGGTGGAAAAAAATCGATTCAAATATTATGTCTTGCCTTTTGAGTCATCTTCTGCAGCATGACAATGTAAACTTTGGAGTTAGAGGGCACTGGGTTTTAATTTCAATTCTGTAATTTTTGTTTTCAATTGTATGAACTAGGCTAGATTTTTTTTAACTCTGTTATCCACTTTTTCCTCCAAGAAAAGAGTAGAATAACACTGAAATGTTTTTGAAAATAACATGAAATTATGTCTTAAGTAAATTATCTGGAGTCCATTATTATCATTTTTCCATATGCTAAGGGAATTTTTTGTTGTAATAGTGGTACATCAGAAGGAGATAAAATTCCAATAGCAAAATAATGACATAATATTAGAATTTATCTACAAACTTATAAAGTTAAGAATTAGGTGGTATAAGGAATCATTTCAATGTTCCCCTTAATCTTTTATTCTAGATTTTGTTTGCTTGTTTTTTTTTTTAACTTTTATAATTATCAAAATCTGAACTTGAAATTTCTTTCCTTGGGATTTAATAGATAAACTAAAAGTGAATTCCAGGTACTCCAGGAAGAACAGCTATTAGAAAATGATATATACTTCATGTGTTACAGAACTGCAGTTGACAAGATGGCATTGTCCAGTTGGTTACAGATAGATTGCTTGGCTTTCTATCCTTTTATCATTTATAACAATCTATCAGAATTTAGAAACAAGTGATATAGACTACCCTAGGCTTTCTACTCAGGAAAGGCATTTTCTTGGATTATATTCTTACTTTGAGTCAATTTGTCCCTTGGTTACCAGGAATTACATTCCCTTGAGAAGTGCGTTTATTCTCTGGGATGCATTTTTCTCACTTTTATCTTCACTTTAATCCAATAATCTCAGGCAATACCTAATCTTGTCAAGCTATATGCTAAATAATGAGATAGGATGATAGGGAACGAGGGAATTCCATAATAGTGGACAAAGTATAATCAAGTACAAGAAAATGAAGAAAGAAATTAACATATAATGAGTACTTAGGGTAAGAGAACAAAAAAATAACATGAAAATGTACATGAATTTAAGCAACTCCCCCAGTCTGCCAAAGAGAATTTTGAAATTGCTGGTCCAATTTTCCCCCTTTTTACTAAAGAACGTGGGCTCCTTCTTCTAGGAGAGGGGCCAAATGAATCTACATAACAAAAAGCTATGAAAGAAAATGGAAGATGAGGAAAAATAAGTCAGGCTAGGCTCGAGAATATTTTGCCAAGAAATGCTAAGGAGAGAAATCCCTGAGGAGTGGCATGGTATGAGTGAAGAGGCAGGAAAAGGAAGAGACTTTTGATAAGTGTTGCTCAAATATTTGGGCTCTCTTTAGTGGAATTTTTAAAAATTCTTTTTGGCAATTGAACTGTGCTTCTTCAAATATGATTTCTTGAGACTGAGCTATGTGGGAACCTCAGCATTATTACGATTACACCAATATGTGTTATCTGCTTTTCTCACACGGATTCAGTATTTGTTGAATGCTTTATTACATTTGTGATGTGGTAGGACATAGTGGAGCCTCTCAAGTCAGCTGGGTTCAAAATCTTGTTCAATCACTTGTTAAATATATGGACAAGATCGGTTACTTAAGGTGTGTCTCCATTAGTAATCTACAAACTAGGAATAAAGATTAGCTTGTAAATTTTCAGTGAGAAAACATGTTAAAAACTGTGGCATACAATAATTCTTCAGTAATTCTCATCAATATTAAGTTCACACATGACACAATTGAAGTTACGATATGATTTCCTGCAGGTCATATAGTCTGTGGGTATTTGCCAGAAAAACCACAGGATGCCCAACTCAAGCAGAATTTCAAATAACCAGCAAACGACTTCTTAGTATAAGTATCTCCCAAACATGTGATATACTAAACATTATTCATCATCATTACTTAATGGCATATCCTGTATTTTTATTTGCAAGATCTGGCAAGTCTGTTTATGCTCTGAATTGGTTTAAAATACAATTTTCTGGCTGCCAAATCTATGTCCTTCTACTTGACCAATGGAATAGGTTGAGCCTAAGATTGGGATGCCAACCAGTTCACAGATAAACAAGGGAAATGATATAAGCAGACTCTTCCAAACTCTTCCTGTGCATCCAAGACAAATAACATGTTACTTTATCTCTCATCCAGGCCACAAGTCAGCAAGATCCATTTGTTATCCCCATTTTATAGAAGGGAATATTACAAGTCCAAGGTACCAAGTACATAGCCAAGGACACAAGATAAATAGCAGTGAAATTTCCAACTAAGGCCTATATTCTAGGACATCACCAGTAACTGTAGATGATCTTGTTAATACAGTTTTGCTGATAAGAATTTCTAAGGCATAAGAAGAGGGCCCACTGCCTCTTGGAATATCTAAGAGAATGGCATTGCTCTTTAAATGACTAAGGTTCATACAATCAAGTGAAGACTGGCTGTCCTCCTGCAGACCTAGCATAGACAACTGCTGTCTAGATATCCCGAAGCAAGAATTAATCCAGGTTGATGATCTGCACACACTGTTTGCTGGACACATGCCAGCACTGCACTTAGGGAGTGAAGGAGTCAAGTTCCCCCTTTTTTTTATTCCTAGGACTGACAAAGTTAACCATGTGACCTGTATGAAAATAAGTGCAAAGTCACCAAAATGACACACATACAAAAGTTTGTGCACCACAGCTCTGTTAGAGCAAAATGTACTTTATAGATTTTTCCATATTTATTTTAAGACTAGAATCTTTGTGTTTGACAAAGTCTGAAAAATGAAGTATCCAGAGCAAAGTTTTTGGAATAGATATGAAATAAAAACTCTTCTGATTTTGTGTTTAATTCTTTCATATGTCATTAGCAATTTCAGTTCCTGAGTATACCTTCATTTAGTCAAAGCAGACAGTGAAAAAGAGACTATTGTGTCTTTAATCCAAATGCAGATTCATTTTAAACTGAAAAACTGATTCAGTTCATAACTGAAGATGATTATGCTTATAGAAGAGAAATTCTACAATTTCCTTCATTGTGTGTGTGTATGCGTGTGTGAATACCTATAACAGAGTGGGGACCCTACCAGGTACCAGAAAAATAATTGATGACAATTTAGACCTTACCCTCATGGGCCAGACAGATGTCATTTCTCAATAACAAGCAAATTCTATACACAATTAGAGAGGAAAACAATAAACATCGTTGAATTGTAAAGAAACTAAAGTTTATCACCTGATCTTTGGGTTTGAGATTTTCAGCTCCCATTTTGTCTGCCTCTTAACACTATAGCTCATACTTATTCCTATCTACTAAAGTAGCACATGTTGAAATAATGTGAGTTTTTGTTAGCTTATATAGTCCTCCATGTCAATGTAAAAACATTGCTTTTCTTTTACAGATGTGGTTACTGTTAACATTAACTAGAATTCATTTATTTGCAAGTGACAGAGAGTTAAAGTAACTTTGGTCAAAAAAAAAAAAAAAAGAATTTTCTTGGGTTATGAAACCAAATTGTCCTGAAAGTGAATGAGGTGAATGGATTTCAAAGAGCTCAAGTGTACAGGAATATTTGTCCATTTTTTTCTATTTTCTCACTGACTTTGTAAGCCCAGTCAGCTCCTACTTCATTTTCCAGATCAGCTGGAAAAGAAGTTGCTCATTCACAATGATTCCCTCAAAGTTGCCCATCCAGAATCCATTATAAAACAGCTTGGAATGATGGTGTACAAAGCTTGGAAGATTTTGATCATCTGAGACTGGGTTGGGGCAATTCCACTAGAATAACAAGGGCAGAGAGTGGAAAAGGAGGAGTCATCCAAAGAAAACTGAAGGATGTGCCATGAGAGAAAAGAGAAATGAATAGTGTAGAGAAGCAAAGCAGAGCAAGTACAACATTTGTAATGGCCTTTCCATGACATTGCAAATAAAAACTTAAAATTAAAAGTATATGTATATATAAATTTAAAAGGGAAGATGTAATAGTAATCCAATCCAGAAGTGCCTACAAACACATAACTGGGGAATTAGTGTTGAAAAAAAAAATCTCTGTTTTGTCTCCTAGATCCAGGATCCACATAACTTTCAGATTATCTGCCCAGATACTGTAACTTAACTTCAGTGTTTCAAACACTTATTTCCAAGAAAGGACAAGGAACTGTGCATTAATGTAGTAGTCTTTGGAAGCAAAATTAACTTTTAAAAAACACTTTTGCTCCTCTGTAGCTCTATGACCAGCAACATGTTCACTCTTCTGGTCTTTCTTTCCCCATGTGAAATGGGAGTGATAATAGCACCTACAAAGTTGTTTAGGAATGAAACCTGATCACACATGATGTTTACCATGGAGTCCAACTCAGGGTAAAGTAGGAAAAATTTTGAAATTTAGTTATTCCTCGTTCTTTCCATTAGGAGAGAAGTCTTTTGAAGAGAACTTTTTCAGGGTTCTTAGGATCAATAACTATATAATTTGTAAGTCCAATGCAAAATGACCACATGGGCTCCCTTGTTCAAATAGTATTAATGGTTTTAATGCTGACAGCAGAGCATAAATGCAAGAGTTTAATGTCCTTTTGTGCACAGGGTCCTGTGTAACAGCTCAGTTTGCACACCCATGAAAATTACGCTGATTCTCACATAATTTTTGCTAAAAGAAAAAAATGCTAAAGCAAGTCACTTTGGGTAAGAAGGGAGTGGGGGCATTTGTTTAAGGTCTCCTTTTTTTTTGAGAAGTAAAATCATTGAAATGAAGTTCTATTTTCTTCCCTGCTGGGATAGGAGAAACTTCAGACATGGATAAGAGATGGATCCATTCCCAGGAGATGCCACTTTCAATTGATTTTAAGGAGGTGCAGAATAAAGAAGACTAAGTTGTGTGCTTTTTTATTTATTATTATTTGGATGGGAAGCTTTCTGGAGATGGAAGACAAATGACAAATGGAAAGGAATTTTCAGTAAAATAACATTGTAAATAGCTCTGAAAGCATAACAAAGTGAAGCCAATAAAAATGGATGCGTTACTCAGTCTGAAATTCCACAAAGATTCTCTTCTCTTTCAATAATACACTTGATTAATAAATCAGTTTTCGTTGTTCCATTAAAATCAAAAAGCTAAGCAATTTGTGGTTGGGTTAATGTTGCTTTGTCCTCACTTATGCAACAAAGAATTGGTTTGATCTAATAAACTTTCAAATACATTTAAAAATTTAATTCCTACAAATCAAAAAAAGAATTCTTTTTTAAATTCAGTTGTGGATTATCCTACCGTTCCACAGCAACAGAGAGATAGGTCCAAATAATCCTCTAATCTATATGGGCCTCAAAGACAGATGAGAAAATCCTCTTGCTTTCTCTAATCCAAACTGATCCAAGATGATTGCAATGTTGCACCAACTTAAAAGTCACACCCTCATCTTTTGTTTTACTGACAAGGTTTTACTCTCAACTCTTTAGTCTCAGTGTTCCCAATACAAAGTGACATGGTGACTGACCAATGTGAACATTAAATAAGTATCCAAAGTCTAACAAATAAAATGCAGTACATTGGGTAACAGCATTACTTATTTTAGCATCCTAAACAAATAAAAAAAAAAGGCATATGCAAAATGGAAGTTGAAAGGTAATATATAGTATGTTTCACACTGATAGGCAAGGGGTTCTATGAAGCACAAGGTTTGAAAAGCATGGCTAGAACAACCTCTTTTTAAGGGGCATTAGAAATGTGTAAATTTTCATTTTTGTCAGTCTTTTAATAAGGAGTTTGTATGGTTGGTGTTGGAATTTTATAACTAACTCACATCTCCCCCACATGGAGATTTCCATTGGGTCTCATGAGCTAAAATAAGTTATAGTTCAATTTATATCTGGGGTGAAGCTGAATTCACTTAAATGGAAAGATCTGACACTAGTTTCTATGTTCATATCAGGTCTCTAGAGGTTCCTCAAGGAAGATATAGTTTCTCCTTAAGTGAAGGTTACTTTTGAAAATTATTGTAGATGGATCCCATTCATTATCCTTCGCTGGATTGCTACTGTCCTTAGTCCCTGAGGACTTGAGGCAAGATCCTGCATTCAGAATTGCCCAGGAAACAACCCAAATGCCCTCCAAAGAGATGCATGGAGCAGAAAGTTGTGGTATATTTACACAATGGAATATTATTTATCAATCAAAAAAGACAAACTCATGTCATTTACAGCAACATGGATGGAGATGGAAGAGACTATTCTGGCTGAAATTAGTCATATGGAAAAAGAGAAAACTAGATAATTTCACTTACAAGTGGAATATAGCTAAATCAAACAAAAAGACAGAAACAGTCAAAACTCATGAGCTGACCATAAAAATGGAACATTCAGCAAAGGAGGTGGGGGAGGAGGGTAAGACAGAGAAGGACAGAACATGAGGGAATGAGGAACATGAGGAACATGAGGTGAAATAGTGATGGGAAAAATAAGGAGACTACAACAATGTAAGAAAAACATGTTAAACAAAATTTTTAAAGATTATTTAAGAAAAAATAAGAATTTCCCAGGAAAACACAAAATCTTGGGTTATATCTCTTTCTGGATTGAGTCTTGAAGTTCATATTTTTGAAAACTTCCATCAGTAATCTTGATTTGTGACCACTTAACTCGGGTTTTGTTGTTGTTGTCAGAACAGGGAGATTTATTCTGCCTCCTACGTCTCAATCCTCACTACAATTACTCTCTGTCCTCTGAAGATCTATGATCAAGCTAGAATATGTTAAGATTAGAAGAGTGGGTCACAAACTATAACTCACAGATAATCTGACTGACACCTACCTGTGTAAATAAAACTTTACTGGAGCACAATCCTGTCTATCTGTTCTCCATTGTCTGTGTTGTATTCAGGTGTGAGAGCGCATTTAGATTGTTGCAACAGAGGGCTACTAACCTGCAAAAATTCAAATCTTTGTCACATGACCCTTTACCAAAAGAAAGTTTACAGACCTCTGATTTAGAAGGTAAAAATAGTTACTTTTCTTAGATTACTTGGAATTGGACCGTGTGGGTACATGAATTACTTCATGTCCTAGGAGGTAGTTTCTCTCTTCAGTTTCTTCAGCTAAGGAATCTCTGGTACAAAGAAGTGCCATAATGCAATCAGAGTTATCTAGTTAGTGAGGATCACAGTCAGATTTAACCTCTGGTTCCAAAAGCCTTGCTCTTGCCTGCTATTCTCTACCACACAAGACTCTATCATGACTGAAAGAAAAACCCTGGCAGCCATGAAGGGCATTATTTAGCTAAATGCTTTATTCATCTGAAAAAGGAAAGATTAGGGAAGATTTTAACCTAGCCATTAATGAACATGTTAACCCTGACCTTTCAAATCAATCTTCTAGTATCTACCTTTACTTTTTAGGAAGAATTGCATTTTCTAGTCATAAAGCATATCACTTGCTGTAATATTAGACATCATTGCAGACCATCAAACCATTAGTTACACATAAAACCTATTAATGTACAGTATTCACAGTTGCATTTTCTTCTGAGTCAATAAAAAGGAAACAATTTATTACAAAGGCCTAAAAACCACATTGATGCCACTTTCCTTCCCTTCATCGCCAACTTGAGTTTCTTCCTAAGAAATCCATAAAGAACATGATAGGACATTTGCACAGGACCTTTGATCAAGGGTGACAAGCATGTGCACCAATGGGACACATGAAATGGTACTCCCCAAATAGCATGGTTATGTAAATGATTGGCACATTTATAAAATTTGAGATCTATTTGATCAGATTTCAGTGAGATTGGATAGGTGGCATCCAGCTCTACTATTCAAACATTAATGGAGTGACATCTCAGTCTCTCAGCATTTGGTAGTGAAACTGGCTTATAAGGCAAAAATTGAGGGGAAAGTATCAACTTAGCTTCGCATATGCAAAGGAATGTGTTAGAGTGGGTATGACCACTTCTCTGTCTCAATGTGCTCATAGTGGCCAGTCTCACAATGATGTTGGATCAGAGAACAGTTATTTATTTATTTATCTATCTATTTATCTATCTATTTATTTATTTATTTATTTATTTATTTATTTTTGGAATGCATGATGAAGTAATTGAATATGTTAGGAACCTGTTGTACAGAGAATATGAACATTTTAACATAGAATCACACTTATTTTGGCAGTAGGTTCAAGTCTAGGAGATGCCTGGGAAAACAATGTGATGTAGGCAAGTGCTTTTTCTCCCACTTGATGTGTTCTCTATGCCAGGTTCTCCTTGTCTAGAAGAGAGGGCAGGACAGTCTGCACTATTAAGTTATCTCCCTCTCCTTTTGCCAAGAACAGAGGGTTCAATTTCAGTGACTGCTATGGGCTTGTGCTATGTGTGGTTCCACTTTGCATGTGTTTTTATTTAATTCCCACTGTAACCCTATGAAGCAGGAATTGTGACTAATCATTTTAAAGATGAAACTGAGGCCTAGAGAAGGAACCAAAAGTAATCACTTGTCAGTGGCACAGCTAACATTTGTACATGGCTCATTTCAGCTCCTGGGTCCAAGGTATAGGTACTCATGTGGCTTTAGGTTAGATACAGAGGCCATTTATTTGAAAACTGCTCATATATTAATAAATTAATATTAATAAATATATAATTATTATACAATAATATGTAATGATATCTTTCCAGCCACTCTGTTATGAACTGTGACATGAGGTTCCTCATAGGAAGGACAATTAGAGACTAATAAATACACCAAACTCAATTGTCATAGTATCTTTCACAGACTAGTTATTATTGTCATCATTATACACATAGAAGTGAAATGTAAATGAAATATGAGACTCTGTCTCCACCACCCACAGAATATCATTTAACTGGGACAGGACATAAGCACCAAAAGCCTATATGATTATATCCCAGGATGACCACTCAGCAAAAAGTTCTCAGGTGTCCCCAGGAAGAACACCCAGTAGGCTGGTAATGGAGGCAAAGTGACACTTAGTCTGGCTTTTGAAGAAAAGTGCCTGATACAGTGTGTGGGGTTGGAAAACCGCATGGGTGAATGTTTGGAGACAGGAAGTAGCTTGATTCATCCCATTAACTAGAAGAATACAAAGATTTCATTTTGACTTTGTTTATACCAAAAAAAAAATGCTAAATGGAGGGATGGTGGATGAGATTGATCAGTATCCATTCATAGAATAGCATACAATAGAGTCTTATAAGACTATAAAATGAATCTTTATATGTATACAAGAAACAAAGCCCCTCTGCAATCCAAGACTGGGTTATCCTCTCCTCCAGAAGTCTGTACAGTTCTTTGTCTCCTGGTCAGCATTCATCAGATTTATTTTTACCTTATTTATACTGCGATTGTTAGAATAGTGTCTGACTCCCCCCTCTCTCCATTAGCCCTTAAGTATCATGAGGATCAGAACCACTTTGTGCTGATTGCTCTGCTCCTTCTACTGCATCTGAGTTCCTGGTACATAAGTGTGAATTCAAATGTACCCAAATGTGGTGCCCATATCTGTGAATGAAAGATGAACTTACACACAAGAAAAGAAATAACAAATATAAAAGCCACATATGGTTGGGATAAGTTCAGTTCATAGGTAGTGCCTATGTGGATTCTCAGTATTTGCTCAGGGGAAGAAGAAAGCCCAGAGAAGAGTCAACCATGGATGCCCACATCATGTGTTAACTCAGCCTTGCTCTTTCCACATTGAATGTAGGCCAGGGACTGCACACAATGCATTAACAGTGTGATATGATACACAATTTACCTGACACATTAGGCACTAAATATCTACCATGGTGGCCTCTGAATGGTTGAATTTTTTTATTTTCATTGTCA
The DNA here is from genome assembly GCA_004024945.1 of Uropsilus gracilis. Classification (NCBI taxonomy): domain Eukaryota; kingdom Metazoa; phylum Chordata; class Mammalia; order Eulipotyphla; family Talpidae; genus Uropsilus; species Uropsilus gracilis. Next base: position 170,375 of record PVHY01000749.1, on the reverse strand, counting down.
TTGTTGCTGTTGTTTTAATTTTCTGCTCAGTATCTATGATCTTTTTGATCACGAAAAATACAAGTTATTTTCATTTCATTTTAGACGGTTAACTTACCTCATCTGACACTGCTTTTGCTTCATTTCATTCCTCATGCCCCTCTTCTTCAGGCCTACATCTCAGGGAAGATTTTACTCCCCACGGACATATAAACTCTCACTGTCATAAATAAAATGGACAACAACAAGTGTTGGTGAAGATGTGGAGAAAAAGGAACTCTCTTACACTGTTGGTGGGAGTGCAAACTGGTCCAGCCACTATGGAAGACCATGTGGAGGACCCTCAAACAATTGAAAGTGGAACTACCATTTGACCCAGCAATCTAACTACTGGGAATCTACCCAGAGAACATGAAAACACTAATTCAAAAGGACACCTGTACACACATGTTTATTGCAGCTCTGTTTACAATTGCCAAGATATGGAAACAAACCAAATGCCCCAAAACTGGTGATTGGCTGAAAAAATGTGGTATATGTACATGATAGAATACTACTCATCAATCAAGGAGGACAAACATGTCATTCGCAGCAACATGGATGGAACTAGAAGGACTCATATTAGCAGAAATAAGCCAAAAAAGAAAAAGGGAAATACAGGATGGTCTCATTTATATGAGGGATATAGGGGGAAACCAAATAAACAAATAAGAAAAAATAGAAACAATCAATGGGACTGAACAACGGATGGAGAGAGGAGAAGGGGGAAGAAGGCAGGGGAGGTGAAGGGCACAAAAGAGTAGGATGGTTAGCAGGTGTTAGGGAAGTGGGAAAGCCCTGGGGTACACTATAATGTGATATAAATATAAATACACACATATATGCAAAATTTAAAAAAATTTAAATTAAACTTTTAAAAAACAACCATTAAAAAAAAAGAAAACTCTCACAGCCTTGACAGACCTTCATTCTCTAATCTCTTTGTTAAGATGTTGATAAGGATAATCATCTGTCCCTGGAGTGTGAGAGGGGCTACCTGGGTGGGGCCTGAGAAACAGTTACTTCATGAATATGCAATGAATTCATGACAACCCACCAGTCCCTTAGCAGCTCAAAGGCAGAGTTTCTCCAGGTCTGATATGACAGGAGGAAGGAAGCAAAAATCTCCAGTATAGTAGTTTGAGGAACAGAAGCACACCCAGAACCAATAGACTAGAAAAAACAAAGGTTTACTAACATTCCACTCAAACAAAGGCGTTTTTTTCTTCTAAGAAAATGATTACAATCTACAAAAAAGCTGTCTTGCAGTTCTGTTCATTTCTGCTTCTTCACTAGCACAGTAGAGGCTAATGCAGTGCACAGTGTCAGCTAAAATGTCACTGGCTTTTCTATTAGGACAGCACAACATACCTGGAGCATTTCGTTCGGTTTCAAGATCTGGTCCCCATGAAAAATTGGGTCTCACAGGCTGAACATGCTCAGGATTAGGGAAACTGTCTTGAATCTCAGTTCTGTTTCCCAAAGTATGATTCTAAAATACCCATGCGATATAATGGGCTTCATGCAAAAAAAGGTTGTGTGGTAGACAAATCTTTGTTGTGCTAGTTTAGCAATATCAGTTTTCTTCATTTCTTCTGGGACTTAGCTACCATAGTACTAATATGCATCTCAAGCATAAAGCAGGTAGATGGGACTTCCCAATCTTATTTCAACAGAGAACCATGTTTGCATGGAGGGACTGAATGAAGAGGTATTTCAAAGAATGGATTTTAAGAAATGAAGCCATAGTTATCTGTGGCAGGAGTCAGAGGGACTCCTCAGAAATAATTTGAAATGGATTAGGAGACTTTTGTGTCTGATTCCTTTGCAACATTTAACATCACTTGGACAGATTACTTGCCAAGAGAAAGAGGAAAAGTCTACAACTCTAAGAAACACAGCGTTATTTTTTTCAATTGATAATGTACAACAAGGCTAATTGGAGAAGTGTAGTCTTATAAAGTGAACCCCATTGTCCTGCTGTTACCTACTAGACAGTTTTTAGTTTTGTTTTTTGGAAAGGATTTTCCTTTCTGGTGAAAAAATAAAATTCCACCTGACCAACATTTTTTTGAGGGGTGGGGGGTTGGGGTGTTTATTGCAGTACTTTATTTCCCTCACATAAAATGCATTAGTCAGACCTGATGTTCTCCCATTACAATAAAAAATCAAAATGTGTTGTCATATCTTAAAGAATAGAGTTGCATTAAAAAAAACTTTTCATGTAAACATAAATGCAAACCATTCCTTCAACATTGCTTCCAACTCAAGGCAAATAAACAATTGGTGGGAAAACAATTGGGTTAGACAGAAAAATAGACCCTAAAGCTCAGACCTCCGCCGTCCTGTCATAACAGAAGATAGAGTGACTACCTGCCTAGATTCTTGTCATCCCCTGGAGAAATCCTGGAATAGGAAGCTCCATATGAATCACCTCACAGGTCAGGAGTAGTGGCCTTGCAGGTTCTCATCTCAGTGGATTACTGGATTTCTTGTCCACACACCTCCTTGCTCCAGTCACAAAGCCACCAAGCAGCATATGCTAAGGGTTCAAACAAAGATCTGTAAAAGGTATTAAACATAGACAGGACACAGTTAACTTAAACATAAGTTTAAAAGCAGCAACAAGTTCTACAATCCAGTGTTGATATCATTACAAGCTTCAAGGACAAATTTTCTTTTCAAAGGCTGATTCTAGTTTCTTGAGGCTAGCATGAGGAGATCACATTTGTCAGGTCAAAATGACACCTCTGAAATCACTCATCCAGGAAATGCTACACATCTGCTCCCAGTCCATTTAGGAGCGTTTGTGGTGGAGGGTGGAGGGATCCTGCTGGTGGGACTCCTATTAGCCGACCCACACCTGGGGAAAGACTGAACTGGAGGCTGGACAAGAGATGGTGCTGGAGCTGCTGACCTGCACAGAGTACTTGAGTGTGATCTTGATCATAGAGCTGGGACTGGGCATCAAGGCTGGAATCTCCTTCTGCAGTATGTTCAAGAGGTTAGGGTGCAGGATGGACCCCCAGTTCACACAGAATTGCTATACAGATCCTTTGGGTATCTTCCTCCCATTCCGTGTTAGAACTTGAAATGGCCTCGTGGATGTTGCACTCAGGGAACATGGTTAAATGAACACCTTTGGACACCAGGATTGCTCACTGCTGTTAGGCAGTTCCTCACTTCCCCAGAATGGGGGCAGCGGTGGCCATTTCCTGTCTGCAGTCCAGGTCATGGCAGTGGAGCTTCTCCTTGATGTAATGGGTGATTTCTTGCTTAGCAGTGACAGGGAAGCTGCAGCCGTCCTTGAGGATGTTGTGGTTGAGCTATTTGGGGGGCTCCTCTCTCATATTCAGATTCTAAAAATTGGGGCATGCAATACACCATTTGCTTTCCAAGGAGAATCTGTGAATTTTGATAGCTATCTTGATTGTAGGTGAACTAATGGTAAGATTGTATCAACCTTCCATTTTGATTTGAAATTTTCTTGTTCACCCAATGTGCTAAGAGTCATGGAAATTGTTCCATATTAGTTCTAGATCCAGTGCGGTTATAGAAAGAGGTGAGTTCAGAATCTTCCTACATCACCATCTTGAACCAAAACTTTTAAATTCGCTTTTATCAATAGTTTAGCATACAGTTCCAGAGTAAATCTCACAGTCAGTCTTTCCATACTCCCTAAAATGTAGTTTCCAAAATCACTGTCATTGATTTCATGAAATTCTGCTTTTTTTTCCAAGATGAATTTTCCCATGCATTCATTTATTAATCTTTCTAAATTGTTAAGTATTTAACATTATCCATAAGAATGACCACAAGGGCTTAGAAGCAGCAGTTAGTGCTAAGTGGTAAGGAGTAATTGAACAGAGACAAATGTGACAAGTACTCATTACCAGTATTTTCTTATTATAATGACATATGTTTTTGTGTGTAAACCTGGCCACCTGGGAGATTTAAGTCATTTGGAACCTTTGTACATGACTGCAGATATTTTTGTCATAAACAGCTAATCTACTTTGTGGCTTGCAAATCTGATAGAGCTGACATAGATTGGTAAGCAAGAGGGAGATTTGAAGTGTTTTCTTGAATAATAGTTACATTCAAAAATCAGAATTCTATAAGCATTTACAAAAGGAGGAAATTCAAACAAAACCTACAGGAGAAGATGAAAATTCAGAATCCTTCTAATATGCCCCATAATTCCCTGGGTTCTCATTTGTACCCAACAAGTCCTGCTTAAATACATTCAAAGATGGTACATTTGTTTCTGTTTATATAGAGAGTAAAAATAAACAAAGTAGTTAATGCTGTTCGACTCTTAGAAAATTAAAGAAATATTTGTCACTTTTCTCCCACATGTTTATTTAGTTAATAATTTGTTTCACTAGGGACCGATTGATATTAATTTTAAATGTTGGATAACACTGTACTTTTTTTGCTCAAAATATTTTATCCTTTTCCAGCTTTAATAGAGTTTGACAAAATAAGATATTTAAAGTGTACAATGTGATGACCTGATACGTGCGTACATTGCAAAAGAAGTCCTTCCACTGAGGTAATCAATATATCCATTCTTTCATATATTTTACCTTTATTTGTATTTGTGAGAACATTTAAGTTCTATGAGAAAATTTCAAATACACAAGATAGTGTTATCAAATATAGCCACAAATAGCTATACATGAGATCTCCAGATTTTCTTATAATTGAAAGGATAGACCCTTTATAAACCTCTCCCTATTTTCCTCCAACCCTCAGGCTGAAAACTACCTTTCTAATCTCGGTTTCTATGAATTTAACTTTATTTTTAAGTATTAAACATTAGTGATAAGATGCAGTATCTGTTTTTCTTGGCTTTTTTGATTTCTCTTGGCATAATATCTTCCAGATTCACTCATTCAATTTGCAATTAACAGGATTTCCTTCTTTTTCAGAGTTTTTAGGGATGGATGAATAATATTTCATTATGATATGTATACATATATATAACATTTTTTTATCCATTCATTTGTTGATTGTTTCTATACCTTGATGTCCTGAGCAACAATGATATGACTATAAGAGTGCAGCTATCTCTTTGAGGGACTGACTTTATTCCCTTCGGAATTATACTCAGAAGTGGGTCCTATTTTTTCATTTCTCTAGGAACCTCCATGCTGCTATCCATAGACACTGTACCAATTTAAATGCCTACCAACAGTATACAAGAATTCCTTTCTCTCCACAGTCTTACAAGCATTTATCTCGTGTTTTTTGTATAATAGCTGCCCTAAGAAGGGTGAGCAAGAGCTTTCTATGATTTTCTTTATCTTCCCCTAACAATCAATAATGTTTAGCACCTTTTCAAGTACTTGTTAGCCATTACGTACTTGGCAAAATGTCTGTTTAGGTCCTTCACCCATTTTTTTTTAATTGACTGAATTTTTTTCTGCTATTGTATGAATTGCTTTCATATTTTGTATATTAATCCCCTATCAGGTATGTGGTTTATAAATAACTCCTCATATTTTATAGGTTGCCTTTTTATTTTGTTACTTCCTTTTGTTGTGCATAAGTTTTTTAGTCTCACTTGTTTATTGTTCCTTTTGATGCATTTGTTTTTGGTGTCAGGTTAAAAATCATCACTAAGACCAGTGTCAAGGAATTCACCCCCTATGTTTTCTTATAGAAGTGTTACAGTGTCAAATTTTCCTCAAACTGTTCTATTTTTGAGCATTAGAAACATTTTGGGGTTGATTCTTGTGTTCTTTTGACATGCCACCTACAATTTTGTTTTTGAGTACATTGCACAGTCTGCCACAGGCTCATTTTTTTTATTTTCCTACGCAATGTTAGAATCAACTATTTCACCAAGAAGTCCTGGTTCTGATCATTGAATTATATAAAATATTAACTTTGAAAACAAGAACCTCATTTATTTCACCATAGTTCAACACTTTGGGAATCCTTGTCACCTAGGAAGAACTGAATTATTTCTTGTAAAACTCATACTTCAATGACTGAAAGGGAATTTTATCTTTATTAAGTGTTCCAGAAACATCTATGTATATCATGAATTACCTAGTAATCTATTAGAATAGGAACTGATGAACTTGAACTCTTTATGCAGCTTCTTGCTTAACATCTTTGTGCCTTATTTCTTATCTATAAAATGAGGATGACAAAAACTAGAAGTGTTAGTTATGAGCCAATCTATATAAAGCACTTAGAACAACATCTTGCACTTAATAAGTGCTCAATAAATATTAGATAGGATTACCGTTATACTATATTAAATGTGACCTGCTTGTTTGTTTTAATTCTCCCATCTGTTTCCTATGTCACACCTATTGAATTACACTAATTCTCCATTTCAATTTGTTCATAAGAGCCAAGAGCAGCCTTCATTCCTATTCACCTTGGACTCTTGTCTGCAGAAAATAAATATCACATCTTCCTTTTTTGAGCCCTGATTCAAATGAAGGATAAAAAAGGCAATCAAATCACGACTAAAAATGGTAGTTTCATTACTTATAATGCTGCCCTTTATTATTTGGTGTGGACCAGAGGTCTGTTGAGGCCTGCATGGGAATAGTTGGCTCCATAGAGGGCCAAGAGAATGGTGCTACCTTACTCTCAGTTGAGACTAGAATGCCCCAAAGATAGGACATGTATATGTCGCAATGTTGACTACTTTAAGGAATACCTTAACCCGGCACAGGAGAGAATCATTGACTAATGGGCGTCAGACAGGCTGAATCATCGCTCAAAGAAACTACCCTTCCTCTTGTGGGGAGAAGCAAGTGATGAATAGGCTGAGGCATCAGTTTCCACTCACTGCTGTGAGCTTAGGTTCCCATTTCATTGTCTTGCACTAATTTCAGAGGAAGAAAGTAGTCCTTCATAGCTCCCATCTCCTTCCTATAAGGTGTGATCTGAAAACACAAACATCCCGTCCTACAAGCTAAGAGAATTATGTCACATGTACAAAATTTCAGCAACTAAAAAAGGCTTTTCTGATTCACCTGAACCAGAAAAAAAAATGCAGGAATCCAATTTATTTGCTTTTTTTCTTTTAAACTCTAACTGCATCTTTGTCCAAAACAAATATTATACATGGAAGTCAGTTGCTTAACACAAGAGTAGTGTTGTTTCCATTACATAAATCCAACTTATGATAGATCAGAAGACTTAGGCAGAAACCACAGGCCTCCCTCTCAGTCTTGATCGCCTGACCTGAGAAGTGCCTTTTCCAGGTTTTTATGAATGGACAGATTGGCAGTCCTGAACTCACTGGCATGGATGTAGCTCAGGACATTAAATTCAAGGACCAGGTTGGCATACAGGTCATATCGCTCTTGTCATCATCACTAAAGGATGATGAGTGAGACTTGCAGCCTGATGCTGAGTTTAAGGCCACTTTTGACTCAGGAGGAGAAAAAAAAGACGGTTATGATACCTGCCATGAGTTTGGCAAGCCAGAGCTGAGTGTGGTAGGGGCTTGGCTTTCTAGTCTGTGTGACCAGTCAGTTTTCCCACTAACTGCCCAACTACGTGAAATCTCAGAAGGCACTAGTATCCATTGTCTCCCTTTGTGTGGATTGACTCATCCTTGGGAAGGTGAGCTATCAGATAAGACTATGGCAAGAGTCAAAACCGCAGAAAATGACTAGGCCAGTAAAAATAGTAAACCAGTAATATACTTAACTGAAGTACCAGTACTCGTAGCAGTAGTCTTAGTAAGAATAACAATACAGAACCTCGCCACAATGTAAACTTGGCACAATATAAAATAAAAAGTATAGCATCAGAACCCAAGGGCCCGGCACGGTGGCTCGTGCCTGTAAGCTTCAGCCTATGAAGAGGCTGGGGCTAGGGATCGCGATTCGAGTCCCACCTGGGGCCCGTAGCGAGACCTAGTTCCAAAAAATAGCTGGGCGTGGTGGCGCGCGCCTGTAATCCCAGCTACCTGGGAAGCTGAGGCTGGGGATGGCTTGAGTCCGTGGTACCCCGGGTAATGAGAGCCTGCGGTTCCATGGGCAAAAACAGCGAAACCTAGTCTAGTCTCAAAAAAAAAGTATAGCATCAGAACCACTGACCCTCCTTATAGACCAGTCTCAAATTTACTTCTCTTATTCTTTCCCCCTTGCAGAAATCACCAGTGTGCTCTTTTTCTTTATTGGTTTGTCTTTTTCCTAAGCAAAATGTCATTTGTTTTGACTGTTCGAGAACTAATGGAAATGAAATCCTGCAGCATTCATCCTTATACTTATTTTCCTTGTTGAATGTTACATTCCCGAGAATTCCAGGTTATACGCTACGCTTCACTCACTGTCACTTCGTCTCTACATTTCTAATTGCTATACAACAGGTAATCTTTTGGTTCTATTGATGAATGCATGGTTCGTTTCTAGCATTTGCCATTACAAACAGCGCTGCCACCATAAACAAACTTTTTCATGATTCTGAGTGCACATCTACAAGAGTTTTTCTCAACTATAAAACTAGCCCAGGATTTCTAGGTCACAGGCAATGTGCTTGTTCCACTTTGCTAGTTGGTGTCCTGCTGTGTTTCTCAAGGGATTATATCATTTTAAAATCAGTTTGCCAGGTAGGAAAGCTCCCTTGTTTCACATCTTCAGCAACACTTAGTATTGCTGGCTTGTTGACTTTTGCCAAATGATTGAATGTTAGATAGTATAGAGTTGAAATTGTAATATGCATTTCTTCTGACAAATAATGACACTGAGCATCTTGTGATGTTCTTATGGGCATTCGTATTCTCCTTTTCAATGAAATAACTTGCTGTGTATTTTTCCTATTGAATGCTTTGTCTAAATTACTATTGGGTTATTTTGAAGACATTTTAGTTCTCAAAACTACCTGGAGTTGATGTTTATGCATAGTGTGAGATAGGGATCCAAATTCTATATCAAAACCAACTGTCTCAGCACCATTTCTCAGATACGGTTATTTATAGTGCCAACCATGTTAGGTTACCATGTTTGTGGGTTTGTTTCTGGATTTAAAACTATGCTTATACAGTCATTTATATGTACTCCTATGGTATGTAACACCATCTTGATGAGTTACACTGATGTTCAGGTTTTGTACTTTTAATTTATCTTTATAGAACTCATATTATCCTAAGCAGAAACCCTAAACCCTTTAAAAAATTCACCCCTGCCCTCAGCCCCTAGTAAACCTCTATTCTTTTTTCTGTTTCTATGAATTTGTCTACTCTACATACCTCATATAAATATAAGAATATAATACTTATTCTTTTGTGTCTGACTTATTTCACTTAGCATATGTTTTTAAAGTTAGTTGATACTATAACATACATTAGAATCTATACATTAATTTTTGAGTTTTAATCCAAACTTAAGCCTTACTTTGTCATGACATATTAAATTTTTATGTATTCTTGAATTCAGTCTTCCAGTTTTATTGAGAATTATTGAATAACTTTCATGTGGAATTTTGGTCTCTAGTTTCATTCTTGTAAGGTCTTTGTCTCGTAGTACCCCTACAGCACTGGCCATAGAATGAATTGTGCAGTATCTCCATTTCTCTAGGGAGTAATGAAGCAATATGTTGTAATACTTTGTAGTAGCATTTCTTTCTGTGCTTGATAGAATTCACCATTGTAACCATGTAGTCCTTGATCTAACTTCAAGAAAATTGTTAACTGCAGATTCAATTTCTTCAGTAAATACAGGGACATTCACATGATCATTTCTTCTATGGAGATCTGCTTTTCCCAATAATTTGCCTATTTCATTAAAAAATTTAATTGATTAGAATATAGTTGTTCACAATATCTTCTTCTTGTATTGTAGAATTTATAATGTTATCACTTTTCTCACACTTCAACTGGTAAATTGTTCTCTATTTGTTTATGTCTGGATAGTGATCTATCAATTTTCTTTTCTCAAAGACCAGATTTCTTTCATTGATTTTTCTCTAATATTTTCTTTTAAATTAATAGCTACTTTTATCTAAATGTTTTATATTCCTTACTTTAAGTTACTTTTTTTTCCTAACTGAACTTCTTAAGGTGGGGTCACTGATGTAACACTTTGCATATTTTCCAATATATATTTACTATTTTGTCAGTATCCTGCACATCTTCTCATTTTCATTAAGTTCAGATATTTTCTGGTTTCTTCACTAACTCATTTGTTGCTTAGAATTTCTATTTAGTTTCCAAATACAATTTCCACAGATTTTTCTTAAATTTATCTCCATTTAAATATACAGATCAGAAAAAAAATATTTTGTATGACTTGAATCCTCTTAAATTAACAGAGACTTATATATAACCCAGAACACAGTCATTTGGGGTAAATGTTTTATTTACATTTGGAAAAAAAAATGTGCTCTCCTTTGGGTAGAGTGTTCTAAAAATATCAATTATGTGGAGATAACTTGATTGTGTTGATCAAATCTTCCTTGTGCATACTAATTTTCTGTGCACCTGTTCTATCAATTATTGGAAGATTGAAATCTCACTTATAATTTTGGATTTTCTATTTCATCTTGTGACTATCTGCTTTTACTTCATATGTCTTTAAGTTCTGTAATAGGTACATGGATATTTTGATTTTCTAATGCCCTCTTGATGAGTGTTAACATAGTTCCTGGCAATATATTTTTGCTATGAAACCTTAACACAGTTCATCTAGCTTTCTTTTATTTAATATAAATATGATGTATCCTTTCCCACACCCTTTCACTTCTTTGTGTTTTCATATTTAAATTGTTTCTTGTTTGCAGTATTTAATTGTCATTGCTTTTGTTATCCAATTCATTAATCTTTCTCTTTTAATTGCAATAATTGAACCATTTATATTTAAAGAAATATTGATTGTTCCAGTAAAAGTTATTCTCTTGCTATGTCAGATTTCTCTGTCCCATTTGTTTTTGGTTTCCCTTTTCTTCTTTATATTTACCTTTCATTGGATTGACTTTTTTTTTTATGATTTTGTCGAATTTCCTTTGTTGGATTATTAACTATAAACATTAAATTTTTTATTATAAGCATAAATTCAGGATTTATGCATGTTTAACTCATTAGTCCAGCTGATATTGTATTAGTTCATATATAATGACCATATCTTTCTATTTCTTCTCTCTGACCTTTCTACTATTATCATGTACTTGTACATTTGTTATAAACCTTAGAATACATTATGGATTTTTTGATTAATGTAACAATTCTTTTTGAAAATAACTTTTATAATCTTATGTATTTACTTCTGTGATTATCAATTTTGTAATCTTTTTTTTATCCATATCTCCAGCTTTATCATTTTCTTTGTATTTGCAGGATTTTCTTTAACATTTGTTATAATGCAGGTCAGGTTAATAATGAACTGTCTAAGCTTTTGTGTGTCTAGAAAAGTCTTCATTTTCATTTTAAAAAAGATTTTTGTTGGATTTAGATGAGAGGTTGACAGCTTGCTTCAGTGTATTAAAAATGTTGCTCCACTGTCTTCTCAGTTTTTTTCTGCTGATATGTATTCTGTCACTCTTGTCTTTGCTCTTCTACAGAATGTATGGATTTTCCTCCAGCTATTGTCAAGAGTTTCTTTACTACTTTTTTGAGCAATTTAATTATAAAATGGTTTGCTATAGTTTTTTTCATGATCCCCATACTTGGGGTTCATTGAGCTTCTTGGACTCTGGATTAATAACTAGATCAAATTTTGTGGGGAAATGAGTCATTAGTTCTTTTGTTTTCACGCTTCACTTTGGGAATTATAGTTACATGCATATTTTGTTGCTTGAAGTTGTCCTTTGCTTAATAAGGGTCTTTCCTTTTTTCCTTTCTTTCACCCACTTGTCTTCCTTTCCCCCTTGCACCCCTCCTGCCATCCTTTCTCCTATCTTTATATCTTTTATATCTTTTATCCTTCCTTCCTTCAGTCTTCTTTTAAATTTATACTTGTTCCTTTTCTTTCCTTTATTTGGTTTCTTTATTATTTTTCTTTTTGGAAATTTTATCACTATGACTTAAAGTTCATAAATCTTTTCTTCTATAATGTCTAAACTACCAGAAATACCACTGAGTATGTTTTCATCTCAATCATTGTAATTTTCATTTCCAGAAGTTATATTTGAATCTTTTGAAAAATATCTTGTATTTCTCAGCTTAAATTTTGAAGAAATGGAATGTAGTTATTTATTTTTAAAATGATAATATATATTGGTCTAATTATTCACATATCTTTGCAACTCCTATGTTCTGCTTCTTGTCCTATCTGGGAATTTTTTTTTAATTTAAAATTTTTTAAATTTGCATATATATGTGTATTTATATTTATATTAAATTATTGCATTATTGTATACCCCAGGACTTCTTCACTTCAGTAACACCTGTTAGCCATCCTACTCTTTTGTGCCCTTCACTTACCTTGCCTTCTTCCCCCTCCTCTTCTCTCGCTCCCTTGTTCAGTCCCATTGATTGTTTCTATTTTTCTTCTTCATTTGTTTATTTTTCCCTATATCCATCATATAAGTAAGACCATCCTGTATTTCTCTCTTTTTTTTTTTTTGGCTTGTTTCTGCTAATATGAGTCTTTCTAGTTCCATCCATGTTGCTGCAAATGACATGTGTTTGTCCTCCTTGATTGATGTGTAGTATTCCATTGTGTATATGTACCACATTTTTTTTTTAGCCAATCGTCTGTTTGTGGGCATTTGGTTGGTTTTCAAATCTTGGCAATTGTAAACAGAGCTACAATAAGCATGTGCATACAGGTGTCCTTTTGAATTAGTGTTTTCATGTCCTCTGGGTAGATTCCCAGTAGTTAGATTGCTGGGTCAAATGGTAGTTCCACTTTCAATTGTTTGAGGGTCCTCTACATGGTCTTCCATAGTGACTGGACCAGTTTGCACTCCCACCAACAGTGTAAGAGAGTTCCTTTTTCTCCACATCCACACCAACACTTCTTGTCCGTTTTATTTATATGGGCCATTCTTACTGGTGTAAGATGGTATCTCAGTGTGGTTTTAATTTGCATTTCCCTGATTATTAGTGATGTGGCGCATTCTTTCATATGCCTATTAGCCATCTGTATCTCTTCTTTGGTGAAGTGTCTTTTTAGTTCTCTCCATTTTTTGACTGGATTTTTTGCTTTGTTTTTGTTGAGCTGTAGGAGCTCTTTGTAGATCTTTCTTATCAAATCCTTGTCAATTGTCTGGAGAGCATAAATTTTCTCCCGTGTCTGGCAATTTTTGATTGGATACCAGGTGTTATGAATTTTACCCAGTTGGGTGCTGGATATTTTATTCCTAAAAATATTTTTTGAGATTTGGAATGTATTTGAATTTAATAATATAGAAATAATTTGACCTTTTAGTATCTGGATTTTAAGATTGACTAGGCAGTACTTGATCAATATGTACACTAAGGTTAGTTAGTCCCCACTACCTTTCAAAGAAATCTAGCCAATACTCATGACTCTGAAAGTTTTCCAGTCTGCTAGTGATAGCAAACACTGTTGTATAGCCAGCACAATATGAGAACTGACTACTGTTCTCTTAAATCTGTGGACACCCTTTCCCTGGTTTTGTGTATCAGGTTGCAAACTATCTTAAAGGCAGTTATCTGAGGCAACAATGGGGTTCATCTTATTTGTTTTCCATCTCTTAAAGATCACCATCCTTTTTTGTCACTGTCCTTCGCTATATAGTGTGTCAAAAATTGTATTTCCCCATCCCCCCCTAAATAAGTGAGTAATCAATTCCCTGTATGTCCTCTTGGCTGAAAACCACAGATATTTTAATTTTTTGAATTAATTTTGATAATCCTTTCCATACCATCAAATGTTTTAAAGCTATACATTTTACTCCAAGAACTACTTTGACAATTCTACAGTCATCAATTTTATGTATTTAAATTTTTATTATAATTTTCACTAAAATTAAGATTATTGTGAAATGTTTAAGCTATTCTGTGTGTGATTTTTGTGATATTGAATCTTTGGTATTTTAAAGCTTCCTTTTTGAACTAGCATATTCTTAATTTGGGACATACCCCATGTGAAACTTAAAATACTGCATGCATTTTATTTGATAATTGACTCTACTTATATGCATCTATCTCTATTCTTGAGTTTACAAATCAAATTATTCAGATTTTCTATAATTTTGCTATTTTTTCAATTTACTTATTGCATTCTGAAAATACATTAAATCTTTCACCTACAATGTTTTATTTATTTATTCTTCCTATAACTCTAGTTGTTTCTCAATGTGTTCTGAAGCAGTATTATACGGTGCATGTTAAATATAGATTGTCAGTATAACTGCATAATCTCTTATTTTTTTGAGTCTCATAACTTACCCTTTTTCATTTTTATTCTCCCACATATACTATTTTTCTTGCTACTGAAATTACTACTACTGTCTTCTTTTGTTTCATATTTTCTTGGTCTTTTAAATTCATCACTTTATTTTCAAATTTTATCCTTTTCAACATGCTTCTTGTAGATAGATAGATAGATAGATAGATAGATAGATAGATAGATAGATAGATAGATAGATATTGCTAGGGCTTATATTTTTAATCCAATATTAGAGTGTCTGTCTTTGATTTTTGAATTTCATATGTTTACTGTAATATAATTTACTGTAATATAGTTTACTGTAACAATATTTACTGTAATATAATTTTATTAATACCTTTTCTTTTGATATCATATTTCCTGTATATCCTACTTTCTTCATCTTCTACTCTGCTCCCAACCCATCCTATCGGATGGCTTGAAGTTTTTATACACTTTTATCTTTATCTTGAGAGTTGTTCCAAAGTTATTAACAATCGCATATATTATTGTGCTTCCTTGAAAATTATAGACTAACAAAAACTACATACTGCCTCTGTGTAAGACAATTACCCAAACTTGTACTCATCTTCCTCCTGTTGCCCACAGTTCAAAACTTGCTTGTTGATATCAGCTAGAATTTGTTACATTGTGTGTGTGTGTATTCGCCCTTGCTTATATACACAAATTATGCTATTACTTAGCTTCCTTTTTCAAATAAAATAGCCCCAAGTCAAGACCACATCTGTGAAAATGGCCCATATTAGAAAGACCAAAACAAGTGCTGTTGAGGATATGGAACACTGTCAGTGGGAATGCAAACTGGTTCAGCCATCATGGAAAGCAGTAATGAGATGCCTGAAACCATTAAAAATGGATCTGCCATTTGACCCATTAATTCCATTCCTGAGCATCTACCCCCCAAAATTAAAAAACACTAATTCAAAAGGAAACATAATAAGTTTCTCCATGTTTATTTACTATAGCTAAACTATGGAAACAGATACAATGCCCCAAAATGGATGACTGGATCCAAAAGATGTATTATATATACTACAATGGATTGCTACTTAGTCATCAAAAAAGATAATCCTGCTATTTGCAGCAATGGAGATTAAAGGAATAATACTGAGAAGTAAGTCAGAAGGAGAAAACCAAATGCAATGGCATCGCTAATAATGAATTATAGGGTCACTACACTAATGGTCAGATAAAGTCAAGCTTAAAAGTTATCCTTGATAGCTGACTATAGAAAAGAGGCACCAAGGGAGAAGGTAGTTGGAGGAGGGGTGAAAACAAAGAGGGAAGGATGTTTATGCTTGTGGAATATTGATGAGTTTGGTGGTGGGTACAGTGTGGGTGCAGTACAGTGGTAATACCTGATCAGGATATCCCTATATTACCTTAATTAAAAAATAAATTTAGGCCAGGCATGGTGGTGCATGCCTGTAGGTGGTAGCCTAGGAAGCCACGGCTGGGGTCAGGGATCATGGTTCGAGTCCCACCAGGGGCATGTAGCAAGACCTACTCTCCCCAAAAGAGCTGGGCATGATGGCATGCACCTGTAATCCCAGCTACCTGGGAAGCTGAGGCTAGGGATTGCTTGAGTCTATGGTACCCTGGGAAGCGTGAACCTGCAGTTCCATAGGCAAAAATAGTAAGACCTAGTCTCTAAATAAATAAATAAATTTATACTTCAGGGTGAGAAGGAGAAGGGAGAACTCAGGGAAGTGGCCTCTGCTTCTATAGAGTGAGCTGATCCCAGTCTTCCTGGGTTCCTACACTGTCATCCTATTACCTCAATGTCCAAAGCTAATCTCAACTGTAGAGGTCTTCTAGACAGCAGATTCTGGAAATGCTTTGCATGTTTCTCCTATCACTCCATGCACCAGGGAGCTGGAGATGCTTCTTAGGCCACCTCACTTCCCATTGTCATCCTCTGGTCAAAGTCCTTTTCAGACACAGGATTCTTTGTCTATGGGAAACCTAGCTTACATGCTTTGGGTTTTGGAGTCCTTACATACTTACAGCAGCTCACTCACAGGCTCCCCACCATGGGCACCATTTTGGGTACTTCTCAGACCCAGGCAACTGAGTCACAGTTGTCTCTGCTCCTAATATTCCATTGTAACTACTGTTCAAACATTTCTTTGTGCTTGGAGACACTGACTGTGCACCCTACATGTCTACGCAGAAGTCCAAAGGAAAGATTCCAGTGGAGGTTTTGAGATGCCATTCTCAACTCTTCCTTTTCTTGAACAAAGTTTAAAACGAGAATCAATAGGTTTCAGCTCCTGGGGGACAAAGTGACAATTTTTAGAATTCCAAATAAAGCATTCCAGTCTTAAAATGTTTTTATGAGTTAACCAATTAGGTTAAATTATGTATAGACTTAACGTAGTGTCACTTTTAGAAACTAGAAACAGGGAGTCAACTATTTCTGCCCACCCATTGTCCCATTTCATTTCTTTCCAAGGATGATTATGTAGGTGATTATTAGAGCAGCTGCGATTCTTCCCTGAACAGACACCCAAGAGCAACTGAAGCACCTCCCCCACTGCACCTTCCTACAGCAAACCTTTCCTGATGTGAAGCCATCAAAAGCTATGGGTTGCCTCAGAGAAGATCCACCAAAATCAAATTTCTTCAAGACACAATCCATAGTGCATAAAAATTAATCAAGTCCTACCATGACTTGCTTTATTCATAATACTTAATGGTCATGTAATAGGAGTTTTTATTCAGCAGTTAAAGTTCATAAGTGCGGGTTTTACATGGAGATAGGTATTATGCTGATGGTTTAATTACACACCTTTTTGCACACCAAAGGAAATGGGTTATGCAGGTTTTGTAATTAAGAAAGGACTTCTGAGAGAGTATGAACCTAAGGTGGACTGATCTCTTCAAAATTGTTTATTTTTAAATTAGTAACTCTTTGATATTGTCAACCCAGGAAATGATACTTAAGGTTTACAGTTGTTTATATATAAGCAACATACTCCTGAAACTTTATATAGACACACAGATGCATAGTTTCTTAGTTCTCATACTGAAAATTGAAATATTTTATATTTCATTTTATATATTTAACACTAGGTAGTTACCACAATTTCTTTCCTTAAAGGGTAACAAGAGACATTTTACTGAAGAACTTTAATTTTAAGTTTATTAAGCAATTTATCTAAAAGTAAGTCAAAATTAATTCAGCTAGACCTCAAATTACAGATATCACTTAATCCAAACTATACAATTTATCCAAATTAGATTTTGTTTTCCTGGAACAGGAATTGTCATTCTTCTCAGTCTTGTTAAAATCAAAATACCATTTGCTCTTTCCTACCCTTAAAACATAGGTTGCACCAGAACTTGCTCTAGTCTCTTTCCCTATTCCAGACTCCAGTAGTTAACTGCCCAGTTCACTTCTCAGGTTAGGTAGTTGGGAAGACTCTTAAGTTTAAAAATCTAGAATAAAGACTCTTAAGTTTAAAAATCTAGAATAGTCTCCTGACCTTGCCTTAAACTTGTTTCTCTAAAAATCTTTCCAGTTTGATAAATAGTACCTCTATCCTTTCAATTTATCATAACAAAAAAAATTGGGGGTATCTATAGTTCTTTTTCATGTCTAATGTGTGATTAACACCATATATTCAGCAGCAAATTCCATTGACTCTATTTTCAAGATATAGCCCCTTCTTCCATCTCTCCTCCTGAAGTTGGTCCCAGCTGCTACATTGCTTCTTACAATCAATCTCCAGCTCCCACACTTGCGCCCTTATGTTTACAAATACAGCCAGAAGAATCCTTTCAAAATCCAAGGGAGGGATATCATGCTTGTGCTCTTTCAGTTACTACCATGTCACCAAGAAAAACAGCAATGGTTGCTCTACAGTCTTTACCTGATTCAAAATTTTTACTTCCTGGCAAATGTTAGAATATTCATGGCAGGGCCATTCTTAAATCCTTTATTAAATGAGCATCGACTTAAACAGAATCCCAGATTAATGGCCATTATGGGGCCAGTTTCCATGCAGTGGAAACCAGGGGCAGTTAAATACTTATAGCAGTTCTATCATAGACAACAGTCAGAATTAGGTACGGGACAAACAGAATCTAATCAGCTATATGTGCCCACTGGATTTTATCTGGGAAACCCAGGTAATGTAGGAGAATGTGAGGTTTATATACAGAGAGACAGAGGGATGTGGTGTTTAGGAGTGGCATGGGGGAAGAGGCAAAGACACAGACATAATATTTACTTAGCGGAGGAGGAAGAAAATAAAATTAGTGCCACTTTTTTAGTCCATTATTTGTGTATCTCATTGTCTTGTGTGTTTGTTTAGCAGCCTTTTTATTCTAAATGGCATGGTTATTTGAGACTCTAAAAAGCTAAAAAAAAAAACACTTTTGAAAGTTGTGTTAAGTATCTCTCTCTCTGTTTAGCTATGATTCTGCACCGAAGGCTGCATTCAGCCAACCTTGAAGCTAAATTCTCTCTCATCAAGAAATTAGAAAAATGATATAAATTTCATCCAAGTTATTTTCCAATGACTTAGATCAGGTATGCTTTTTTGGCATCTTGGATTACATTCTACCTTTTGAGAGCACGAAACACTTATTTGACCTCTCCTCTAGCCCCAAGAAGATACCATTCTCCCTATAAAAGTGTGTTTTACAGTTTTAATTTCATCTTCAAAATGTCAGGTGGAGAACATAGAAGCATATATTCAGCATGCACATGATTCTTTCTTAGAAAGTCATGATAATGAGTTATCCAGTCCCTGCTTCTGTTTTGAGTGTCTTTAAGCTTCTGCTCTTGATTACATTTAGGCCTCCAGATATACAGGCCTCTTTGAAGATTTTTAAACTTGTGTTTTTTCTTTTACAGGGTCTTCTTTCTGTGTTGCTCCCTCTCTGAAATGCCACGCACCTAAAAGTACATTCCCCCAATTTTTTTTTATTACATGAACCAGAAAAACTATTCATACTGGTTATATGAGAGAAATTATTGGATGTCAGATGTATGTCATGAGCTTCAGGAATGGCTGGATCAAGGAGTGAAGTATGACCAGTATTTGTTACATATGTGACTCTATTTCTAGTTCCCAGTTTTGGTTTCAGTCTTCTCTCCTGGCTTCACATCTTGGTGTTTCAGTTTTGAATCCTGTTTTGGGCCTCCATTTTTGCCTTTTTCTCTCTTATCTCTATTTTTCTTTCTTTTCTTTGGTTTAGGTGGGTGCCGGTAGCTAAAGAGTTATGTCTTGGCATGTCAACAATTCCTTCAGGAAGAGTAGTTCTCCCATTAAAATTAATAAAAGTCATAGATTGAGGTCTGAGCATGCAGGTGAAAGTACCGATGTGAGTGAAGTGTGTTTACAGGGTGGGAGAGAAGTAGCTCTCCAAAGGGTGAAGATTCTTTCCATTCTTTCTATATGTAAAGAATGGAATTGAATACTGGGGGACAATGTCATCAAAAATCCCCGTAGCTGATTCTTGCTCATCATTTTTAACCTGAACTGCAGATATAATCACTATTGCCTCTCAAGAGTTCATTTCAACATGTATATTACACATTCTGGTAACATTTGGAATTTTACACTTTAATGTGAGGCTATTGTACAATGACCTGGCTCCCAGTCAGAGTGTCAAAGACATGAGGGCAGGCCCTGGGTCTGGTTTTGTTCCATTTTGAGCACTCTATAGCTTTACTAAGAGTGGATACTATGGTTTATCCTTTATACACATAAAACTTCTTAGTCTTTAAAACTATCTCACATGGGGTTTTCCCAAAGCTTAGAGAGGTAAATAACTTGTCCAAAGTTGAATAGTCATGTAGAGTCTGGGCAGACTGAAACCCCACCTATCTTGTTCCAGTTCCAGACCCACCTGCTTAAATGACAGGCCTCTCTCATTGCCCAGCAGATGTATTCCATTGAGTGGAGCAAGACAACGAGACTTTTTCTTTGCTCTAGGGATCTTCAGGGCACCAACCTAGGCTAAGGAGTGGGATTCTAGGCATAGTAATTTCTCTATAGAAAGACTTTAATCGATCACATTAGAAGAACTCAAAAAAAAGTGTCAGCTCAGCATTCAGTCAGGAGTAAATATAGTTCTCTTTGAGGTAAGCTATAAAGACTCCATGATGTATATATGATAAATTTAGTCTTGTTCCCGGCCACGTTGTCACTCTTCTGCCATTGTAATTAATAGTGAACACATGGGCTGATAGTCACATTTAAATGACTTCTTATCACGTTGTTTGGTATCTGAAAAATGATTTTATTTTAAAGCTAGAATATCATGTGGGGATATTTGATGTCTTTCTGTGTAATTCTTCATTTCATTGAGAGGCTCTGTAAAGGTAGGTGGTATGATCCGTGCTAATAGATGGATTGTAGGATCAACCATGGAGGCAAATACCAAGTCTCCAGATTCTTCTCCAAGCAACCTGTCATGTTTGTTAGAAAAACCTCAGTGTCCTTATCTGTAAAATGCTGGTGGCTATTTCTGACTTTCTGGCTTGGTGTGAGAATCTTAGAAATGATATTTGGTTTGACTGACCATGAAATATAGTGGGATGGTTTACATCGATGAGTGACAGGGTTCAAATCCCATCAACACCCTTCCTAACTGTGTTGTCATTAGGTCATGAGCACTGATTCTTGATTCGCATATACAACAGTGAACCTCACTGTAGGGTCTCTGCCCTTATAATTGTCAAGAGACATGAAGTGAGCCAAGATACAATGAATGATGTTGAAAGGGGCCAAGCTGGCAAAGGAGTGGGTAGGGTAACAATAAAGGAAAAAAGCCTCTTAGCACATGAAAGTAGGAAGGGTGAACCATAGGGGCAGAGAAAGAACATTTATGGCTTGGGGGGATCAAACTACTGAGCCCTAAAGGAGAATATTACTGGTGGTACCCAAGTACAGCAAGATGGCCAATGTGCCTGGAAGAAAGGGGAAGCCTCCTCACCAGAACAGGAAGCTGGTCTAAAGCCACCTGCTCTTGCAATATTGAGCTGCAATCTGTAAAGCTCTTGGATTTGTTAACAGTGGTTAAACTTATGATTTTGTCATAAGCTTAATATATAATAACTGCAATAATGAGTTTACTGTCTTTCTATAAATTTCTTGTGAATCCTGCTCAAAAGTGCCATACTTCACATACTCCAGGACCTGTCAAAGTTCTGTCCCCTCTGTATTTAACACATCTCCAGTCTCCTTCTTCATAACTGGCACACTCTTAAATATCTTTTGGGTTTCAATTCAACATTGCATTCTGAAAAATCTCACTAATATTCCCCCTGTAGAATTATCATCTTCTTTGTATTTCCATACTTCCCATCTTATTAACATTTATTGCATTATAATACAACCTAATGTTTAAGAACTCTTCCTAGTGAACCAGTGGGTGAGAAGAGGTCAAATGCCCCCATTGTATTTCCAGTGTTGAGTTTAAACAGGTGACTTAATGTATGCCTCTTTGTGGATGGATGAGTGGAGAGACAGATGGATAGATGGATGAACAATAAAAGTATGCAAGTTAGTGAAATTTGCTAATAGGGTATAAGGCAAGTTCAGTAAGACATTATTACAATATTGGTGAAGTATGAGTCATACTCTCCTTCATACTGAAACCATGGATTTCATCAAGAAAAGTCCCTGGGGGGCTATGTTATTAAATTTTTAGAACTTTAAAATCGAAAGGAACCCTTTTCATCATTTAGTTAGATGTCCTCAATTAACAGAAAGAGGAGGGGAGGACCAGAGAGATGAAGTGATTCACCGAAGTCATACAGTTCCTGTAGTTAGGGCAGAGACGGTGACAGGTTTGAATTCAAGAGCACTTAATTCAGAGTGTGCTTGGCACTGACTGCTTGTAGATCCGGGGCCCAACACTGAAATGCTATGGTACATTGTAGGTATATAAACACAGCGTTGAATAGAGTTGGGGGGGAAGGGTTGAGGAGACTGTTATATATGCTCTTGGGGTTGGGTACTTTTAGATTAAATTTTTGGTGAGCTGGAAATCACTTTTTTATAAAATAACATTAAAACCCTTCAACCCTGTTGAATACATTTGGAAGATTTTAATCTCTGGATCAGACAGACATGCTCTGACCTGCTTCGCAGATTATTTCTCTTGATCCATGGAGTTTTAAAATAGCTAGCCTGATTTGAAAATAAATTATTAGTAAACATTTGAGAGTGAGAAACAAATTATTCCTGGAACACTTAGCTCTTTCCTTCAAATACACACTTGAAAATTGCTAAGGCTCTATTCTGTGAGAATGCTTGAATCTCTCCCTAAATCATAACATGGGTAAACTTACTGAAATATTTTTACAATTTTATTAGAGGTTTTAATTCACTGCTTTATCTATCTCTGCTAGACTGCAAAATAGCTTTAAATATTCAAGTGGTAATTAATGAATCTTTTATGTTGCAAATCAAACATTTTCATCTGTGCGCTGGTGGAGCAGCAGTGAGGAAAGATTTAAAGAATAATTGTTTCTCCCAAATTCTACACTATCGGCTATCCTTTACCTTACATTTTAGCAGTCGGTTTGCATTTGCTGTGTAGCAGGGCTACTACTCGGCAAGGACCGAGTCTGCTGTCTTCCTGGAGGTCAGAATTTCTAAACCTGTTTCTTGCCAGAGACATTCCCGTCTAGATGGAAAGACTTTGAATGTGGAATTTTTGCTTGAGTGCAAAATAATAAAAAGCATGTGTATGTTAAAAAAGGGATCAGCTTAATGGCAAATGAGCATTGGCTTACATTAATATTCTATTACAGTAAAAACTCCTATTTAATAAATTTTCTCCAGACTCTAACGTATTTCCCCAGAATCTAACATATTTTTCTAAGTGGCATGCCAACCTAAAGAAAGTATATATGATACATTTGATTTATGTTAAGTCAATACATGTACAAGCCATTTAAAACTGTATTTTAAGTGTAGAAATAGCAACCTGAGGAAACATGTCTAGTACCACAGGAGAAAAGTGTTAGTTTTTCAGGGGCTGAACTGCTGTAAATACTCTATTTAGGAGATATTTTTAAAATGTGGTGCTTTATGTCAGAGGGCAAGAACTAAGTTTGGGGATTGTACAAGTTAGTTTAGATCCAGAAATTAAGCCGGTATTAAAGAGTTCACTTAACAAAATGGCTTTCCTTTGCTCTCTCCATCACTAACAAGATATGAGTCCATGACAGCAGCTTTTGAGAATGTTCATAAAAGGACTGACAGATTCTTCATTGGTGAGCTCTGTGCTCTTCTATGGCCCTAATTAATACCGGACTTGGTGACATTTATGTATCAGAGCAATAAGCTAAACAGGAAACAATTTATGTCACCTAAAGCTTTTTAACAAATCGATGCAACTATTTGTAATTGCTTGTTACACAAGATTAAAAGTGCTAAGGCCTGATCTTTGCCCATGGATTTGTGGTCAACTTGACCTGTGCTTCCGTTGTTTTTAAAAAAAAAGAAAAAAAAAGGGAGGAAGGAGGGAGAGAAATAGAGATAGTTAGTGATCAGCGCCGACTTCCATCAAGTAATCCATATTGCTAATATTGCTGGAATTTTAATGTAGTTACAATTTATAGCCGATCAAATGTGGTTACCTAAATTGCTGTTGCTAGTAGACAGTTTAACTGTCTTTATTAATTACAGTATAATTTAATGTTTGAGTACTGGCACTTGTGTTGGTCATTTTTACAGCCAGAGCAGTTATCTGCCTTATGACGAACCATTTTAGCATTTTCAATGGAAATTTGCTAATATGATGAGTGATAAAAATGTCACACGCTGGTAAATAATGATTATTGCTTTGGCTGAAATTAATTCTTGAAAGGCCGGTTACCTTCAAATTAACATTATAACTTGAAGCTTGTCTTTTTGTCTCTTTTGGTATAAGTCAAAAAATAAGAAGCGAATCACTGGTAGTTTCAAATGACTGAGTATTTTCAGTTATTACACATTGAATGTCATTTTACAATCAGAGTGGAAATAAGATGACATAGGGTTTTGTTTTTTTAAATAAAATATTGTTTAAAAATAAATAAAAGTAGGTTATATCCAGAGTGATGGCTTTCTAAGCTAAATATTGTTCCACAGTTAAACCAGTGTTTTCGTATCTAATTTAATTTCCCTCCAATGTGAATTCTGTCTTAAACCTTTCATCAACCAGTCAATTTCTTACTGAAGGTTTCAGACCCGATTTCACTTTATTTGAATGGAGTACTTTTATTTGATTCAAGTACAATTAAGATGAAAGATAAATTATGACTACTACTGTATATGGGAAACATCATCGAAGACATTACCTAGTAAGAAAAATTGAACATATTATGATCTTTTTTTGGTGGGGGAGGTGGAGGTTGTCAGGGTCACAAAACTGTTTGTTGGTATGATCTTGGTCTTCCTCAGTGTAGGTTTTTTATATAAAGACTCCTTTTTTTATGAGTCAACACTTGAGGCTTGCTACCGTATCTGCAAGACAAACCAAAATATGTAAAAGAGACGTTCCCACTTTAGAGTAATTTCTGAGATTTAATTAAGTGTACTGTATGTACCCACTAGCAAAACCTTCACTCATGCATCCTCATACTTGGTTTAGTTCCTTCAGCTTATTCAAATATGTGTCCGTTTAATTTTACCAATTGCTTATGCTGTAAGCAGTATTTATGTTCAAGTCTGGCATTTAAAGGAATTTCAATTAACCCTAATATTATATTCTTAGTAGCTAGATGAGAATTAAAGGTTCAAATGTTTTACTAATTATTAGGCTAGAGGGCGTCTAGACGGCTGCATCACTGTTAATGAAGAGGACACTACTTTGCAACTTAATAACAAAACCTGTATTAAAAATATTTTTCCTAATATGGGTTTTACAAAAACAATATTGGAAGGACTGCTTACATGTTTCTGAGCGTCAGGCGATCTTTTGCTGAATAAAAACTGCAAGGTTAATTTTCAAGTAATCTCTTGGCTTATGTTATGCGCTCTGAATTACCTATCTAACGGTTTTATGTTACCATGGTTTGGACACTTAAAGTGCTGTTTTCAATATACTGGCAATTTAATTTGTACTGGAAGATGATGTTCAAATTCATTAACCCTTAGACTATTGATGATAGAATAATATTAAAAAGGAATAGCAAATTGTTCTAAGAGTATGTAATTTAAAAGAAAATCTCAAAATCAAGATGTTTTTCCTGGAATCTTTCATTCTTGGAGTTCCACTGTTCTCGTCACTAAATGCAGTTATCTAGCATACTTTGGATAGAATATTTTTTATGAAATCATTTGTTCTAATCTAAGCATTTATCATTATATGCAAAAAGATTTCTTGATGAGAATATTATAGACGGTGCATGTTTTTGACATTAGCATTTTATTTGGATGACTAATCTTGCAGATGTGAAATTTTAATGAATTATTCATGAAATTGCTTTCCTATGAAATTTTAGTTTGCTCTTAATGCTAGTTATTAAACATTTTTTTTCTCTATAAAATTTGATGAAGAAAAATAAGGGTGTTCTTCCCTGGGAGAAAAGGTAGCTTCTCTCTCTTTTTTATTTTGCCAATTCTCTAAGCACAGACTTTCACTTTGAAATCCTAAGGATAAGAGCTTCAGCCCTCTGTGATGATGAAAGCTTTTCGTTAAGATTGATTCTAATTCTGTGTTGGAAGCAGCTGGTGATAAACCTAAGGCATATGCCTAACACAGAGCATCGGCAGGTCAGAAGGGGAAAGAAACTTAGGCTGTGGCGACTTTCACTACCAGTGTGAACAACCAGCATTTTTATTGCATTTGAGAATGCGATAATGTCAGTAATTAGTACTGACTACACAACAGTTTTTTAATTGTCTGTATCCACAGACACGGAATGATGGAATTACAGTTGTCGTCAAGGAATGAATTTCTTTTATGCCTTATAAAAACAAAATGTAACAAAAATTCCATGTTGCTGGCAGCACATCTCTACAAAGCGCTGGACATAGTCCTGACCACACAGCCGCCGGCAAGGCTTCTGGTAGCAGGGTTTGTGGGGACTACCCAGGGCCCACAAAATGCCTTGAGAATTCTACGTCTCATTCTCAGGATAAAAAAGCCACGACTCTCAAAAACATCCACAATATCAGAGGGTATACCATTCACCAGATTTAAAATCCTTATGAACGTGTTCTTCTTTGTACCTTTGGAAACAGAGCTCAAGTGGAATGTGGAAAGGAGAGGACATACTTTTTAACCTTTTGGGGGGGTGATAAAATAGCAAGTGATTTACATCATATCTAGATTAAGCAGCCACGGTGGTGTTAACTGGGTCTGGTGGAAAGGTGGGAGCAATGTGGGCGCTGTCTGAAGGTGGCAGGGCTCGGCCGTCTCTCCTCCAGAACATAAGCCTTGACATTTTCTTTCACTGATGTTCAGTGAAGGCAGTGTGAGTTGTCTGTGAGCACAGACTCTAGGGATAAATAGCTGGATCTGACAGTGCATTTGCCTGATAGAAGGGACTGGCTCCCTAATGTACACTTTTCTTTGGGAAAAAAAGTAATAAATTATCTTTACCTCTTGGCACTTTTTTTTTCCGTACAAAAGTCCAATAGCTTCAACACGCCCCATTATTAATCACCACTTCACTGATAAGCTTTGAAAGTGTGATCCTGGAATTTCATCATGCAAAATATTTACTGCTGCAGCAGGAGAAAACATTTTAAACAACATTTTTTTTTCTCTTTTCAAATGTAGGAACTTGTTGAAGATAGCCAGGAAGGCAGTGGTAGGATAAACACAAGGAATAGGAATGTATAAAAAAAAGACAACTCACTTAGCAGGCCCGCAACACACACGTACAAAATGCTCTGATCAATGAGAACAGAAAAAAAAAAATCTTTCAACTATGTTACAATTTAAAAGGGGGGGGAGGGACTAGGGAGTTTCTCCCTCCCACATGTCAGGAAATGTCATCCAATATTCTTAAAGCAAGGGTAACTAAATGAAATACATGTGCAGCATATTCTGCAATTCCATTACATACAGTAGATTTTTTCCAAAGCTATTTTTTTTAGTATTATTAATATAAAGCAGTTGCACAAAAAGCAAAGGTGTTTTGACAAACAGGTGTATGCATTTATTCCTTTTTAGGAACATTATCTAAAAAAAGAACCGCCCTCTGCCCTCCCCCAAAAAAGACAAAGATTCACACAGACACATCGGGATATATGTACAACATAATAAACCCCATCCTAAAGAAGCAACTGGAATACCCCAAGGGATACAGAATCAGAATTGTCAAAATCATAGTGAAGTTTGCTTGCTGTAAAGCCTGAGAATTTTTTTTTTCAGTTGGTTCTTCTGCAAGGCTGTAATACCTGCAAAGATATGTAAAATCTAATTTTTCTTTTTTTTTCCTTTTTGCTACAGTCTTTAGACTAAGCATGCAAGACATACGACTAAGTGCAACTGAGTGAAATGTATTTTTTTTTATTTTAATCATTCCCTAAAGATTTGAACTGAGGTATGCGTACTAACAGTTTCTCATGCTGTTATCTTTACTCATGTCTAGCTACACATGCTGAGAATGAACTAATCTACCAGATTTTTATCCTCTTTTGAATACCAAACTAACCAGCAACCACTCAGTTTAGAAGCACAGGGCCTCCTCCTTCCCATGACCCTGTCTGGCTACTGCCTGCACATCATGAAGCTGCCTGGAAAAGTTAAAAAAAAAAAAAGTCTCGAGTGACCACAGACTGCCCTTTATACAGAAAGCAGAGTGAAGCTTCAAAAGTAATTGCCAAAGAAGTTTTTGTACCAAGCTTATGAGTGAATGGAAGTGTTACTTTTTTTTTTTTTTAAAGAAAAAAGCTCAACAATGTGTAATCAGGAAAAAAGAGAAAAATTTAAAAAGAAACATGTAGAGGATATATGCTAAGAGAAACCAAAAAGAATGCAGTGATCAATCATAGCATCGTCCTCAAACCAAAGTGGTATACAATTTTCTTAAAAAAAAAAATTCTAGAAAAACTATTATGTGATCTAGAGTTCAACTGTGGAAGCTTTTCTGTTCTCTCTGAATTTTATCAAACTGTCTTCTTTATTCCATACTCTAATTTTCAGTGACACACATTCATTTTTTTTCTTTGAAATGGGGTCCTCCTTATTTTGCTCCTTTAATACAATGTCATATTTTTAATCTGTGGTAGCCCCATACTTTCTCTTGACAAGAATAGGTTTTGGTCTATATTGAGGTACAGAAGGGGAAAAAAAAAAAAAAGAAAAATGACTAAAAAAAAGTAACAACTTTGGTTCCATTACCTACTTGGTTTTCTAAATTTACTCTATGCTGAAGGAGCAGTTCTCTTTCTCAGGTTAGCAACAGCCTATATGTCATCAATTGCCTCTAAATGCTTTTGCCTCCTTTGATCAACAATAAGAGGATATTTGGCTTCATCAGATAAAGCATAAAACAGAGAACATAATTTACCTTTGTGTAATATCTTTGGTAATTTTAGGGGAAAAAAGGTACAAAGAATATAAATTAAGCTCCAAAGGGCTCTCAAAGTAAAATAAAGCAAAAGCTATGGTCCTAGATAAATAATTGAGTGACAAGAAAGAGGGTGCAGCATGGAAGAGTTGAGGGACTCTAAGGACTGAGGTTGTACTGACCCATGACCATCACATTCTGCATGTCCAGGCTGAGATGGACCCCATTCACCTGATGTCTTTACTGTTAGTTTTTGACAATGGCGGGTATGATAATATTGCATAATAAATCAAACTGCGGGACAGAATCTGCATATCTGAAATTAACACTTTAGCATCTGCTGAACTCAGTCCTCATTACCTCCCATAATAAGTTCATTCTGAAATCTAATTTACATTCAAACAGATTAATGCCGCCAAGCAGGTCTCAAATGATGTTTACATTTCGCACTAACACCACTTTCAGCCAAGTTGTTCAGTGACACCAGCTCTTTGGTCATTTTGCAAACAAAGCGACACAGGCTGGTTGGAAGGACAGAGTGTGCGCCCTGCAGCTTGGTTACACCAATGAGAGCCTTTCACAGTCGTACTGTCAGTCTTATTATAGCACTTGGAGGGGTGGGGTGCTGCTTCCTTGTGCTGATCAAATGTGGTGGCATTTATTAAGAATAATGATAGTTGCAAGAAAAATAAAAAGGGAGAGGGAAAATCTGAACAACTCCCTTCCCACCTCCAATACTGCTTTGTGGAATGAATCGGCATTGTTTCTAGAGTACTTTTTTTTTTTTTCTGTCATTCATTCTCTTTCTGGCAGGACTTCACATCTGTGTGAGGACCTTCATGTGTAGACTGCAGCATTTGGGACCTTTTCGAAAAAGACCAAAACGGAATGTTTTCTGACTTTAGAGAAAACATGGTGATGTCTGAAGGAAAATGGAATGAGTGACAGAAAACTACAAACGAGAAATGACATTCAGCTTTGTATAATAAAAACACCTATTAACATTCATGACAAGGTACAGAAAACTTGAAGCCTCCATGAGGCCATGGGCCCCCAAGGAGGCCTGAGGTCAGAACTTAAAATGGTATAGTAGAGGCAAAAAAAAAAAAAAAAAAAAAAGCAATACATTAAAAGTTTGGGATAATTATTTTTTAACCCCTCCCCCCAATACACACACAAAGGCCTTTCCCCATCCCAACTGGAAGCAAAAAAAAAAAAAAAAAAAAAAAGGAGTAAAGGCAGTGATAATCAACATGCAGTACTGTGCAAATAGGTCGTCCATTGGAATCCTTGAATTCTGGGCAGAGGCTTGGTCTGCAGTTTAGGTGCACATGCTCAGTTGGGTGTCCTCAGTGTCCAACGCTGGCAGGACTGCAGTTCAAAGTCTGCTGCTAAAAGTGAATCAGTTTAGCAAATTTACAACACTGATGTTGACTGTTAAGAGAGGAAAATCCCAAGTACCAAACAAGTCCATCCAATGCACAGAGTACAAATTCCTTTTTTCAACAAAAAGTAGAAAAATCAAAAATACTCCCAAATGGGATTCTTGATGGCACTAAGAGTTAACACATTTCATAGTTGTCAAAATGTAGTGAAAATCCTCCAGACTGTACAACAAATGGAGAACAATTTCACTGCTAATTTTTGACGTGTTTAGCTTTGTTTCTTTCCCCCCAATCTTCATTCTTGGGGTCAGCCCACCCAGATATTCACTCCATGTCCTCATTCACTGGTTCATCTTCATAATCTCTGTCGTGGTCAAAATCTGGACTGTGGTTGGCTGTTGTCACTAAGGAGAGAGGCCCTTCAGCTTCCTCTGGATCCAGGGGTTCTTCTTTGACGTGTATAGGATGCCTAAAAAGAAAAAAAAAATAAGCACAGGTTCACAGAGGTAATTTCCCAATCCAAAGTAACTCAGGAGTTCTGGGCAACAAACCAGCCACTTTATAGAACTAGAGAGTCCAACTCAGTAACTACTTGCCATGTATGGCTACTAAAGTGGAAATGAATGAAAAGTTAATACAATGTAAAATTCAGTTGCTCAGTTGCACTGGCCACATGTCAAGTGCTCAAGGGCCACATGTGGCCAGTGACTACCATGTTGGATGGGAGAGGTGTAGGTTAGAGGCAGGGGCGGAGAAGGTTCTTTGGCTAGTGCTGCTCTAGAATGACTACTCTCCGGACAGAGTAGCCGCTCCTCCCAGTGGTGTTTCTCATACTTTGATGTGCATTTAAATCACCCAGGGATCTTGTTAGAATGCAGCATGAGACTCAGCAGGTTCCATGAGCAGACTGGGACCCACATCTCTGACAAGCTCTTGGAGGATGTTGGTGGGCCAAGGAACACACTTTGAGTACCAGATAACAGCCCCAGTCATAGCATTCAAGGTGGATGAATACAAATCTTCAAATAATTACATGAAATAAAAATCTGTAATACAATAGTGGCTTATGGGGACCAGTGAGTGCAGGAAGCAGGGCTAATCATGGCTTGCTGTGTGTTCTGCTTTGCTAGTTAACATGCAGAAACTGTGAAAGAACTCTCCAGAGACCGACCCCAAGCGAGGTTCTATCATTAATCAACTTCAAGCAAACACAGCAAAGAGACACCATGATACATGCTTGAAACTCCAAATTAATGCATATTTTTACAAACTGTCAATAAGGCAAGAAAAGCCCTGGCAGGAAACACAAATGGAGAGGAAAAGGCTCGCTCAACACAACAATATGATAAGAAAGCAGAGCCCAATCAGAATAATAACACTGTCAGCTGTAAACAAGGCAAAACACGAGACCCGGCTGGTAGGAGCCACCGGGACAAGGCTACGATGAGATCTGCCAACTTTCTCATTATGGGCCAGCTCCTGGTTCACCCGAGGGGGACCACGGGGGATCACACAAAACCACTCAGATAACAATTGAGAAATGTTGTTCGTAAATCATATTTACAACCGATCCTTTGCAAATACAAATTACTTTCTGTTACAGGGCTTTTGATATGTAAAAGAACCATTCAAGTTAAAAGGGTCCCATCACTGGGACAGACTGCAGAAGGCAGGATTTTTTAATTGACATTATCAAGTATTAGTAATAAGAGGTGGTAGTGGGGATGGCTGGCTTCCTAAATAATTGATGTTGTATGCAGGCCCCAAAGGCCACTTGAACCATTTAAAAACAAACAGAGGAGTGCTTTGGACTGCCTTTGACAACTTGAACCTTCAGAAAACCGATTGACTCTAAAATTAGCACAGCACAGAGAGTTTTGGGGTGGGGTGGTAGATGTCAGGATAAATAGCCTTTAAAAAATCATGTCTACACTCTTAAAAATTATTTGCAAAAAAAAATGAGATATAGTGGTGCTGTAGGATAGTACACCTGGTTGTGCTTTGCCTGTGGCTGGTTTTTTAATGATCTTATTTATCCGAGTTTCCACAGTAAATCTCAGGACAGGCTGCACGATTCACAAAGTCCAGTATTTATCCAAAAATGAGTAAGACTTTCAAGACGGAAACAGCAGAGCAATAAAACAAGCGAGCGTCCTTGAAAGAGGGGTCCCTACCAACTGCAGAGGCCATATGTCCGTGCAGTCAGCCCTGGTAGGATCACCGATATTTATATGAGAAGAATTAGGTGCAGTGATTATTAGGAAAACAAAACAAAACAAAACAAAAAAACCCACATAATCCCTAATTAAGGACGATTTTTTTGGTGTGCGTATATTTATTCCCTCCCATTGGGGATATATTTTTACAAACTGTAAATGCAGGAATACTATTAACTTATCTTGCTAGCTTTACAGTCATGAGTTTTATGATTATATGAGATTTCATTGTGTTGACATGTTAGTTCTGTAATAATGGACATTTTGTGGCTGGCTCCCCCTCCCTCCTCCCTCTTTGTATAATACTGTGAGCATTTATCTTTCTACTTCTGTTGATTTACCACCTTAGGATAAATTTCTAAGAATGAAATTGTTGGAGCAAAGGTCAAAACATCTTTATGGTTCTTGTGATTCACTGCAATATTAATTTGCAAAGGGGCTATATAAATTTAGACTAAATCTCATCAGCACCAAGCCCTACTTTTAAAAACATCTTGTTGTTTCACAGGTATAAGGTAAGCTTAGGTTACCTTAAATTGTATTTCTTGGATTACTGACAATGGTGAATTTCTCATGTTTCAGTTTCATATTTTCTCTATTAAGAACTGTTACTTCATAAATTACTCCTCATCTCCAGTGATCACATGGTTCTAGTAATGTTAATTGGATAGGAATGTGTCTGTGTTTTACTTAGCTGTGTATTGAGGTTCAAATATAGTTTCCCAGATCAATATATTCCTAGTCTCATTTTTTAAACTATCAGGTTTGTTAATATTTTTCAGGTTTATAAACCTGAATTCGTGACATGCGATTACAGGGAAAAGGTGAGGGGGGAGGGCAACCTAGAAGAACTGAACAGTCCTAATGAAGTTCTGGCTTTATCATTTTTATTTTAATTAATTAACTAATTAATTAATTAATTTTTTGAGACTAGGTCTTGCTATTTTTGCCCGTGGAACCGCAAGCTCTTTTTGCCCGGGGTACCACAGACTCAAGCAATTCCCAGCCTCAGCTTCCCAGGTAGCTGGGATTACAGGCGCCCACCACCACGCCCAGCTATTTTTTTCGGAACTAGGTCTCGCTACAGGCCCCAGGCGGGACTCGAACCGCGATCCCCGAACCGCAATCCCTAGCCCCTACCGCTTCATAGGCTGAAGCTTACAAGCACGAGCCACGGTGCCCGGCCAGGCTTTATCATTTTTGATTCTGATGAAATGTTTTTCTAGGGGAAAAAAAAAAAATCAAACGTATGTAAAGATAGTTTACATTAAAGAATGTTGTGCCCACTCCCAAAGCTTCTAGCCAACTTTAAGTAAGATTATTTATTTTCACGAAGACACAAGTTATGATCCTACCATCATCTGTGCTGGCACAATCCTGGGGAGCGATGTGGTTACTGAGAAAGGGTTACTGAGAAATGTTACTGATGAGATCTACTGTGTAAAAACCTGACCACACAGCCAGATAATATATTAAGACTTCTTAAAAATGCCAGAGAGATGAAACCCAACTTCAGGATGCTTCTTGCTACCTCCCAGCAGATCCCCAAGTGTGGCAAATGCAGTAATGGAGGCATTCAGTGCTTCAGAGAATAAAAAGAGAATGGATTCCCATGCAAGATTCACTTCAAGTATGATGCAAACTATTGTAGATACTATGCCTCACACACACTCACTGTGTATCCTAGAAAATGGGGTTGTGTGATGTACCTTCCTCCTCCTGCAGATCTTTGCCCCTCTACCCCATCTCTTCGACTTCTACATGTGGAAGGACTACCACTGGAAAACCATGGAAAACTACATATTTCCCTTTGTTTAGCCACTCTGGGAACGCAGGAATTTTAAAATAAAGCTGACTGGTGTTTAAAGGTTGTATTCTGAGGGTGTGTGCGCAGCGTGGAGTATTTTGCTTTGTAGCTCCTTTAGCTCCAATCAGGATAAATGTATAAAGCCCCAAAGCTGTAATTATATAACTACTTTCTAGTGTCTCAAAAGAGAAAAGAAGTGTAGTAGTATCTTGGTGTCACCAAAAGGGTAAGAAAGGCGAGTTCTATTTCAAAACTAGCTATTACTTGGGTTGTCATACTAACAAGGTCCTTTAAGCCTTGCTGAAAGTTTATGGCTTGATTTATTCCAACAATCTCGAACAGTTAAAAAACAATTTGCATCATAGCAGGGTAATGCATATTTAGACAAGAATGAAAACTATGTCATTACAGAATTCACTTAATGGAAATATGGGGTCAAAAGAAGTAGAAGTCTATGACACTGATGGCAGGATAAGGAATCTGCTGTTGACATATAATTATATTTAGCAAACAATGTAAACCTGTGAGATCTGAGCCACAAATGGTGTACAGTTTGATGTCTTTATGCAGACTGCTATAAAACATGATTTCTGGCAATACTGGGGTTAATTCAAATCAACTTTATAGTGAGTTTGTTTTCCACAGCAAAATTAGTATCACTAAACTGCTGTCTGAGGTTTTTTTTCCCAAATATTTTAAGTGATTGACTGAATTTAATAATAGGAATATATATCAACTAAACTTGGAATTTCTCTAGATCATAAGATAAAGAAAAGTGTCACTGTCATTCAATAAGAGCCATTTTTATTCTAGTGAGTGCATATATCTTTAAGTGGCTTATGCATCAATTTACACTGTTCTGAACTTTAATATCACAGTAAACACAACTGTCACGGCAAAGGCTTAGAGATGAATCCGCTTGTGTTAGCAAAGTGAGAAACACAAGGGTGTTTTAGAAGGAATGAGTGTGAGAAGTAAACATATTCTTAAGGTGCTGTGGACTAAGTGCTAAGGGATTATGTGTCTAAGTTAAAATTGATTTTTTTTCTAAAATAAATAAATAAACAAATAAATAAATAAATAAAATGATTATTTCCATCAGTAAAGATTCCTTTCAAAGCACTTTGGCCATGAAATTCAAATGCTAGATAATCCAAATTCATACTCCCAGGAACACACCAATTACCCTGGCAAACAGTATTTTCATGTTGGCCATTAGATGCCAATTCATTCTGTTCCTAATTCCTATAGGTCATGTTTTCCATTCCTATCATATCATTCAAATCTTAAAAAAAGATGTTGATCAGCAACTCAGAAAGACTGTAGACAAGAGGTCCATTGTAGGAGCTGACAGTATTGGATATACTAAATATTGGTAAAAGGGTGAGGCTGTCATTCTGCAGCCCAGTAAATTCAATCGTTTGGGATAATATGGTTTCTTTGCTCTTTTTAAAACTTTTCTGGGAGGGAGTTGTTGCAGTCACAGTTCCCTCTCATGACCTGGCCACCCTCAGGGGCATCACGGCTCACAGTCTGGTCTTTCTGAGGTTTGCTTGGTCTGGTGCCATTCACATTCAGCATAGACGACCATCGCCCATCACGTCATTCACTTATATGTGTGCTCATTACACTGCTGTCTGCTGCTATAATGCTCCTATTAATTTTCCTTTTGATATTTTAAGAGCAATCTATAAATCATGCTGCCTTTCATTTGTGCCATCATTAATGCTTGGTAATAACACCCCGGCATCTTGTTTGAGGTTAACCTTATCACACAATCAAGTAAACAAGCATCCTTTTCCTTCCCTACTAGGCTCACCATGACCCAAGTGGAGCAAAGCACAAACTTTTACAGGGAGATGCATGCTAATTTTAGGAGAAAAAAGTAATGTGGCTTAAATAATGGTCCAAGATGTCAAGCAGAGAAAAGGGAAAGTGTCAGCCACTTTAGTGCTATGTGCACTTGGGGGGCTGCGGGAAGTTGATGGCTTTTATGGAAACATCAGTAAATGATCCTGTGTGCTAACACTGCTAAGCATTTCCAGAAGCACAAACTTCTACGTGGATTCTAAGAAACTTAGAAAAGGTGCCAGGCGCTCCCAGACCAGGAACTACATGTACCTCACGTGGGAGAGCAGGGTCTGAAAGCATAGCCCTGGGAGGGGGAGTACTCACACAGCTTGCATAGGAGATCTGCCTGGACTGCTGTCACTCTCATTGCTGTTGGTATGCTCCATTGTCCCGTTGAGCTCTTCCCGTATCACGCTGGCTAAGTTACCCAGAGTGGGGTTTCCCATGGAAGCGGTAGTGTATAGAGGTATACTATTCTCAGCCATCGAAGCCTGCCATCAAGTAAAAGAAAATTTGTGAAGATGTAGGTATGCACATACAGAGAAACAAATTAAGTATAGAAGGATTTTTCACATATTTTAAGCTTGGTTTTGAAAAGCTAGATGGTTATGGAGGGGTCTGGGGGAATGTAGGGGAGGAAGCTCCCAGGGAGAGGAAAGGCCAGTTCAACCCTGCTAGACAGAGTCACATGGTTTAGACAAAGCTATCTAATATGGTATGTGTCTGATGCCTTTTTTCAAGAGGAACTGAATATTTTCAGATCACAGGGAAATATAATGGGATTTTCATTTTTTAAATCCACTTTGATGACTCCAGTATTGGATATTGAAGATTTGATCAGATTATTCTGGCCGTACAACTCAAACTTATGAGAACTTCCATAAACATTTACCTCTTAGATCCTATAGAAAAGGAAAAGATTATAGAATTGGAATCAATTTTTATCTCCCTCCCCCATCATTTCCTTTTTAATGATTTTTTAATCTTTTTAGTGTAGTTTGAGATAACTGACCAAAGGTAACACCACCCAAGCTTTCAGATTCAAACCAATCACCTGGAATTTTAGGACTAAAGAAAAAAAATTTCCAGCAATAGGAAGCTCTAAATCATATTTCTTTGGGTACCTGCTATACTGTTACCTTCCATACTGAAGGTGACAAAGTCTGTTCAAATGAATGTCAGCAAAAAAAAAGTGTGAAAATGGGGGAGGGGAAATCCTAAACTCTATAACAAAGTATTCACTTCCTATCTTACTGCCTTTAAATAAAATGATCACCTAGATGAAAATGCAGGCAACAGTCAACTATGTCACTAAAGCATCCATATCATTTCATCTGGGTAGTGATTGTGACCAATGAAAGAGGACAGATTTGCAGAAACTGCCATCTATAATTAGAGCAAGATTTATCAGAAATATCCTCCTGAAGACTGTACCAGGCCTGATTTTCCACCTAATGAAGAAAAAGAAAAATCACAAGACATCCTGGCTTGGTGACTTCAATTGGCCAGCAGTTATACAGGAGTTCAAACTATTCTAGAAATTCTGGCTTTTAAAGAAATATAAGAGTCAAAAATGAAGAGAGAAAGGGCACAAACCAGGGCAGCAGAGAATCTACCTATTACACAATCTCCACCTTACATTACAAATACTAAAGCCAGAAATGACTTCTAGATACAAGCCCATCCACATATCCAGCATTGGCTAAGGAGCTATTTCAAAGCTGAGTCTTCTGCAAACCCACAGCTTTTCCTTCCCTCCACTTCTGAATTTATAGTGCTGCCTTCTTTAAGAAGTGGGGTGGGGGAAGAGGAAAATCCTGCTTTATATCCAAATGTGGTGAACTCATTTTGATGAACAGTAAATCTGAACATTCCTGACTTTCCTACAGTGTGTTAAATAATTTGCATCAAGTACTTTTTTCAACAGGTCTCTTATAATATCAATAAAGCATTTTTCTCTTTTTTTGGGTAGTATTTGGCACAGCAAAACACAAGAATAGTTGCCAGATTTCCCCCACTAATCTGCAGCTGGACAAGCATCTTAACTGCCTCTATTTGAGACAAAACAGTGGCCACGCCTCTCACAGTGTTATGGGACCATCTTCCAAGTCTCTTCACTAAAAATACAAAATCAGCTCTCAAGACTATTTGCTATTACACAGTCAGAATGTGGAAAAATTTGGCGATCACTGGATGAGCAGTTTAGCAGCTCCTCGAGTCAAAAATGATTAGACAAAACTGAAATATTTATAAGAATATGTTAGGATGAGTTGGTCACCCAAGAGCCAGGGTAATTTCCTTGGGATGTTAAGATCTTGGCTCTCAAAATGCTCTAGGTCAAAGTTCTTTCTAACGGGGACCAGGTCCTAAAGCATGGGCTGCCACCCAACGGTGACAGTGGGGACAGGCGTCCAAAAGATCAGCACTTATACTGACCTCTGGTTCTCAGACAAGAAAGAGGTAAGTCAAGAAAACCAGCCTTACCCTTTACAAAATGATCAAGCAGGCAACAAAGAGAACCTGGTACCTGACACACTACTATCTAGAGAGTGATCAAAGCAACTCACCCAATGTCTGCAGAATATTCAGTAACAGTTCATACCTAACAGATTCTTTTCTGTAGTTCATATCCATGTAGGAGCATAGGTGGGTTACAATTTTTATAATAGACTTAATTATATAAATGGTTCTGTGCACAGCATGTGGTTTTATATCTAACTGGTCCCTCTGCTAAAAAAAAAACCGGGGGTACTTAAGTAATGATGCCGAAGTCCATGAGTACTATCACGGTGGAACATTAACTGCTCTGAGAGCTGATGGAAAAGGCAGTCTATAAATATGAAGCTTTACGGTTACCCATAGTTACTTCACTTTTTCAGAGCATAATATAATCTGTCCCAAGTCCAATGTTTTATTTCTGTAGTGGATTCTGCTGTCCTATTTTATAAATTGTATATCATGCATTATGTTGCTTTAGTAATCTTTTAAAGATGTAGTTCCACTATTATTTTTACTTGTCTTAAAAAATGGAAATGGGCAATAATGGAAAAGGAAGACCTGCTGGTAGAATCTTTATTTAATTTGTATAGCAAAAAGTCTTTAAGGCTGTCTGCTGACAAATGATTGAAACGCATAGAGAGGGCAAAAATTTACTTCTCAAATTATGATTTTAGATCAATTTATTCAACCTCACTTCATTGTGGAAATAAAGTTTTCTTGAAAACTGCGGTATAGTTTTGGGCTAACGCTGAAAACAAGAAAGGGTGCAATGGATACAAAAATGTTTTAGAGTTGAAACATTAAGAGTTGTGTAATGACAAAGCATCCTAATTGAAATTAGTCACATAGTTAAGAGAATCCTAAGGATGGAGGAGCATATTTTTTTCCTTTCTGCCTCATGAATGTAAAATATGCTTGTCATCTTAATACTGTTCCAGATAGAGAGGCTTTTAAATTCACACTTCACAAGACTCCAGGGAAAATAAGTTACTAATGAATGGTATTTACAGTGGTGGCATCTAAACGTGCTTTCATTTGCTTTTCTAAAGTTATTGGGTAAACTACAAATAATTAAAAGTGATATGGAAAGTAGTTCTTCCTATTAAATTTTGTTCAGGCTAAAAATAAATAAATTTAATTATTGAGAAGATGCATTTAGTGAATTTGTCTCTGAACTGAAACTATGTAGGCACTGCATTCATTCTTAGGAGCCATAAGCCTTTACTGAGCACTCAAGGGAAATAATATTATAGGGCACAGAGTAGGTGCTCAATAAATATATGTGGAGTTAGCAGTGAGAACAGGGACTCCCATCAATTAACTCCTCCTTATCCATGCTGTTTCAGTAATGCCAACTGTCTTGCAAGGTTTTCACAATGATCCCTTAAGAAGCCTTTGAAAGATTTTACTCCATTTGCATGTACCCTCCCCTTACAAAATTTTAGTATCTGCTCATATATGATGGCCCATGTATGTTGATGCTCATGTATGTTAGAGGAGAAAAAAGACTGTGGTATCTAAGAACTAATTTTCAGGTGAGGGAAGTAGCCCCATCACAACAAACACAGGCTGTAAAAGGTCTGTGTGGTATGGGACTGTGTTAGATTGACCAATCTAACTATAAATATATATGCACTATCATTTAGGGGTTATTAACATTACACTGGCCTATCACTAAGAATAATCTGGATTGGGTTGAAATTAAACAGGGCCACAGGCACAAGGACTCTGCCTACCTATGAACTCTTGAGGGGGGTCTGGGTACTACCCAGGGACTTTAACAAAGCAAGACTGCAGAATTCTTTTCCGTTTATAAGATGACTTTACTGTCTGGTAACTGAAATGCCATAAATAAAATGCTTGCTCAATACCAGGGCTGCCCTGGTAACTCCTATCTGAGTCGCAATCTCACTTCTGCTCAATACTGGTGTCTCCATTGCCCGGTAGCTGGTTACCTAATGAGGGCTGGGTTTGTCAGGAGGAAACAAACATTCGGTGTGCTTATTATGTAATTTTGAGCAATCTGTTGGAAAGCTCAAGCCCTCCTTAAACACCTCTATCATTTAAACAGAAACAGTTTACTTTTACAAAACAAAACAAACCCAGATCACTCTGACAAAAGAAAATGCCCTAAAACAGACTTTAAAAACAAGAAGAAATAAAAAGCTCTGCTTTCTCTTTAAACCCGTGAACAATAGAAGGTCATGTGATACAGTGGCCTATCATCCCGCACATTAATAGCTGTGCTAGAGTAATTACACTTGTGGTATTTTTGCCTCAAGTGAAATTCTGAAATAAGAGGATGGAAATTATGATACTGCTGATAAATATTAATAAGTGAACTTTTAATTTTTTTGCCACAATATTCAAAATGCTAAGCATCCTGCTAATGCTGAAGCAGCCCGATGTGTTTGCCTCCAGGGAGTACGATGCTTTGTGCACTTAAGAAAAAAGTTTAACGGAATTAAAATTTAATATCTAATTAGAGCGAGGCTAATATATTTTGAAATGAGTGGGGGAGACATGTGCCTCTGCTGCACATTCGGGACGGACGTTCATCTTACCTGTAAAGCTGCATTGAGAGGTGTGCAGTAGGCGTGGCTGCTCTGCATGTTTTTAATAAGGGAAGGGTTACTGTGTAAGAAAAAGACAAAAAGTCAAAGTTAAACACAATCAACCCCCAAGTTCCTAACTAAGTTTTGATTTAAACTTGCTGGTATGCTCCCTACTCAGAAATTTATGCCAGTAATGTAATCAAAGAAAAATTAAGTTTTATCCAGATTCAATGGCTGGTTTTCTTGGGACTGGTCTGTGCGATAAATTCTGGATAAGACAGAAGTTGCTATTCAGTGAAACTGGGTGTAAAAACCCATCTTACGTAATTAACAGGTTGGGGTACTCCCTCTTTGGGTTAACTTTGGTATCTTAAAATATTGACCTCTTCACACATTTTCAGATGCTCTCTGCCAGCAGGGAGGCAGAAAACTGAGGTGCTGGACAGGGGCTTCCTGGGAGTGAGCTCCAGGAATCTCAATGCTTTAGCATCTGCATGGTTTGATCTCTAAAGCAATGGTTATAGGAACAGTTCCTTGGAAGCTCTCCAAGGCCAAAAGGCGATGGGTAGAAATGTGTATTAGGGGAGGGTCATTCCTAAGTAAGAGAAAAGTTGGGCTGGTATCTTTCTCAAACAATCGAATCTAGGAGGGTTCGAGAATGTGTGATGCTCAGTCTGTTAACCTAACAAACGAAGAGAAGATTCTATTTTAAGCAAAATCTCTGGCCAAGTGAAAACATTAAATAATCATACAGGGAATACTGAAGGGAAGGAGTGGCTTCCAATAGGAAATCACCTACATATTTATCAGTGTGGTATGAAAGGAAGTCTATGCACTGCTATTTTTCCCCCTATGCTGGGGGTATTTTAATCAATCATTTCACTCCATTTATAGTTTTACACCAAATGATAAATAAGAACTTTATCCTGTTAAATACACACTTTAAGTAAAAGCTTCCTTTTATTTGGAGAAATTATGGGTCACATAAAAGTACATAGTCATAACGTCCCAGCTGCTGACTCAAACTACAACCAATGTTTGCA
Source organism: Uropsilus gracilis (assembly GCA_004024945.1). NCBI lineage: Eukaryota > Metazoa > Chordata > Mammalia > Eulipotyphla > Talpidae > Uropsilus > Uropsilus gracilis. The sequence continues at coordinate 128,192 of PVHY01000749.1, read as the reverse complement.
TTAAAGACTTCAAAAAAGCATTATTCAAAGCACTGGTGTTCCAAAGAGAAACGAGAGAAATACATGTATAAATCACACAATTTAGTTCTGTTGCAGAAAGCCGTGGCACTGCTACTTGGTGAAATGCAAAACTACATGGGATGAGTCAACCATGCAAAGCCAAAGCAACAGCAGAAAAAAAAAACAAAAGCAAGTAAAGGCTCTTACTGTGCGACAAGCTCGTCAAAGTTTTCATCGGGGCAGTATTTGCGAGGACGGCCTCGTTGAATATGGCGGCCACGTTTAAACTCTTCATCATCAACTGTCCAAAAGGACCCAAACTCATCCTCTACTCTGATAAAGCACTTATGCAGTGAGAGGTTGGTGCGAATGGCACCCTGGGATAGGAGCAGCAGCAAAGGAGATGAAGTGGCAACAAGGGGAGGCGGGGTTGGGGGCAGAACAGACATCCAATACAGGGAACAGGAAAAAGAAAATAAAATGCAATAAGCATAAGCAAATGGTTTGTGAGGGTTAATATGCATTGCCACCTAAAAGCTACTAGCATGTGATGCAACAAAGACCGGCAAGCAGGGCAGGGGGACTGGTGGGTATACAAAACAGGAGGGATGAAATGCTTTTTTGCTTCCCTTAACTGCGACAACGTGAAACCAGTTCTTTGGTCTAACACCATCTAGCAGCCAAAAGCCTCTACGTGATACTTGTTAGCACAATCCAAGCTAAGCTAAGAAGTTCAAACATGGTGGACGTACCCACTGATCTTTTGTGGCCTTCGTTTTTGGAACTCTACTTCATCCACTGTCCATACTGCCCCTTTAACGTTTTCTACTCGCACAAAACACTTGTGAAGACTAAGATTATGACGCACTGCATTCTGCAGCAAGTATAAAAGAGAAAACATTTACATTTTCTATAAGAAAAGACTCCAAAAACAGCAGTAAATTCAGCCTAACAGTCCCCATTGTAAAACCATACCCAAGAGTTGGAGCTACCACCCCCCTGGAGGATCTTGTGGTTAGGGGTACCTTTTCCAGAAGCAAAGTTTTAAAAACCAAACTGTAAGTTAACTATATTGACATTTTAGTCTAGTCTCTGGTAATAGCTAACCAGAAGAAATGTATTTTATATGCACAGAAGCCCAAAATAGGTTTCACAGTAAAAATTGAAAAATACTGTTAGTATGATTTCAAAATCAGGAAACATTAAAGCAGAAAACTGTCCCTTTTAAACCCACTTATCATCCAGAATGAAGGGTAGCTTTTTTAATTACCATAAAAGATGAAGATTCAGTTAATATTGTTAAATATTAACAATATTTTGCTCTTTTTTTTTGCATTCTTTAATTAAAAAGAATCCTACTTTGGAAAAATTCATTGAGAGCATTACCTACTAAAACTGATCAGTATCTACTACCAGGCTGTCTTTTTTACCTCTCCAAATATATATATATATATATATATATATATATATAGATAGATAGATAGATAGATAGATAGATAGATAGATAGATAGATAGATAGACAGACAGACAGACAGACAGACAGATAGATAGATAGATAGTTACCTTCATATGGACACATAACCTCAATTAACTGAGGAAATGAAAAAAGGGAAACATAACTAGAACTTTCAATGACAAAAGTGATGATATTCCTGCAGCTGATGGAATCTATAAACACATGTTTCTCATGATTAAAGAGTCACTTCTGGTCATCCCTAAGTTGAGACCCTTGACATCTGTAACCTATTCAAGAAAGGAGTATCTCAATTCAAGGGTGGAGACCTTGCATGGCCTATCTTTTCTTTGAGGAAATCCATAAACCTTACTGGGTAAGGTAGGTCATATGGATTCATTTCTTTAGTCCTGGCTGAACCTATTGATCTCAGAGTTGGCCAGAGGAATATTAGAAAGAGATCCACATCATTTACTCAACAATTTTTTCTTATAGAGAATAAAAGTAGGGGACCTCTGAGGCAAGAGGATCTGATGCATCTTTCATACCTTATGTACTCTGTGAACCCTCCACTCAATTTTAATAATTCTATTACATGAACATTTCTGTACTCTCCTCTCCTACCACCTATAATAATTCCTCTCTAAATTATCCTTGGGGGAATCCTGATACTTGGAGGGTTCTTACAAAATTTAGATCATTACTACTGGTTACTCTGTAAGGAATCAAGCTGGATAATTATTTCTCTTTTCTAACATGGAATTTTCAGAAGACAGTGAAACAAATGTCTCATGATGAATTGCTCACCAGGAGAATTTATTTACAGGATAAATTCTCAAGGAATTCTGAGCAATGTCAACCTATCTAGGTATAGGTGCAAGACAACTAGATGACTAGTAAAGTGAATCCCTGATTCAAACAGATTTGCTAGGTCTGCATAAAGATGAAGTAAAACAGAAATCTTTAAAAAAAATTTTTTTGGTATATTATAATTACACTTAGTAGCATAAATACCTTAGCATGTAAAAGGCAGTCTAGTCTTTATATCGCATGAAGGCATAGCATAAGGACACTAAGGGTCTGCCACTATCTCCTAGAACAACACTAAATGAAACTACCTAAAATTTTTTGAAATAAATAAAAATACCTGTGGAAGGGGAAAACAAAGCATGTGCATAGGAGACATAACCGGTAAAGAATTCAACATTTCTACTCATCTTAATCATTGCTTGATGTTTAGAAAAATATCAAAATATACAGAATGGAACAGATCTAAAGAAGTCAGATCTGAAGAAAGAATTGCTATAATCTGTCTGAACAAAATAGTCTGCAAGTAAAGATGTAAAGTCAAAACTTAAGTTTTATTTCCAGGACTACACATATAACCAAGAGCAACTAGAAAGTGTTTCCCAAAAGGATGAGTAAATTCTTTTCAGTTATAACTTCAACTGGGCATTTCATTTTTTTGTCTAAAACCAGAGTACAAATAAGGACATGTCTTCATAAGTCTTTAAGTAGTTCATCTTGGATTGTTTGTTAGAGGCATTTTTTTTTTCCCAACAGATCGCCAAAAAAAAAATGTAAAAAGTTAAATAAATCTGAATACTTAAGCTTAAATAATATATTCTTAACTGATAACTATTTTTAAATTTGATCATTTACTGTTTAATATGAAGCAATTTGAAGAAAATACCTGTTTCATATTATACATTCTAAAATTTGAAAGAACTCATAGTTAAAGAATTTTCTAGTTCAAACTTAAAGTATTTTTATCTTCTAAGATAGGTTGAGAAAGAGGTTAAGTTTTCAAACTAGGTGTTCCCTTTAGCATCCATGAATCTCAGTGGAAATAAAAAAAGATAATCTGGGTCATCATAATGTTGATGGGTATGTAAAGTCAATGAATAACTCTAGATTATAGTCATTTTCTTTTAAAATGCTTTGTTTTGCTTGGAAATAGATTTTTTTTTGCACACACTGGCTTAAACACTGTATATGATTTAGGAATTACGATGCTATTTTATCAAAACTGTAATAGAAGAATTGGTTTCTGGTTATGTAGTTTTTTGTTTTTGTTTTTCTTCCCATATAAAATTAAGGAAGTGCCAAGAAAGATTCTTGTGTCAAGCAAGTTTGCCTACTGTGTTTATAATAATGACATGGAAAATATCCTTAAAAAATTAAGTTTCTGAATGTTTTGGAATTTAGGGATTATAAGAATTCTTAATTGTTAAAGTCTAAAAAATACAAAAAAATTAAACACTAAGTAACTGAAGGTGAAAAAAATTCAAAAATTTAGAGGGCTTAACTTAATACAATGGACTTTTAAGAAGCAATTGCTGAAATAAAAAGGAGTTATGTCTTGTAACCCCATGCCTTGCTAGTGATATCCAACATGGAATTGTAAAATTTGACCTGTTTAACAGTAAATGGTGTTACAGTGAAGTAATATTATTAAAACCTTTCTTTCTCAGAATAACTATTGAGTTTCTGCTTTACAATCTCTTGACATAAAAAACTCAAAATTTAATAATTTTATTTTCCTCTATTAATTCCCATATCTAGTATTGGTTTTATACAGTTTTCTACACTGTTTATATAACCAACACTATGTCTAATTTGTCTGGTCATTTCTTCTAGGTTCTTAATGGTTAAAGAAAAAGTTACCTGTCTAAGTGTCTCCGCAAATATTGGTGTTGACTAAACAACTAAAAGCAGATTTTGTGTAAAAGAGCACAACCTCAACAGGCTGGGCAGCAGAGTAATCTGTTCTTTTCCCCATGTGGAGAGGATTTTACAGGTTGGTTCATGCAAATATAATGGGAATCTTCTGCAGTGGAATGATTTTCTCAGTCAAGTACTACCATAGACACCCTAGTGTAACAAGACCATGTAATTATGACTTACAACTGCATTTTTTGCACAAAAAAACTCTCTTCTACAAAGGCAAGATTCAAGACTAAAAGGCCTGGGAGGAAATGTACCTTCCACGTGGCTGCATTGCGTCGGAAGTAAGCAAACATTCGCGTGAACCAGTTATAGATTTCATTTAGTGTTAGCTGCTTTTCTGGAGATTCAAGAATGGCCTACGAAGCAAAAATAACAAAAGATAATTTATGGCCAAATCCTCAGAATCATCATTATACAGTATCTTGAAAATAATCATGATTTGGTGCTAAATCGTAAGAAAGGTTACAAAATAATCTAAGATTAATGGTTGTAGTTAATAGTTCAATAGCAAAATTCAAAATGAAATTATCTAATTGTTTTGAGTTTTTATTTCTGTTTCCGTACAGAAATATTAATTTATTAGTCATTCATAAAGCAGAATCAAAGAGAAATGCAAAACATTTCACTAGCTGATTAAAGCTCAGTAATTATTTAGAGCTCAGATTAATTCTAGGGATCAGAGATTACTGTAGCTTGTGATAATTGACTTGCCATCTTTAAACAGGCTCATTTTCACTGTTGTGTGAAATGAATTTCCTAATAATCACATCGTATTGTAATACTTAATCAAAAGCAATTATGTTATATATTGCAGTTTTAAAAAACCTTATAGAAAAGGTTTTAGCTTGCTTGCATACTAAACTGTTTTAAATCTAGTTCATCAATATAATATATCCATGTACACGTAAACCTTTTGATATAATTTTACATACCACGTTATTTACTTACCTGCCTAATTAAAGATGCATAAGTAAATGGTGGTCTAACTTCTGCATTCTTATAAAATTCTTGGTTCTGCGCAATATCTGCTAAATGAGAATCATTGTCCTATTAATTATCAATTTTAAAAAGGAGACTTGTTAACGAGATTGTGTATTACAATTCCGTATGAAGCAAAAATGGAGTATCTACCTGAAGAAATGGGCACGTTGTATTTGTCTGAGTACCGCCTGCGGATGGGTCCCACCGTGTGCATGCTGCTGGTGGTGATGACGGAGGGGCCTTGAGTGACAGGAGTGATGGGGGCTGTTGGGGTCGTTGGAGTATGAGGTAAGCTCTGTGGAGAAGCCTCTGATGCAGACTTGGAGAGTGTGACGCTTGATACCAGATTCAGCTGTGAGAAAAGGAACATAAAAAAATATAGCAACCCAGAGAGTATCTAAAACCCAAGAAGAATTAATAGCAGGATGCTTTATTTATTTAAATAGATGTCTATCAATCAATTGAAATATGAAGTGAGCTCCTATATAAAAACAACACGCCTAGGAGTTAGTATAAAATATCTCTGGCAATGTTCACTTTTCCTTTTTAAGAACTGGAGTAAAAGAGGTTACCTAACCTACTGAATTTGAGAAATTCTGGTCAGAACATTTCTTTAATTACAACTCTGTGCTCCTTTTGATAGCCTACTCTCATTTGTAAACCTCAATGACAGAGATGGAGTTCTTGCAGAAAATGCCAGTGAATATCAATGTTTTTGGAAGTAGCAGTTGATTGACTGGTATGAACATATCTGAGGTCCCCAGGTAGGGGTTTCTGTAACGTGATAGCATAAATAAGGAACTGTCAACTTTTGTTTTACTACAATTAAACCTGCATTTAAACAGTCATAGTTAGACTACAAAATGATTGATCCACAGTAAAACTTCATGGTGGAAACTGCCGCAAACAGATTGGACCATGGCTCATGACAGAAAGAATGACACCAATCCCATGAGCCTCACTTGGTTCTATCAGTTAGCAGAGACATCTCTGAAAGCTTTATGTGTCATCGTCATTAAATGCTAACAAATAAAGGACTGGGATCTATTTATTAAAAAAAAACACTTCAAGTAAGAGATCTAGGACTGTAAACTTTTAACTTTTTTCCCCTTGATGTTTCAAATTATCATTAATAGAAAGGAAATGATATCTTGTATTTAATAAGGAGATAAGTATTTAAAGTAAGATAGGGGAACAAGAATGAACACTATTTTGAGTTCTTCTCCCCTAGCCTGTTTACTTAGTTTCATCTTGAAGTTCTTCTCTCATTAACACTGGAAAAACGGGACTGTCTCCCTTTCCCCAAATTTGTTGTTATAAAAATATTAAGTCTCCATACCTCTGATAAGATTGGTCTTTTTCAACACATTTGTTACATTTTACACAGAGTTGCTACCCTAGATGCAGAAAGCCACCCAAATCCATGAAATGTCAGCAGAGTAGATGGCTAAAACTAGCTTTCAAATAGCTTAGCAAAATAAATCTATCTCACCATCACTGCTGTCCTAAAGTACAAGGCATTATTTGCGGAAGATATTAAAAGTAAGATCATAATCAAAGAAGTTATTAAAGGAACGACAATCTGTTGAAAGAATTCAACCTTATTCACACACCAAGAGAAACTTTTCCATCTGATATATTTAGGATAGTTCCATAAAAAAGCAATGAATGTGAAGAATATAAAGATCATATACAATTGGGAAATCTAAGGGAGACATGTACATGATGCTGCAAATACAAAGTTGGTGTGTATGCTTTCATTTGTGCTTTCTTCATATTTTTGGAATGGAATGTAGGCTCAGCAAAACAACTGACCACAGTGCCAGAGAGGAGCACACTATGTTGATGCACAGCCCAGATATTCCACCGGCTAGCTGGGAAGATGCTGGGTGCTGTTTTTTTATTAGTTCTGGAACTTAACTTCATGGCATATTTGGAAGGTAAGAGTTCAGAGTAGTTGTCATCGGATGGGAGAGAGTTGAACACCAAGGGGGAAGGTTGGGGCTGGTAAGTTTTGCCCTGGGCTTTTAGCAGGGACAGTAGGTATACACCAACAGCCCAGGGAAAAGAGTCAAGGAAATCAGTGTGTGAGAGGTTAATGGTCATAAACAGACAGTTTTCAAAATTCAGATGCCACTTACGTTTATCAGAACACTGTGGAAAGTCATGGGTAACATTTGTAAAACTCATGTTGCAAACCATCTGCCACTGTCTGGTTTCACTGAATTTTTAGATCATCACTAGCACTTAAGACATTATTTTCCAAATAAGTGAACTGAGGTTCATGAAAGAATAAAATACTTGCCCATATTTACAACCTGGACCAAGCCAAACACTGTGTGACCACAGGCCCTTTTTATAATCATCTACTTATGCCCAGTTAAAAGGAAAAATTAACAGTAACCAAAACACTAACCAGTTTCACTTTTCTGTGTGCTCATTTTTTGGAAAGTGTTCAGTGACTAAGCTTTAATCTCTATTACAAATGACATTCAATACATATTATTGACAGATACAAGGCACTCCTGAAATGGCCAAAACAAAAATTAGAAACAAGTGATAGAGGATAGTGATGCAGTTAAAAATTGTATTGGCACCAAAATACCTTGGTGGGCGGAGTCTGAGAGAAAGACCTGCGCTAGAGAAAATGGGAAGTGGAAAGAGAGGACATATAAAAAGGGAGGAGTGAGAGAAAAGAAAAAAAGGAGACAAGAAAGGTGGACTGAGAGAACAGGTCCACATGGCCTGGCCAGGGGGAGCCCCCTAGAAGAGTGAGCTGGTGGTGGTGAGGAGTCATTGTGGGAGAGTGGCCAGCAGAGAAGTAGCCGGTGGGGAATCCGGATGCCAGAATGGCAGGTTGGGGATGACCAGGGGCTGCTGAGTGTAGGCCTGTTGGATTTGGCCAGATGCCCCAGAAGGCAGGTAAGGATCTGTACTGGAGCCACAGCAAAGTGGCATATTTGGAAAGTCATTTGGGATCAGCATTTTGTGAAAGAAGTTTGAAGAGCCTTGGGGAAGCAGAGCAGCTTGAAACACTAGAGAAGATGCCAGAGAAAGACTGGAATTTGCAGTGTGCCTGTCTCAGTTTTGGAAGGGCAAAGAGGTACCATGTAGACATGTGTCTTTGGGACCTTTGGGACTGAACATGGTGACTGGGGTAAGACAACTGGACACTTGTGGCATTAAGGACTTTTTGTTTTCCCTGCTGAATTCCTTTGTAAATAAAACCCTCCTGTTTAAATTGCTTTGTGACTTTGGCCACTGCTGTGTGAGCAGGTGATGCGGACCTGTGGCTTGTTGGTTGGAGGCTTCTGCCCCTTTTGCACCTAATTTCACAACCACTGCCCTTGAAGAGCTTACTATCAAATTGAGACATTGGTCAAAGAAAACATGCACACTAATCCCCAAACAATTCTGAGAGTTGACTCTAGTATTTGACTTCTCTTTCCAGTTTACATAACCCTAAACACTGTGGGCTTCTTAAAAAAAAAAAAAAAGCAATGAAAACTGAAGTTCAAAATATATATCTAAATTATAAAATACAATAATATGCATGCTTCTTTCTAGTTTTGTGAGGAAGATCATCAATTCACCAAGTTCTAGTTTAATTACCAAAAATGAAAATTTATGTAAACAGAGATCAAGGGCAAGCCTATCACTACAGGTGCTCTCCAACTGGAAGAACAGAGAGGTCACATGGTACATACAATGTCTTAAAACATGAAAACAAAAACAAAAACTTGATTCTTGTAGATTTAAAAAAATGTGTTAACACATGGACTGTTTCTGCCAAAAAAGTAACAGTGAAAAATAAAATCCCTCCCAGTTAACACGATCCATGAAGAAAAGATGTAGAATTTTCTGGAAGCTTTTGAACAGCAGTAGCAAGCGGAAATAAACAGTAAGCCAGGAGAGAGTAGAGAGGGGGCTTACTAAGCTTGACAAATGACACTGTGATTCACACCCACTGCTGGGCTGTCTCTAATAAGCCACAGAGGAAGCAGCCAATCTCAGCTAATTACCAGATAAAAATGTATTGTAAGGACTCTAATTAGGAAACGCGAATGGAGGTGATCTAATGATTAAATGCAGCATTCGAGTGACCCCACCATCAATGTGCAGTGGTGCAAGATGTCAGTGGAATATTTTGTAGAAACAGTAATTTTATTTCGAGGAGGGGAGGCAGTAATATTTGTAATGATGGCTATGAGGTAAACTAATTAAAAGACAGTTCCTAGAGGAAGAGGGTGTCGGAGAGCAGCTGTGGCCATTCCAAAACTAAGTGCCAAGTCTCAATAGAGGAACTGCAGTCAAGTGGAAAATTTCTGCCTGACCTCTGCCCTTGCTATTAATTTGCAGAAAAACTAATGACACATATACATATTCCCACAAAATTGTTCTAATTGCTAATTTGCCAAAGGAGCCCAGATTCCAAATTAAACATGACTGTAGCCTGTGAGAGGAAGAAGAACAAAAAAGCTGCAAACTCCAAACAGGGTGCTTTGCCTCAAGAAATCATTTGAAGGCTGAACCAACAAGTTAATGAAATGTCAACCTTGTCAACTGTTATAGAAGTTTTTTAACTTTTAAACTTTTGTTTCATGATCACATGCTTGTCTTGAGGAAAAACCATTTTGGGTGGGGGGTGGTCACAAGGGAGAGAGAAGATGGGTATGAAGGAGGCAAAATGGGCTCTGTGTTCAAACCAAACCTTTTCTAATTAAGGTCTGAAAACAACAACAACAAAAAAACAGGAGTCCCCCCCCCCCCAAATAATCATAGACTAAGAACAGAAGAGTACATTGGGAATGGTGTGGATTTTGCTGTTATCTTGGAATAGTCATCTTAATTGTGAACTATTAAATCTTAACCCACTCATCAATTAGAAATTTGAAAGCATATGTGTTTCTTGTTTCTGATTGTAACTAAGTTTTAAATGATACTTTTTTTTTTTCTGGGCATGGAACAGGAAGGGATTGGACTGGGAGGGTTTCTTTTCCTATTTTTCTTATTGTGTTATTTTCTATTTAAAAAGGAGTGGCTATGTTTAGAAAAGCTAGTTACTCTAATATTTTCTACATGGCAAGTTTCTATCATGTGATGATTTCGGCAAAGATAATCTCTTTGAAACTCTGGCCAAAAGTTACATTCTTATGTCACTGAAAATTGCTGTAGGGTTTTACTCTTTTTCATTTATGCTCTCAACCATCTCCCCACCCCCTTCAGTTCCAGTACTATTCTGGAAATCTTACCCATCTAAACTATTGGAAGTGTATCAGCGACCTAATATTCTTGTTAGTCCTTTTAAAACATTAATCTTTACTTTTTAAACAGTAACTTCTTCTCTCTCTTAAAGATGATGAGTCACTAACATTTTTAAAAAATAAACAAACTGCTGACGTAAACCCAGGACAGAAACAGACTTGTCGTAAGTATTCCCATAAGAGCTCATTTTTATTTTTGTTTGTGCTCTTGCCTCACATGAAAACAGATTCTGAGAACAAAAGACAAACCTGAAACCAAAACACCAAGGGACACAGCTGCTTAGTTGGGACTTTCAGGCTCACAGAACTCGTTTTTCTGCTGTTGGTTTTACTGGCCTGAGCGGGCTCAAATCCTGCTTTAGCTGCCCAACATTTCTAGACATGAATCACTTGCCTTTGGAGACAAGCTGGTTCTTCTGAGGCTAGAGGGACGTTAGGAGACCAGAGGGAGACTAGGGCAGTGGTGGCCACGGGAGGCGTTTTCAAGCTCCCCTCCCTCTTCAGTCTGGGCTCTGCTACCAGATCAGAGTCTGGTGCTGGCTGCGGTTAGTGACCAGGAGTGGCGAGACAGTTACTGACACCAAAAGCAAAAACAAAATGGCCTTGGGTTGAGGAAGAGCTTTCTGAGTAACAGCTTGTGTGTGCTGTGCCTGAGATCTCTTCTCATGGTTGCTTGATATTATATCTCTGAGTCAAAAGCAAGGCCGAAGCTGCTCAAAGTACCAGTCATTCAGAGTTAAAAGATCCCTTTTTCAGAGAGAAGCACTTTGTTTTTATAGTAGCTGAAAACTATTTCATAATAGACCTAATTACTATGGTTAGAGTGAAAGAAAATGTGTAAAGAGGAAAATCTAAAACTGTATTCACTTCCAAAATCCCAGTTCCTGTGTTTTATAACATTTTCATAAGGAGACTATATACTACCTACACTATAATTACTTGCCCACCAAATCTGAAGGAATGTGGTTTCTCTAGGATCAGGAGTTGTACTCTGGTGTGTAGGAACCCCCTAAAGCAAAACGTACCTCTCATGTACTCGGTATTATAAAATAGGATTTACAGTTGTCTCCTGATATGGTAGTGAAGTTAAAAAAAAAAGATCATAGCAACTTAATAAAGTCATAACAAGACATACTTCTTTTTTGTTGTTATTGTTTTGTCCTCTAAGTTACAACCTCCCTCGAAGGAAATATCTCAGCAAATTCTCCATGGAGCAAGCATGTAGACAATAAGCTCCAAGCAACACAATTTGATGTTTACTTTCAGAATGTTACTGAATTTGACACAAAAGAATATCAATAATTCCCATTAGGACAGTTTACCACTGTTTATCTGTTTTGCTTCTACTTCTCTTAATGTGGATAAGAGAAAAATTCTTGAAAACCCCAAATATGACAACACTGGCCATTTGACAAACGTGTTAAGAAAGGTTTATCCCACTGTGTGTAGCCAATTGCTAAAACATACAAATGGTTAGGTAAACTTTTACATCTCCTGTTTCAGAGAGGGGCCAGCCTTAGTCAAATTAAAAAGTTACTTAAGAAATAAAATAGGAAAGTTTGACTTAGCTGATATTGATTGTTCTTTCCTCCCTCCACACTGATCCTCAATTACATACCTTCCTCTCCCAATTCTTTCCTCAAACATAGATACATGCATTTCCTCTTAGCCCAAGGAAAGCTTCATGGAGGAGGCTGACTTCTTTCCACTTCTTCCTATTCATCTTTTAGTTTTATTTTACTACTTCCACAAGGTTTCCTCAGCCCCACCATTCTAGGTCACTTGTCCTACTCAAAGGTAGCATGATTCATTCAGTGGGTGACTGAGTGAGAGAGAGTGAAAGAGAGCATGTGTGTGTTTCAAGAATTTAGTTTGTCCTACAAGCCTCCAAACAACCTCAGTGGTAGGAGAGACAATGTCTTGCTTTACTACTCTATGTTTTTATGTGGCATGCTCAATAAATATTTGTTGATGCAATGGTTAATATTTTGAATGCAAGAACTCCTTTTATAGGAACAACCTGCAGTTTGCATCTTGTGCATAAGTCTTAGTGTTGGGTATAATTTTTTTCAGATTTAAAAGATTTTATTGCAATAAAGAGATACTACTGAAGGTATTCAAGAAATAGAAAAACAGCAAACTCATATTCCAGTTCATCTAAACACTTTTCAGTGTGGACTGACCTCAGATCCGCCTCTAAAAACCCACGGACTGTCCTGCAAGGAGTAGATCCTCAAACTATATTAATCTGAAGACCAGTTTCACAACAGAATCCAGAAAACGTGTCTCTGAGCTGATGTAAGAGCAACCCATGAAGGTTTTGGCAGTTACTTTGATGCAATGAAATGGGGACTGGCTGGATGATTGGATACAACAAATGACACTTACCACCCAAATGGCATTTAGTGAAAAGCAATGTTTACAGCAAAGCATTCTATCACTTAGTGACTAAGAATTTTAAAATAAACATGAAGTTCCTTTTAAACAGAAATGGAAAAAAGAACAAACTTCATAAACTTACTGGCGAGACTGTAACTTGAAAGTCCCCATCTATGGTTAGATTTGATTCCTACTGACTACTTATTTCAAATGAAACATTCTAGAAGGATACTCATTTGAACACATACCATGCATTCTATCATTTAAGGTGGGTTAAGTTAATGTCAAAGGGATATTTGGCACATCAGAACTGATCACCAGAGCATGCTGAATACCTAAAGGTGAAAGAATCAGGATTAGCTCTATGTGTCGGTGTGTGTGCTTCTTTTATTTTTTTTTTTTTGGCAAGGAAGTAAAAAATTTATGCAAAACACTACATGTCTACCTTTTATAATTAATTTCCCAATGCCTCCCTATACATATTTTAATAATTCCTGATTTATAAGATGGTATCTATAATAAAATTTTCTATTTTCCAACAAATGAAAAGAAGGCAGGTTCACTCTGGCAACAGAGTGTCACACAATATCTGCTTGTCAGGCACCAATTTTTACTTCTTACATGTAAGTTAAAGGATAAGGAATTTATAATGCTGCCTGTGAAGGGAACCACTTTTCATACACAAATGTGATCTTTTTTTTCCCCCCAAAGGGTAATACAACAGTACATTTACATAAACTAATCCAAACAATCTATGTATTTGACAATGGCAAACCTCACACAGACGGCCTATTGTTGGTTTACATCTTGGAGTTCTTTATATTGGCTTGTAGCACTGCTCTGGCTGTCAAAGGTTTGACTTGGACTCTAAATAAATGGTTATAGAAGTGCTGTGCAGCGATATTGGACTTCTTTGCAAAAGAAAACCTGCTGTGTATGAATTCAAAAGCTATTAATTTTTCAGTCAAAAATATTCGTGCCTATTTCTTTTAATAAAGAAATACTGTGCTGAGCTACTAAGAGATAATGTTGACTAGTGGTAGAGAATTTTCAATAGAGCAGTTAAAAATAAATTTAGTAGGAGGTCCCCTTCAAAGTTATAATTTTCTAGAATGTAAAACATTTTTTTAAATACTAATCAAGACAAACCTTCCTTGTCTGTGCATTCCCTACATGGCTGCTGTTCCCTGTTTATTGGCTGCTTAACACTGGTCCTCATGGAGATTCCCAGTGATCCTTTTGTGGTCTATGGAGGCTTACATACATGGTGCTCCTTACTGATCCCCAGTCCTGTTCCTCACTGAGTGCCCCATGGGGTTTTGTGATTCCTTATCTGGTTTTATTCCTTCTCTTTTCCCCCAGGAGTCACATGAGCCAAAAATGAGCCCATACCTAGACTGCTGAGTCCAAAGATCATTCAATCACTGTACTTAATCCATGGAGGAAATAGGAGATAATCTGATTCTTTTCCTTGTCGCCAGGTATAAAGACAAACCCTTCATCCTGGGCAAAACCATTTCCCTGCAAACTGCAAACTAAAGTCACATGATGTCTTTCACAGAATTTTGCAGCTATCAGTTCCCTTAGCAATTGGCTATGAATGCTGGAAACTAGTTGAATCATTTCATGGTCTCACTAATTTGCTTAGGTGGGATCATAATATTCCTAAAATCCTACAAAAAGAGAGGGGTTGGTAGGAAAAGCATTGGCCTGATTTTAGAATGTCCTGTTGTGGTTTTATTCCTGTCTTTTTGGTAGCTTACACAGTCAGTACTATAGTCATTTACTGCAAAACACATGGAAACTAAGGACTCTTTCCTAGTAAAAATGGATACGTAAAGTGTTTAATGATTTTATGTCCTATATCTCAGTAATGTGTTCTGTTTCAGACATTAATTTTGTCTGCCAACTGCATCTTGGCAGGCTACCATATTTGCTGGGTTAATAGTCTGACTCCGTTTTATTTCTATCACTATAAATCAAACATATATGGGTGTATGTTTGCTTTATTTATAGAAAAAAATATCAGTCAAAACAGATAAACCAATACTTTGCCATTATGCTGCATCATTGCATATTGATTAAAATTGCTGGTACTAACTATAGATTGTCAACGCTCAATTAATTTTCATACAGTGACTCCAAGCAAAATCAAATAAAAGCAGTGTACCTTTAAATTTTACAAATCTTAAAATCAAGAAGCAAAGCACTCTCTCCATTCTGAATAATCAGTTGATGCTATCAGCAGATTTTTACAGATTTTTAGAAATGTAAGTATATGGGAAATACAACTGTTCAATAGATTAATTTATAACAAGGACCGAGGACCAATACAGGATTTGGGATTTAGATACCATCATCTGCTTTGATATTAACTCTCTTGTGCTTGGGTGATACTCTTTAAGTCAAGGGGAAAAAAACAAGAGCTAAGAGATCCCTAAAAGTTAAATATAGTTGCAGTGTACCACATTTGGCTTCCTAACTGTGAAGGACTAACCTTTAGTTCAAACTCTTTAGTAATACTAAATGCTCACCAGAATATAGCCTTTAACTATCTGACAATATCCAAGATGTCTCCATTATCCAAAAGCAGAACATTCCTATTTGACATGACTTTTGGACCCGGGAATGTCTTGTTTCTTCCATATCAATTAAGGGCAATAGTTATCCCAGTTACAAAAAATAATCTACCAAATTATAAGTCAGAATGTTGTGCTTTGGATAGTGAGGAAAACCTGCAATCTTTTTTTTTCTCTCTGTTTTAGTTAGACAAGATAACCCCTTATTCTTACTCTCATACATCGCTGTCTCTTGGCTTACCTAGACTTTTTTCTGCCTTTATAACTTGGTTGTCATCTCTGTATTCCCAAAATTCAGAAAGTTTTGTTTTTGTTGTTCAGTGAGCTCTCATAACATATTTTAGTTCCTTAGTTTAGCATCAATCATTTTTTTTCTCAAAGAAGAGCTAGTGGTTTGGGCCTTATGACCAAAGACCATGTCAGAATCATCTTCTTTTTTCCCTGAGTGTCAAACACTGTGCCCTCTTCATAAAGGGTAGTCATAAATACTTGATTAAATGTACTCTGAAGCATTCTATTACATCAATACTCAAATCTTTCAGTCAGCTACCCTCTTTCCTATCCCTGGGGAGCAGAAATAGAGAGGAAATTCTGTAGGGATTTTCCCTCCATGCAGCTCAGTACTTACGGGCTGAGGGGCGGCTTTGGGCTCTGTAGACTTCACATGCAGGTGAGTCATCATGGCTTGCAGGCGTTCTTTGTCTTTTGCAAGCTAGTAGGGAGAAAATGCTTGTTATTTCTTTGAATACAGATGTGCTACTATTTTAACATCTAAAATGATACTTCTTCCAAATTAAACTATTGTACATGACAAAATCATTTTCATTGCTTAACTGTTTTGAAATCTATATGATCACTGCCAAACTCCAAGTAACTGGAGGTGCCTGTGTGAGATTTCTCAACAAAAGATGCAACAGTGTTTAACTGGGAAGTTCTAGACCTGCTGGCACCAACCAGTCCCATGTAGCACAGACAGCTAAAAGACAAAAACGTGAATCATGCCTATTAACCAACCTTATTTATGAGGAAGCCAAAGGAAAATGAGCTAGGTAGCTCAAACTCATAAATTCATCTATTGTGGTTGCAAAAAAATGGCAAGACAAATGAATACATTTATGTAAAATTCATCTTTCTTAAGAGGTAGGCATAGACTAAGATGGGGCCAGCAAGCACCATTAGCTGGGTAGACTCAGGGGCACAAGGGTGACTGGTTCTAATCTTTCATGAATATAGATCAAACTTACTCATTTATTCAATATGCAATTACCTACTAAGTGTCAGTCTCATCTTAATAAATATTCAAATTTCCTTATTCTGTAGAAAATTATCTTCTGAAGGCATAAGAGTTCCTAACTGGATGTATGTACTAGACACACAAATACCATTTTTTGAGTGTTATTTTATTATGCTTCCCTTGAACTGTTTTAACACAGTACCTTTGATAGTTCAAGAAGCTGGACATAGGGGATTTGAAATAACTACCCCTATAAAAGAAGAGGGGATGTAGTCCCCAAAGATGAAGGTATAGTTTAGCTGTGGAATTTCAGAAACATGTAGAAGAGACTGATAGGGGAGGAGGGAGAAAAGAAGTTTAGTGATGACATAGCCATTTCTCCAAAATAATATTTTAGAATCGGGAGGGATTCATTCCTTCTATGTCAACTTTAAATCTTTTAGATACCAATTTTTCGTAATTCTAAAATAACTCCAAAATAGCAATCAAGTCACATTTTTAAATAAAGGTGCTTTCCAAAGAAGGAGGGTGTTTCAGGAGTAGGGGGAAGGCAGAGAAAAGGGAAAGGTTACACAAGCACAAGAGAAAAAGCTTTGCACTTCTCCTAAATGGATGACTCAGTCTCCAGCCATATCTCATTTGATTCCCCACCCCTCCTTTTTATTCCCTTGTGGTTCAGGGAGGAATAAATTACAAGAAAAAAAAGTCTTACAGTGTTAGCATTTATCTTTCAACAAACAGGAAAAGAAAATGATACCATATTAGGAGTCACTTTATGTTATTCATCCCCTGTTTTTTAGTTAAGTTATGGAATAGTCAAAGTAAAAGATGCTCTGAACATGTAATGCTAAAGGAACTTAGTTTTCCAAAGTGGTTTAGTTTGAACAATTAAAATGTTAGCAATGGTATTTTTCTATAATCAGTTGTTTTTCATGTAAGTGTTATAAGTTTTTAGATGCTAAAATTAAAATTTTCTTGGATAAAACAAAATTGTTTTAAAATTATCAGAGGGCCTGTATGTCATTCTTTTTAAAACCCAGAAGTAGTCTGCCATACTGAACATTACAAATTAAAGGGTGAGAAATGACATTTACTGAAGAGTCTGATGAATATTAATTGTGACTTAATGTGGGGGTAAACATTGTTGATGTAGCAATTACAAAGACCAACTAGAAACAACTCCAGATCTACAGCATCAAAAGGATTCATTCCTTGTACTTCCCATCTAAACACCTACCAAGCTGTCCTTTCACTGACCAAAAGCACTAAGACAATGGTACATACACACACCTGGAGTTCATATACACTGCCCCTCCAATAACCCTGGAGGTGATTGCCAGGGGAATAGTTTATTTTCCCATGAGAATATTGTTTAGAATTCATCATCTAATTTGAGAATTATCTGAATACCTTCTTTTGTCTCAACCTAAACTCTATTATTTTAACTCTGCTTTACTATAAAAGATGGGTAAGGTCACAGAAAAAGGCAAAAACCCAAGTTTTTGTTTTTGCTTGATTAGTGCCAATAAGCATATATTTGTGGATGAGATTTAGATTTTTGCTATTAATTAAAAACTCTAATTCTAACACAGTTTGACAATTAAAAAAAAAAAAAACCTGCCCAATGCACTTTTTGATTTCTTAGGCAAAAAGACTAGTATTCATACCTATTGAAACCACATCCTCTCTGTCTCTACATCAGCTGTCTTGCATTCATAATACTTACACTGGTCCTTCAAAAAGCTTTCAGATTCTTTATTGCTTTTTTATTCCATGAGCTCATCATCCCCATCAATTGTCACAGCATCCTTTCATTATTATAATAAAGAATACAAACATTCAATATGAGCAAGTATAGTCCAGCATCCCTCATAAACTGAATCATAAGAAAAGCAAAGAGAAGGAGGATGAGAAATAGCATCCAAAAATCAACTAAAATTTTGGTTTGCAATTAAAAAAACTCTTCTTGTTGTGACATTAATAGAGAACTAGCCTCTAAAAGTTTTCCTCATAGCTACAGGAAGAGTACCTGACATAAAAAGAAAGGCAATGGGCTACACATTAGGGGAGCTGTTAGAGCAGGGTTTGTTTAAATTAGGAAGTTTATTCACCAATTTTGTAGATTTAAGGATGTGGCACCACACTCAAACTCCACTGGGTTCAAATTCTGGTTTTGGGACTCTGAATGCATTAAGGAACTGTTTGAAGTATTTAATTTCTCCTTCTAAATATGGTAAGACAATCGCTGAACTCTGAAGGGTTGTTTTGAGGATTAGATAATTTTTTGCACATAAAAAGCTTAGTTAACAGACAGCCTAGCACTTCATAAATGCTCAGAAAATATCTAATTTTTTTAAAGGACAGTTGAATCAGTCTAGTCTATTTAGATTTCTACTGGCTAAGTCTATATTTGGAATCTGGATCAACATAACAGGAGTTCAGTTTTGTATTTGGGCTAACTAGGGAGAGAATTTTGATGTTTTAAAGAATGGAGTAGAAAATACAGGAAAGATGAAGCCCATTTCTTATGAATTTATCTCCTTGGTTCTCATTGTATCTTTCCCTCATTCTAAGCAAATGTATTTCCCCCTCTTGGCTGATATAGGTCATCCCCTCTTCTATTAGCCATGCCCTCAAATCAGGTTTTAGATAGCCCAGTCTGTGCACTACCGGAACATGTGTATTACTCCAGCTTTACTGATATCTGCCGAAGGCAAGGAGCTTCATTCAGCATCTTCAAAGACAAAAACTGAGGAGATTAAACTCATTCTTTTAGCAAAGAAAAGGGAACATGGTTTTGGGTTCATTTAACATAATCATTTCATATGTGTCAGGAGGACTAATCATTTTAAGCCCAATTTGGCTGTTCTTACTTGTGAGGAGCAAAATTCTTCTGCAACAAATGAAGGAGTTGGGATGTGTGAAAACACTAGAATTACTGAGGACACATGAGGAGAAGGGATCAAATCGCTCATTTGATTTCTTGGAAGCAAAGATTTTTGTGACTGCTTCAAGTCCTCTAGTTCTGTTCTCAGATTTAAGAGTTGGGGAAACAGATTTTCAGGATGATGGCACCTGACATATGGAGCTGGGGAGGGACAGAACTAAGAGTAGAATAGTGGGATATGATGCCTGGTCTGATTTCCCCATACAGGTGTTACCCCAAGAATCACCTGGGGTATTAAAACACAGGTTTTTGTCTCTTTTTAACCCTCACACTGAATGAGTGATGAACTGCCACAGAAGGGGTGTGGAATATGGAGTTCTAGCAGCCACCCAATTTATGAGTTAGGCAAGTCTGGATTACTCCCATACAATGAGACTCTTCAAGTTACTTGACTAAGGTCTCACCAAAACTTGCTAAACCCAACACTCCAAGGGAAAGAACAGGGTGGTTTTAATAAGGACCCAGTTTTCCAAGTTTCATGAGGGAGGTTTGGCAGACACTACTCTCTTCCATGGACAGAGTTTATGTCTTTAACAGTAGCTATCTCGCTTTCCTCAGAAGTTTTGTATACGGTGATGACCCAAACAGAACTGGTTGAGGGAGAGTGTATCTAAGTTACACAGGTCAAAGTATGATCAAAAGAAGAAAAACAAGAGAAGGGGGAAAAAAAAAGCAGTGACTGGAAGGAGTAGAAAGGAAATTTTTTAACCAAACTGAGTATTTACCCAATAGTTACTTTCAACACACTGTATCAAACTATGGTATTGTTCCCATGCCTTCAAAACTTGGCACCAATGAAAACTTGTAAACAATTTCCTGAGTACCAACTATAGTTTTCAGAAGGTATGTAACCTATGGCTCATTTCATTCTAATCGAAGAATTTCCCTACTTTCATTGTATTCTGTCACCATCTTAACATTCTTTACATGTTGTTATTAAAGACTCTCTTGACATTTAAAGCAGACACACACTAATACTCAGTCATAGTCTAGGAATTCTAATGCTCCCAGAGTTAAGCAGGATTCTAAACTACGAAAAACGAGAGTCATGGTTTTTAAGGAAGGGCATGAAGTGAGAAACCCAGAGACTCTCTTCTTTTTTCTTGGCTCCAATCAGAAGGCAGTGGGAATATGAAGTTCTGTGTTATTACAACTCTGAGTCAATTCAGGGAGAGTCACACGGCTCTGTGAGGACACTGCTATGAGCATCTATCCTGAGTACTGCTTTGATGGGGTGTTAGAAAGGTCCAAAAGGGGACACATTGCAGATAATGTAATTTGTGAAGTCTGGCATGTGGTATGATTACAACTATCACTGCAAATAGCGGAATAATCACAAACACCCCTGTAGTCACTGACTTGTGTCAGGCTTAATGTCTCCCTCTACTATTGAAACTTGGGCCCTTTTTTTCTCGGCTGGTATCTCTTAGAGTTATCTCTTAGCTCTTAGACTGGTATCTCGTTAGTGTATTTCCCGGTGGAGATGATTTAGAAAATCTGAGTGATCCCAACTTTGTCTCAGTTCCAGTCTTGCCTACTGAAAGTGACTGTTTAGAAGAGGGTTCCATGCAGCTGGGACAGGCATAGTGCCACAAGCCAAGTATTAAAAACACAGTGATCTACAATACCTATGTACATGCATGGAACCCCATTTAGCTATGATAACCCTTGGGTGAAAACTGTTATGCTGCACCATGCAATAAAAGCATCTTGAACTACAAAGGCTGGGATGGCATTCTGGACTTTGTTGACTTTTTGCCATTGGCTTTGAACAAGGTCACTAGACCTTTTAAACTGCGGTTTCCTCATCTTTAAGGACAGAGCCAGAAAAAATTATTTCTTTGACTCTAAGAGGCCAATGACTCTTAACATCACTATTGATTTAGTAACACCTTGCCCAATAACAAGAAGTATTAAATATGTTCATGAATTGTAAGCTATATACTGATCTAGTTTTCCTTTAAACAATGACCTTTACTAAGAGGGATTGTGAAAATTCAGTGAAAACTGAGGACAGGAAGCACACAGAGAGTGACTTGACACAGAGTGGGAGTACAATAAAAGACCCTTCCAAATGGTTATGGAGCTCCTGGATAAAATAATTACAAGTGGAACACAAAGCCATAGGCAATGGATTTAAACCAATGGGTAGTCTACTCATGCCAGACTGCGCAGACTTTCCACAGTTTTGAAACTGAAAATCTCAAGTCCCATAGGTCCCTTCTTCCCCGCTAAGGAAACTGTGAAGGTTGGTCACCCTACTTGTTGTTGAACATAACAATTTTTAAAACAACAGTGTATCCTTTGATGGCCCTCTCTCACCTTACAATATAGGCAAGTCTTTATGGGACTCTCTTGGCCTTGAAGGTCATACCAACTATACTGGTGGTACAGTTAAAGGTGCCCTTGCTGTACCTCTAACTAGGATGCATGTTTTAGGAAGGAAGAGGGAAGAGGGCATCTTACTCATTTGTGTTCAGTACCTTGAATTTAGTAAGTGTTGATTAGTAGTGACAGAATGGAAGAAAATCATTAAGAAATAAAAGATATTCACTCCTCCCAGGTCAGGCAAACCAAGCCCATCAATTTGGTTGGTTCCTTCTCTCCATAGCTGCTTTCAACAGTCACTTCTAAGGATCTACAGGCTGAGAGTTTTCGGAAACATATCCTGAGCCCTCTCCCTTAACGTGCGCTGAGTAGTGAACACAACAAAGATTCCCAATCTTCAAGTTTTCAGCTTTTTCACCAAAGCACGCCTTAATATGCCAGAGAGGATATGCTGACAACTGAGCAAGATCTCACAGCCATAAAACAGATTAAATCCCACTTATGTGATCAGAACAATGTATCTATACCACCGACATCTACACTCACCAAGAGGGAGACATGTCAGGAGACTCCTTTTATCTGGTAAGCAGAGTACTTTATCCTGTTCCCAAAAATACAATTTGGATCCAGCTGCTGAGATACCGTCTATAACTCATCCAAAGTTTAATGGCTTAAGTTTATGAGAGAGCTGCTAAGTTTATGAAAGAGCTCATAAGCATGTCCCATCTGAGAAAACCTAGGTAACTGGATTGACATCTGGTAGACAGTACGTGCTCAAGTATTATGGAAGCTTCAAGCGCTGCCTTACAATCTTGGTCATTCGGCACTTTGGTGTGGGCAAGTTCTACTCTCAACATATCTCCAGTCCTTGTGTCTCTGTGCCTCTACCTTCTGGGTCTGTGTGGGTATCGGTATCCAGCTCATGACCTAATGAATATAATACATATTGTGGGAACTTCTTTTCTTCCTCCAGCTCTAATGCAACCCTTGTCTTCTTTTGGTCATGCCTGGTGCTGACTGACTCTGCCCTCCTGAGTTCTCTGCTGTAATCCTTAGGCAGAGATATTCCTCCAGGGTAGACATAATGAATCTCCATTAATCAATACTGTAAGACCCAGTTTGAACTTACTGGGTGGAAGAGATCCAAGTGATCACCCTTTGGGAATTGTTCAAGCCTTATTTTCTTCCCTATAATGGGAAGAGGTGCACTGTTTCTCAAAGTCAAATTAGCAACCGATGATTTTGTAATATTCACTGAGATACTTGGAGATTCAGGCATTTTCTGCAATGGGAAATGTCTTCTTTAAGGGAACTGAAAATGGCTATTGGGACAGTCGTGTACAGGGAATCTCCTCGACACAAAGCTGCCCCAGGGTGCCACTGAGAGAATAGGGGCCGATGCTAGAAACACTGTAAGTATAAAAATATCACTTTAAAGTGTATTTGCTGTTGTATGAGCCTAATTTCTCCAATATCTCAGATTCTATAAACATAAGGACAGTTAAGTAAATTAAAAAATACATTTCCAGATATGTCTAACAAAGTCCCAGCAACAACTGGCACAAACAACAAATGAAATGCTGAAAGTCAAAGAAAAAGGGGAAGCCTAAATGAGTTTAGCTTTGAGTGTTATTGTACCTTGTCCCAGTTTCTTAAATGCATCATATTTGCAACCCAAAGACTCTCAACTTAAGCCTTGACTAGGGCTTCTCTTACTTCTGTCTTAAATATCAAACATCACTGACATTTTCTTGTGTAGTCTCATCTGATTAAAAATAACTAATGAATAAAATCTCTTTTGGATTGGTATCTGACACTGCAACTCCATTTTGAGCAGGTTTCTGGAGTTTTTGAGAATCCACTATTAATTCCAGGCACCAATGTCCAATGAACACAGTACCATTTGAAAATTATGTATAATCAAGTTTTCCTCCTATAATGTAAAAACTGCAAAGGAAGTACTGTTTTGATTCATTCTTATGCTACTTAATAGCTCCAGCAAGTTTTCTTTTATGAAATTAGGATCCTTGCAAATAAATGAAGAGATGAGTAGATGAATTTCTCAGTCAGGATTCCCATGCTCATCAAATGGGTAGGTGTATGCTATGTGAAATGACTACTGGCAAAACTTGACACATGTGGTGACAATATTGGTTTTACACAACAAGGGAAAGAGGGGAGAGGCAGGAAGGAGTGATCAAGTAACCAGGAACCTAGAAAAATAAGTGGCCAATAATGTTACACAAACAATTTTTTTTGATCTTCTTGACTAGTGATTTCTTGGCAAACTTCTGCAAACGTCAGCCCAATTGTACATATTTTCAGCTTTCTAGGTCTCATGGACTGTTGCAATTATGCAACTCTTGTGTTGTGATGCAAAAACAGCCAGTAACACTATTTAATTAAATGGGTGGGGCCATTTATATGTGGACTCTGATATTTGAATTTCGTAAAATTTATTTTTTTACCGACCCACCCTTCCTATAGCAACCATTCAAAATCTAAAAACCTTTCTTAGCAAGTGAGATTTGACCCACAATGTATATATAGTTTGTCAACCTCTGTTCTTGACCTGCACCATGTCATCCCTTTGAACAATTCTCTCAGGCTATAGAGATATTGAACTCTTTAGAATTAGTCTGTACTTTCTTCCATTCAAAGCAAACTCTCAAACAAACATGTTATTAAGAACATCACAGGTAACAACCACATAATAACTTGTGGTGAGATGAGCTTTGATTTTTCAGCACAAGTTGGACAACTTGTCTTCACTTTGATTTCAAACTGAAGGATGAAGGGAATCTTTGAATAAATACAATCCACAAATAATCAAAGAATCAGAACCACCAAAAAATAACACTGAAACTTCCACGAGACCACTTATGGTCTCACTCTTCTTTTTTTCCTCACTCACTTGTGGAGAGTTAGGAATGATTAACAAAAAAAGACATAGTTCCTAAGTAGTTAACAATGGCCCTGAATTCAAATCTGCTGCTTGGAATAACTACCTGGGTACACTGAAAATTCTGGTGAAGCATTTGTTTCAGGCAATCATTAAGAATTTAATTTTATCAAATAATGAAATGCATAATGTTATCACTTTATAAAAATGACCACTAATACAACATGAATCCACGTATTAATAATCACAGGGTTTGTTTTATAGAATCAAATATTCGAGGGCTTATTGAACTTTCAGTGATAAGTGAGCTGTCAGAATATAATACTTTTTCATGTCAATAAACATGTAAAACTTAAAGTTGCTTCCAAAGACATAAAAATTTGGGGTATTTACAATGCTGTCTTTGCCTAGTAAGAATATGCTACTGTCATAATAAGTTCCTATCTGTAGTTTGAATAAAAAAATATTAACTAAGTAAAGAAAATAACTTTGAGACTTTCTAATTAAAAAAAAAAGTAATTTGTCATGTAAGATGATAACTAATTAAAAAAAACCTTTCAATCCTGAAAAGTCACAACAAAAAGTTTAAGTGTGTTTTGGCTGATTTTTCTCTGCAACTATTTGAAGCTGTAAATGACTTAACTCAGTAAAATTCCAAATGCAATTATCTTCTGTACTTAGCCTACGGCTCTCCATATATCTCAGCATTGCTGTCTTGCATACAAAATAGGTTTTTCTATGGCTGGTAACAATATAATGTACAACATTGTTTTAATTTAGGCTAACCTCTTGCCTACACTAAACCAGCCAGAGGAAGAAGCCACAGTGAGTCATCAAGCTCTCAAAAGCATTTTGGAACTCTATTGCATAAATGGGGTTTGGAGGGTCAGGTTT
>PVHY01000749.1:0-97500 GCA_004024945.1 Uropsilus gracilis | reverse complement strand
AATTTTTATTACCCTTTAATTTTTTGGTAGACTGCGCCTATTTCCATTATTCCTATAACATAAGTTAAGACATCAAAAAACTGGCAGTATCTCCTAGTCACTGTGATCAAGACCAGTAGAGGATCTCCATGAATAGAAAGAGAATCAAAGGTAGAGAGAAACAAACACCTATTTAAAAAAATTGTAAGGATTACCCTTTATGAGGTAGGTGGTAGGTAGGAGAGAGACAGAAATAATTCCAACCTCAGTGATTTCTATTCTTTTTCAAACCCATAAAATACTTTTCTTATCTATAATATACAGAATTCTACCTAAGCACATATTAAATTTGAGGATTAATATATTGGGGAAAAGGTATATTGCCACAAAAATGAAAACAGAATTACATAGTCAAGACATATTATGACTAGAAACATATTTTGAGAGAATGTGGCCCTATTCACACATCTCCAAAGACCCGCCCTTAATAACATTGAGTTCATATCCATCAAATGCAATGTATCTCTCATTTATCATCATATAGAAGAAGCATGTCAAGAGAAGACATGAAGAGATTTTTTTTAATTAAAAAAATAAAGCAGAAAACCCAAAGCAGAAAAGGGAAAGTAAAGAATTTCCTCTCTGTGTTAGACAGACTATTTCAACAGCTGATTCCACCCTCAAAGTATACAGCACACATAAAATAAATATGGGTCACAAAAATTAACAAATCATCATAACTGTCTAATACATCCTGGGCTGGTTGCGGAAAAACAAGATCATTCTGGATTTATATCTGTAAGTATGGGATTTCCTGGACAGCTAATATCCACAAACAATCAAACACAGGAGGAACACGGGGAAAAAGGCTGCATTATTTCAAATTTGAGCTGAGAGTCGTGATTTGTAAAGGGCTGAACAGGAACTGGAGTTGAAATTTGAAGCAAGGAAATTCTTCTACTAGGCACTGATGGACATTTCTCTGTTTCTCTTGGCTTCAAACAGGTTTTTAGGTCACTGGGTTTTGAATGTGATGCCAAATGAGAATCTCACTCGTATAGAAACTTTGAAAATGACAACTTAGTCCCTCAATTAAAAAAAAAAAAATCTAATGATAACTTCACGAAGAGTCAGAGCTTTTTATGAGACCTGTTGCCAATATTAGTGTCTCAGAATGATCTCATCTTTCATCCTGGCTAAATTCCAACACACAATTTCATTAACCCAGGTACTGCAGGTGATAAAACTCATTTTTCCCTAAAGAGACAGCTAAAAAGTACCAGTTATACATTTATGAAGTACCAGCAATCAAAATTATGGATTTTCTAAAAGGTTTTTAACTACTTTTATTGAAAGGAAAATCGCTGTCTCAGACTTTTGTGACACTACTGCTAATAATAAATTTTACCATTTAGACATGGCCATAATATGGTAGACAGTGTCAATAAAAGTATGAAGCAAAGATGATCCCTGTCTTTTAAGTAATGCCTCCTAATGACATGCCGGAAATGATCATGTGAAACACCCAAGCTAACTAATGGCTCTTAAAATGTAAGAACAACAATGTATCTGGTGATATGATGTGCTAGTATACACATATGCAGTTATATGGAGAACTAATTGCATAATAGACATTCAAAATATTTTCTAATGCTTTCAAAGTCTACCAAAGAAAATTAAATTTCATTAACATTTCTGACTAAAATCTGTCTACTGAAAAAATGTGTTCAAATGTTATTTGCTTCTTCTGGAGCAAAGTGGGCTTGTTATCCTTGGCAAACTTGTTCAAACTTTTCTATCTAATATTCTATATATCACTAGAGGGCACTGTGGTATTTAGGCCACTCTGACCTCTTTGAGGACTTTGAAAGGTCTTGAACTCCTGAACAATGTCAGAAAGGTGAAAGGAGAGCCTTTTGAAAGAAAAAAAAAATCTGGTAACACCTAATTTTTATTTTCCTGAAACAACTGAAAAAACACGATAAGTGGAAAAGCCAAATCCATAAAAATATGAAGCTTAATTTGGAATCAGCTGGGATCTAATGGGGAAACATTTCATCCCCATGTTCTCGAGATTTAAATTGTAAGGCTGGAATTCAATTTGCATACACCCACATTATAAATGGCTATTCCCTCTCCATGTGCTCACATCTCCTGCACTAACTAGAGGTAATTTCGCTGCAGAACATTCAGGCGTGCAAACCAAGAGCCACAAATGGGTTTGAAACAATTTATGATATCCGGCCTCCTTCGACATGTATTAGCATATACCTGGTTTCTTTAACATACACTTTGTTTTTCCAAAACCACAAACATAGTTGCTGGAATTTCATGTGGAAGTGCTTAAGGGGCTGAAAGTTAACACCTTTGTGATCCTTGCAGCCTCACAGTGGCTGTGAAACAAAAGCCTCTTTGTGGAGGCTTTCTTGAAATGTTTTCTTAACATGTTCCAAGTAGTTTTAGGCAGGGAACTAAAGTAAACAAGATGTTACCATGATAAAAACACTTGTGAAAACATAACAGGCACACTTAGTAGTTTCTTTCACATAAATTTCTTCACAGTTTTGAGAAGTCAAATTCACAGGAAAAATTTCAAAAAGCAAATTACCAATGAAATGGCCTCTACTCTCTATAGCCCTCAACATTTAGGAAAAGGTCAAAGTTCCACCCTCAGGCATTTTCTTTCAACTTGTCTCCCTGTGACTTTCAATACAGCACATATAAAATTTATTTGGCTTTCATAATTACTGTACATCTGATAAATATTCAAAGGAACTTTTGTTTTGATTATTTTGCATGGTGCATTTCTACAGGAGAAATATATACATATACACACAGATATATATGTATGTGTGTATATGTATATATAGAGAGATTCCTTGAAATGGAATAGTAAATTAGGACAGACATTATACTTTTAATAGATTTTATACAAGTGAACATCTAAAAGAAAAACTAGGGGAAATGGAACTACATTTCCCAAACACACAAGAGGACCTGATATTTGTGAAACCATGGGTCTGTGTCTGATTTTACATTCTAAATTAGAAACAGGAAATGATTTAGCCTTCAGATCCATGCCCCACCTTGCCAAAGAATTATAGAGCCCTTTTTAAAAAAGAAAAAAAGGAAAGAATTATAAATTCATGTTTTTACTGGTAAAGATTGTATCTTCAATCTGCTCTGAAAAGGAAAAAAAAAGATCCAAGTTGGGAGATGGATGCAAGAAACCAGGGGCTTCAACTATCTGGATAGCACTGGAAGTGTTTTTCTGTTGCTGTTACGGGAGGATTCTAAGCAATGCAGGGCTGTAGGATTTCATTCGAGTTAGCATGAGCACCTGCTGGTATCGGCTAGCTCTAACAAATTCAACAGTCACATGGTAACTCATGGTTGATAGATTTAAAAAAAAAAAAACAACACTCAAACTGCAACTTGCTTTGAGAAGAAACAGGGAAATAAATGCATACAACAGTTTGAGTATCTGCTGATTCTGATACTGATAAAGCATCCCTCTGTTGGCAGCGAGGGAAAGACAACAGGATGGATATTTGTACAGTATTTATCTTTGAAATCAAGGGCCCTGTGGTATACCTCATCTTGGGAACAAACACTGCAAAATGATCACAGAAAAGTGTCAAATCTCTGGTTTTGATTTACCATCAGTTACGATATTTCTTCCTCAGGAGGGAAAAAATATGCCTGATTCTTAGACCTCTAGGTGGCCCCTCCTTTCCTCAACCGCTCTTTCTGTTAACGGTGACATTTTGCTGTCAGATGGGATTTTTATCCTGAATAACTTGATCTTGGTCTCTTTAAAAACTACATCTTCCTAGCCTGAGCAACAGAAGATCAGGAAACAGTCATTAAGCAAAGTTGTTTTCTTTTCTCATATTGAACCAAAAAATGTCAGGTGGAAAAAAAAAAAAACAAAAACCTAAGCCCATGCAAAAATCAGAAATGAGACTGGTGAATGAGGTAATGGGTAGGACAGGCATGGCTATTATCCCTAAATATGGATAAACATGAGGGATCTGTGAATATAAACTAAACAACAACAACAAAATCCCCAGCAGGATAGCAATTCCTAGGTTATGCCAAAAAGTTTTTCAGCTAAAATATGTGATGACACCAAAAATGTTACGCTAAGTCAGTAGTCAGCAAACTGGTCCCAGGGACAAAGCCATACCCATTCCTTACCTGCTTTTTTGCTTAAAATAGCAGAAGCAAGTAGTTGTGAGAGAGACTCTGTGGCCTGAAAAGTTTTACCAAATTCACTGCCTGAATGCATGAAGTTTGCCCTCCCTGCCTATGTGAGTTATTTTTACCAGAACTTTAAGGTAAAAAATTATACTAACACTTTCTTCTGACACATCTATGCTCTGCCTTGTTGTATTCCCTTCTCTAGGGACAAGGTCAGAAATATTGAGTATTTTGAATTATTCCTCTTTCAAAAAATACTTAAAACAGTCAAGAAAGGAATTTTTAAAGAGTGTGGGTAGGCATTTTACATCAAGTACTTTTTAATTGTAACAGCTCTAGGAAGATAGTTAGGTTATCACCATCCTGATTCATGCATGCTGCAGCTGCAACTGAGGTGCAATGCAACCTGGTCTAAGAACACACTAAAAGGAAGTAGCTTTACTCCCCAGCCTGCTTTCTTCAAGCTTTCTAAAGTAGTTTTCTACTACATCTTAAGTAGAAAGTACAGTTAACAAAATACACTGCTTTGAACCAGGAGGTCTCAGGTAGTAACTAAGATTGAGGACTATGAAATAGCCAGAGTGTCTGGGTTTGGACAGACTCCACCTCTTACTAGTTGTGTGATCATCGGCAGATCACTGTGTACTGTGTACTGGTTTCTTTATTTGTAGGTTGAGAGTAAGACTACAATACTATCACGACAAAGTGGTTGTGAGGATTCAATGAGTTATATATGTAAAGTATGCGAAATTTGGGCAGTTAGGGGAAAGTAAAATTAAGAGATCAGAAGACAGAAAAAAATCTATGAAGCAACATTTAAGTCAAGGTGAGAGCAATGCTATATTTTGTAGAGTGACTTGGAGAATTCAAGTGATACTGGTATCAATCTGCTTAAATTATAAGAAAATAGTTCTAAGTAGAAATATTGTAAGAGTTGAATCTCTCAAAAAGAAGTGCTTACAGAGTATACAAATCTGATGATTTGAGAAGAAATGCTTGAAACACCACCTCCTGGTAACAGTGATTTCACAATGACATCATTCAAGAGGCCACATGGTTTCTGTTTGAAATAACTACCAGACGTACATGCTACAGAAGCTATTTTACGCCATTTCAATGGAAAGCAAAGTTATTTTCACTGATGTCAATTTGATTGTCCTAAATTTAGACTATGAAAAGATGTGGGAGACGTAAATCTGCAAGAAAACTAACTTATTTGCCACTACATTAGGCAAGAGATCCTGAAACCTGAAAACAACTCTAAATTCCCAAGAGCAAAAAGAGGAAAAATGAAAAACCTGAATTGTCCAAAAGACCAATCGGTACATATCTTAG
Source organism: Uropsilus gracilis (assembly GCA_004024945.1). NCBI lineage: Eukaryota > Metazoa > Chordata > Mammalia > Eulipotyphla > Talpidae > Uropsilus > Uropsilus gracilis. The sequence goes on along the minus strand of PVHY01000749.1, from coordinate 91,983 downwards.
GAAAATACCAAGAGCATTCTGAGGTCTAGAGGACTTTTTCTTATGCAGTGTTTACACTCCCTTTTGGTTGATTTACAGTATATATTATTTACCTTTGGGAATCAAGTCTCATCCCTAGCCACCATGTGGTTCATGTGCAGTCAACATCTTTGTTCAAGTAGTGGGAATGTGATACAAATCTGGCTACCTCACTGTAATTGACTCAATTTGAACCAATATCAGGCCCAGCACTTCTGGAACTGTGGGAATAGAGATACATTCTGGGATTGACAAGCATATGTCATGTAATGGGGCTTCTTCAGTTTCACTTGAAAAGAACCCAAAAATTAAGGCAACACACACACGAAACAATCAAAAAAAGAGCCAATGCTTCATTAATTTTGTTTAAGCGCTGGATCCAGCCATGCCTATCGCTAGTTTCACTACTGGACTTTGTTAGCAAGAGCTAACTAAAATCTTCCATCCTATGTGTATGTTAAGTAAGCTAACTAAAGTTGGACTTCCATAGTTTGTAAATGAAAGTCTTTTGACAAATATAAATGAGTACTAGTAAATAAATAAGCCACAGTTTCCAATTCATAGGGGGCACTCTAATCCCAATAGGCAAACTCGAATTAAGAACATATCACATGCAAAAACACATTAAACAACTGCTAGATGCTTCTGTATACTAGTGTCAAACACCTACCTATGTTAGATGATAGCATTTTTATAGAAAGCAAATCTAGGCCCCAATTCTAGTGATCGTCTGATTTTCTTTGTAAGTATTAAATGTGATTTGAAATTACACTGTCTTCTTATGGAGATATACTTATATATATATATATATATATATAGAGAGAGAGAGAGAGAGAGAATATATATATATAATTTTTTCCTAATTGATAGATAGCTCACATAATAAATAATCTATAAATTGAGAATTATGAGAGAAATATATGGGCTATTAACAAAATTTTCCAAGTGGGTCAAATAGGAAAACAGACCTTTTCCCTTGTGACTCTAAAATTGATTTGTCACTGATAATGTTGATAGCACTTCATAGTTTTGGGAAATTGACAACAATGTATTATACTTAAAGATGTTTATTAGCCATTCCACTACTCAGAAAGACAGACACAGAAGGTGTTCTAACAACAGAAGAATAACATAAACCTTTCTCTATTTCCCAGGACTCACATTAGAAAGAAGAGCTTGAGGAATAGGGGGAATGTTCTGATGATGAATTTGTAAACTATGAACAAATGAACAATTATGTATTCTGTATATGTTGATTGCTACATGATACATGAACATATTGAATATAATGTATTACTATAGTCAGCCCATATAGCAATAATCCAATGATATTATGAAGTCATTTATCTGATGTCAATAATGCTGGCAGTTTAGTCTAAGATTTTAAAGGTACTACAGATACATTTAAATACTAAGGAAATACTAAGCTGTAGTGCAGGAACATTTCAGTATAGTTATAATATTACTCTATCATTTACTAAAGGGGTAATTTATCAGTGTTAGAGATTCAAATGGGAAAAACAAATTTGACGCATACTTTATATAGATTAAAGTTTACTCCATTCTCCCTATATGTACAAAAATCCGAATAAACATCAACATCATTATAAGAAAGACAAGAATCAAGTTGCAAGCATTTTTCCTCAACATCCATTTCTTGTATTTATAAAGTTGTTTGTATGAAAACAGAGAAGAGGAACCACTAGGTAACTGACACCAATTTTATACAACTAAAGGTAGTGCACCCTTCACTGATTTTGTTGGGACATGAACAAAACTGAAAATAAAATTACTTCAAGTTCAAGAGTGGGATAATTTTAATGTAATCACTGTCATTCTGAAAAAAAATGGGTAAACAGGTTCTTCCTACAAGTATAAAAATGGTTCTTGGGTATAAATCTTTGCTTCTTTACAACATACTTGCAATATATTTTGTAACTATTCCAACCACAGTGTGCTAGACCTTGTGATTTAGAGTTTACTCTCAAAATGGTGGTTCGAAACCCTCCATCAAAAAGGCACTTTATGAAGAAAAGCATGAACAGCAGGAGGTGATGGCTATGTAAAAGAAGGAAGCAATATAAAATCATCCTTACTTTAGAAATGATTGGAAATCTTCGCACACTGCTTCACAGCCAGGCCACTTACATACACCATGTCCATAGAGAGGATGGCTATGGGGATGCTCCTCGTGGGGCAAACTGAAAAGAAAAAACAGAGGCCAAGAAAATGAATTTGCTGCCAAGAATCATCGCAAGACATTAATGGCAAAAGGCACACACATGGCCAAAGTGGACATCAATGAATCCTTTCCCCATGGAATTTACTAACTACTTCTGCACTGCTATTTAAAAGTTGGAGTCAAATTCCAAAATGTGAATAGTCCAATGAGAGAAATGTACCAGCATGCATAGAAAGGGTTTGACAGTCTTTTGTTAGTGGCAAAGCTTTCTACTCAGTCTGTGAAAGATTCTTTAAAAAGCTAGAACTTATCATTTAACATACATAATGAAAATTATAAAATTGTACTTGATTTTGAGAGATTCTTGCTGCTTTCTACACAGAATATTACATTTCTTTCCTCCTCCCTTCCACTACAAAAGGCTTCCACATTAACTATAATCTTTCCACAAGTGAATTTTACATAGCAAAGAAAAGTACAATTTAGTGATTCAGAATAATAAAATAATTTAGAAAGACAAATATAACCAAGTAGGTGTTTAGTTTAAAAGAAAAAAGGCAAATGGTGACAGGACATGATATCCCTAAAATTACTGCCACTAGTAATGAGAGAAAACCTGCATGAACAAGAATGGGTTAACTCTCCAGGGAGATTCCAATCAATATGCAATGATTCGGTCACAGATCGAGTCTCAGGATACTCTGGACTGAACCGTGTTGTGCTGGGGGTAGTTTATCTGTTGCATTTGCTGATGAATCAAACTCTCAAGTATTTTCTCTATTTGATTTCTGCATCCAGACTTGTTTCAGACAAATTATTTTTACAGTCATTTCCATAACCTCAGAATTCATCAAACAGAAATGTAAAACTAACATTCAGAGTTATGTTTTATAACCAAGTACATTTTCTTCAAGGAAAGGAAAGGACTATTTTGCAACTTATACTATTGGCTCTGCCTCACTTTGAACCTCAAGCAACCAAATATGACCACACGCACACACATACATAGACCCCCCACACACAATTAATTTTATGTTAACCACCAAGATATATGTGTTTTACTGATTCACATTCATGGAGGACCTGTATACAAATGTACTTGTCGCTGACCTATAATTATCCCACAGTAAGCCTAATATGAACTCAAGCTAAGTGTCATTAATGGTAAACACACCTAAACACAGAACTATATCTTATCAAAAATCAATAATAGGTCACCCTGTGACTTCTGACTGATGCTGCTGGAAATCTAGTGTAAGTTGAAAATAATAAGCTATTTTTGCCTTAAAATAGAAATCTGGGAACCAAAGAAATCTGCAGAAAACTGACTTTATATGAAAGCACTGAAAGGTGCTCCTTATGAAAGAAAAAAACATAACACCAGTGAAATAAGGCAGCTCTACCGAGAATGACAAAGCCTAGTGCTAAAAGAATATTCTCTAAGCAGTTAAGAGGGTAAAATTCTACCAGACAGAAGAAAGAATTACTGCCTAACCATATTCATCTTCAGATATTTCAAAGAATAAGATACAAAAATACAATTTAAAAAAATTACTGACAATATTTAAAATTAAAGAATTCTTTGATAGTGTAAGAGTTCTTGAATATTCTGAGTGAAACCATTAAAAAATTCCTACTAATAACTGAAAAAGAAAAAAAACACCTCTACCCATATTATAATCATAAAGATCTTTATCATTTTATTAAATTTATTTTCATTGTTTTATAGAGTTAATGCATATTTGTTTTGGAAAATACTGGAAAAAATTACACTCAAACTTTAAAAATGTAGGCATGAACATTTCTGTCATTCTTTTATAGTTAATATAATTTTGTAAATAATTTCTCATGCTAACAATCAGTCTTCTAAGTTCTTATCTGCTAATATGTAAGCCTATTACTGTCTACCAGCCTAGCTCTAGTTACATGCTAAAATTTATCCAACCACTCCTCAATTTTTGGACACTGAATTTCCTTCATGCTTTCTATATTTATAAATAATGTTAGAAACAAAATTAGCAGGAAAAACACCCAGTATATTACTGATTTTCTACCAGAAAATACACTCAGAGAAATGAAATCACTCAATTAATGAGTAAAAAGTTTTAAAATTCACTATGAATATTCTATCAAGTTGCTCTTGCCAAGTACATTCTTAGCCATTACACATATTTTGTGTAGTTCTTTAAGAAGGAAGCCAGAAGCCTCTAGTTAGGATATAAAGTTAATATCACTAGTTAAAATTTGCAGAGGGAGCAATGGTATTGAGAAGGATTGAAATGGACATTAAAAGGTGAACTGTATGTAGAATAAGTGTGTGCTGATTATCAAGGAAGAATGCTGGAAACTTGTATTTTACCATGATGCTATTTCAAAAAAGAAAAAATGCCAAGTGGTATGAAAAGCGTAAAAGAAAATAATGTGTTCACTAGAACAATGCAGAACTAGAAATAAGATAATCTAATAACACTGTCTGTTACTCCCCCACCCCCACTTTATTTTTTTGTCAACTTATCTGTGAAGGCTCCATGACCTAAATAAAAACTACTCTTTGACAATTTAATTTCATTTCAGCTTGGTATCCTTTTTTCAAAGGAAGGATATATTATAACTCACTAAGGCCTTAGAGGACACTAGGGAAACTCAAAACTCACACCCACGTTTTCACACTTTTTGAAAATCTGCCTCTACATTATGGCCCTACTTTAATGTTCTTGTTTTTAAAAATTCACATATTATTGAGATGGTTACAGGAGAAAGTACACTCCTTACAACTCCTCACTCCTCACCCTCCACCTAATAAGCCAACTTGAGATAACACTATTAGCACTCAGAAGCATTGCTGGCTGCATTTTTCTTAAAATATATTACTAGTTTCAAAAATGAAAACATATTTGACTGCCACTTGCTTTTCCTATTGAATGCATAATTGGAGAACTTTTAGCTACAGAATTTCCAGATATCAAGTGTTATTACAGGCTTTGGAAGGAAAATGAACAGAGGGCAGTGGTACTACACAGAGTTGTCTCTAGAAAAATGTAGGAGTTGCTGTGATAGTGGTTGTCTGAGGTGGTGGAGAAATGTGAGTTTTACCATATCATTCCATGCATCTTCTCAAGTTTCCATTTTGTCATTCGGGGATTCTCTGCTGTGGAGTTGCCAACTTTTCATATATGTAAATATACACATACATAATACAGATATACATATGCACATATAAATCCACAGAAAATAATCGAGGACTAAGCAGGACTGGATTTTCAGACTGTCATTTACTTGGAAGAGGCATACTGGATGCCACATACTGGATTCACGAGGCTGTCTTGCCTCCGGCCTTCCCACAACCAGGCACCATCAGCTGTATTTCTGAATGGGAGTTTTCCTGTCTCTTCAGAAAGTGGAACAATCATTACATTCTTACTGCCTTCTGGGACTTGCCAAAATGATGAAAACCAAGGTTACCTCAAATAAATACATTCATTTCAAGAAATGGTAACAAATGAAATTGAATTAACTTAGAAACATATTTATAGAAGTGTAAATAATGGGGAAAATGCCTCATCAGTTCAATAAACTGCTCAAAGAAAACTCACCAATGCGAAAACTAAGACTGCTTTCTATAAAGCTGCTAAGATCAGTGAAAAATAAAGATATATTTGGTTTTGGAGGGATTTAAACAAATTGTCCCAAAATTAAACTTTAAATTGCAATAATATACTTTTTACTATGAACTCCCATCCAGGTTGAAAGTTCCTAGGCAGCAGAGGCTGTTATCCAATTCATCTCCACACACTCACTACTTCACATGGTGAAGTACACCTAACAAATGCTAGGTGAATTCATGAAAGAACAGATTATAAGGAGTTATATTATTCCACTTATATACACTGAATGTTGTCTTTTTCAAAAATTTCTTGAAGATTAACATTAGACTGAAGCTAATCCACATGAGGAAACCATGTTTTGACACTATTAACTTTACTCTAATATAAAAAATATAAATAGGTAAGAAAAGTCTGTTTATTTAATTTTTTCATAATTAAAAAAAATAGTGACAGTACCTCAGATCAGAAAAAGTATACACATAAACTTAAAATAATTTCTGTTATTTATATATATATTTCCAGTATACATGTTATTCTCTGATTATTTAATATTTCTAATTATTTTTTCTGTATCAAAGAATGCCAAAGCCTTAATCAAGAATCTTTGAGAAGATTTTTATATAATGCTTATGATTCCTCAATTGTAACTGTTCACAATTATGACCCCAACTTCACAATATAACCAACCAACAATTAAACTAGAATCATTAAATAAATTATCAAGTAACACTAAGGAAACTTCTCATTTTCAGTTTGTAGTCTTAACTGGTCCTTATACTACTAATAACCCTGTAAGCTAATTTTCCCTGTGGTAATAAAGAGTTAAACAATATCTGCAGATGATGAAGTGAATAGAAATTTATTCCAAGGTATTTCCTGCCAACTTAAATGAAAATTCCCTCTCTCCTGCAGTCACATGCTCAGTGCTTCCTATGCCCTGACCCAAGTTCTCAGGTCTGCATCTAGGTCTCTTCAATTTTGCCCTCCTTTTCTAAACTTGGCTTTTTGTTTATTTTCAATCTATTTCTGTAACAGAGGGTTATATTTGCACCTGTTAGAATCTTCACCATGCTCAAAATCAACTCAAAATTACATAATGTATCTTATTTCATTGGCATGTTTTTGATAAATAAGTTTTTGAAGATGACTAGTCACTCTCCATTCACTTAAAATTGTGGAGCATGTATTTTTTTAAAAGTTTTATTGAGATACAACTCATACACCATAAATTTTTTTTTTAAATACTTTCAGGGCTTTATTGTTGAGACAAGTAGGGGGAAAATAAAAGGTGTCCGTTGTTCCCACTACTGTCATTGTAATTTTAGAGTCTAAACTTTGTGGTTCATGCTATTAAACACAAAACATATGTATAATTATGTGTATCTAGTACGTAAACAAAAACTGTGACTACAGATGTTATGATCACCTACTTACAAACCTAAAAAAATTAATCTTTTAAATGATATAACTCAGCAATTTTAAATATACTCAATTTTATAAGCATTACCACAATAATTTTAGAACATTATCACACCAAAAAGAAATTCTGTGTTCTTTAGCAGTTACTCATTTCTTCCCAGCCCTTAGGTCCTGTCAAATTTCTATTCTTTGTTTCTAGAGACTTTCCTAATGTGAACATTAAATGAAATCATACTACATATGTTCTTTCACGGCCACCTTTTCTGTTTAATTTAATGTCTCAAGGGTTTAGCCATGTTGAAGTACATATCAATACTTCATTTCTTTTTTTCTGTCTTAATACTATTCCACACATGGATTTAATGTTTTGCTTATATTTTCATCAGTTAATAAATATTTATGTTATTGCCATATTAGGGCTATTATGAATAGTTTGCTATTAAAATGTATGTATTTGTGCTTTCAGTATATGTTTCCAATTGCAGTGAATTTAGGAGTAGGATTGCTGGGTCATGTGGTTACTCCATGGTTAACATCTTGAGGGACTACAAAAACATTTTCCAAAGCAGTTAAACTACTTTATATTCTCATCAGAATTGTTTGAGGATTTCAATTTCTCCACATCCTTGCTAACACTTGTTGCTATATATCTTTAGCTATTATAATGGACGTAAAGTGGTACAGTTTTGTGCTTTTAATTGTATTTACTCAATGAATAATGATCTTAAACATCTTTTAATGTGCTTATTGACATACTATATCTAAGTCCTTAGCCCTTTTTTTAAAAAGTGGGTTGTCATTTTACTGAGCTGCAAAAGCATAAATATATATATACATACATACACATATACACACATATATGCACACACGGACACATATCTATGCATATACATACATATTTCTTACATAAATTTCCTAGTGAAATATACGATTTGCAAATATTTACTCCCACTTTAGAGAATATCTTTTCAGTTTCTTGATTTTACACTTTGAAGCACAAAAGTTTTTAGTTTTGAAGTTCAGTTTAGTTTTGGTTTAGAGTGGTTCATTTTATTTTCTATGTCACATGTAAGAATATTAATCTAAGGTAATGAACCTTTAGTCCTATTTCTTCTTCTAAGCGTTTTAGTACTAACCCCTTTTGAGCTAATTTTGTATATTGTATGAGGTAGTTCAATTTCATCCTTAAAGCATGTTGTCTCAGCACCATTTGATGAAAAGACTATCTACCCCAAATGAACTGTCTTGATAACTTTCTCAAAAACCAACTGACCATTAACTATAAAGTTTATATCTTTTTAAATCACTTTCACTAGACTCCCTCCATCTCCAACATACTTACATTCTCAAAAGAATTAATGCTTACATTATAAAATAACTATTGAAGTTTTACTGGGGAGAGGCAGAAATTTTTAATAAAAATAAAACCTAAGAAACTAAACTTTTTAAAGAAGGAGTGCCCAGGGGCAGCTTGCTTTCCAGATCCTATTGAGCCTTTGTGTGCTAAAAAAAAATCTTTTCTAAATAAACTTTGTGGATCTCTCTGCTTAACACATAAATGGAGTATAACTTACTTTCACTGAGGGACTAAACTAGCTCACTTTAGGGAAGAATAGGGGCCCAGTGAATGAAGAGCTCACTTCTCAATGCAGTTATGCTAATAACCAGGCAGCCTGCAGGCCATTTAACAGTCCTGCCCTCTATTTCTTCATAGGAAGCACAAGAGAGGGCCGGTATTGCCCCACCCAGTGGTAAAACCTCCTTCAAACTTCTACCAAGGAAGTGCAGATGGAAGGAGTGGGCAGAAATGACACCTCTTGTTACTGACAAGATGAATGAGGAGTTGAAGCTTAATGAATATGGCTAATGGAATGAATGAGGCCTAAGCATTCCCATATAGAGGAGGGTGTCCTCATTGCAGCTGTGGAGCAGAAGGTTGATCTCCTCTAATCCATTCTCCACTTACTGCAAATACATACACCAAAAAGCAGAGTCCTCTTCCAACTCCTTTGTCTTAAAAGCTGTCTGACCTCTTTCCCTTCCCACTGGTCAATTACCTCTTCCCACAATTTAAGGCACCAATCCATTCCAGCCAATATTTTGGAATGATGACCTTAAGACTGGCACACCTAACATACCACAATGAAGATAACGTGCTGACAAAATACCTCTCTGCCTCCCTGTAGTTCAAGCGGCTGAATGGCAAGGGGCTGCCAGCCATACCTGAAATCATCCTAGATATGCCAGGTTTCACACAGTTTCAGGACGATGTATTATTTAAAAGTGCTTTAGACTAAAGTATGATCATAAGAACATCAAGTGTCAGTGGGAGTCAGTATTATTCTAAAGTCATTCTTTACGTGTACTAATACTTTAACAACCAATGCAAAAACGATCCTCTTCACTTTTTAGTCCAGATCATATTTCCCTGTCTTCTAGCCTGCCAAATCAGGGATTTCTTATGTTTAAATAAGGGAATATGAATTTTAATTCTATTGATGAGTGATATCTGAAAATACAATAATTCTTCTGGTATTTTATACTCAATTTTCAAAAACTAATTGATATCAAGTATGTGTGAAGCATGTAATAAGTCAACTTGAATAATACCAAACTCGGCGAGTTAACTCTGGAACCTGATCACAGATTACTTTATGAAGAAGAGCAGTGTAGAGCCTAACAGCAAAAGAAAATTACCTAAATATGTAACACATTTTTCCATTTTATTCTCCTGACATCTTTTAAACCATTGAACATCTCCTCAAAATCCCTGAAAGTAATTCCCAATTTCTTAGAGAAAATGAGGACAGGTTAGGTTTCTTCATGTGTTATGGGGGAAGGGGAGGAGAACAGGTAGGGGATAAGGAGTTCATCCAGCTAGACAATCACAAATGTGATATGGGAACATAAGAAATAATGTAAACATTGCATCTTTTGTCCTGATGGCTTTGTAAAAATGCCCATTCTCCTTTACTTTCCACTGAAAACATTTCGAGAGGCAGACGGATTTCTTATTTCACACAGAAGAGTTGGGAGATGACTTAGAGACCATATCTCTAGCTACAAGCCTTAATTTTGCTTTGCACTCATTACAGAGACACACACACTATCCTTGGTGTAATCAGTTTTCTAAAAATTACATTGGCAGTAGACTGTAGGGTCTTGCCATGAAGAGAGTGTGCTTTGTTAGGATCCTACTCCAGGATCCCATCCTACATGACAAAGATGAAGGAGGAGGCCTCCACAAACCCCAGCAAACACTTTCTGCTCTGTCACACGCTCACGCTGTGAGGCCTTGATGTTCCCTTCCTACAATGCTCATCATCTCAATTTTCTCCTGCTTTTCAAATCATGCTTGATTAGAGGATCTCACATTCCCTGTGATATGATATTCATGAGTAAAACTTGCAACTGAACTGACAGTGAATTAAAATATTAAGCGCCAGGTTTGTGTTTTTAAACGATAGATTGTTATTGCCTGTTCTTGATATTGTGCCTCAAGATGCCAGGGTAGGCCCAGCATGGTGCACCTGTAATCCCAGTGCTGTGAGGCTGAGGTCAGGGTTTGTTTGAGTTTGTGGGTTCAAAACTACCCTGGGTAACATAGCAAGACCTAGTCTAAAAAAAATAAAAAGATGTCAGGGTACCTTAACTAACTTTACATCTGAAACTCAGGCTGGCAGTCATTTTTATGTCCACAGAGTTTGTTTTTTTTTTATTCTCCCTTTGCTTTCATTAGAAATTATCCTGAAAGAAATCAGGATCCCCTTTCTTGGTCCTGGCAAAGCCTGCCAAGTGGCATGTTGGCTGAGATTGTATAGCTATATACAGCCCTTACCAGCTAATTATGAGGCCAGTATTCCCCCAAAACATCAGAATGGTTTGTTAATTAATCACCTTGGTATGGGAATGAGGTATCACTCAAGACCTGGTATATCTCAGAAAGTCTGTTACTGTTACTTATAGAATGTAGATTGCTTGGGGTTGAAAGCAGTGAGGGCCCTGCAGGTTACAAGAAGCTTTTGTTCTTGCTTCCCTGAGAGAAGAAATCCTCTTGTCTCAATCCTTGCACCCTTTTCTGACTGAACAATCACTGCTCCCCTTGTTATGACCCAAAGAATGTAGTTTGGGGGTCTTATCCAGTTCTAGGTTTATCAGGAAACAAGTTCTCTCTTAACAATCTCACCATTGCTTTCTCACCTTTACACCCTAGGACTCTAGACTCAAGACAACTATTCCTGCTCCACCCCATTATCCTTTAGAATTTACAGCCACATGAATTCTCCATATATATGGCACTTAAGCCATCTGATGTTGTTTTGACTACTAGTCTGAGAATTCCTCAAAGGGTTATGGAATGATTTTCTTTGTGCCCCGACATCATGGATTCCATGCTCATAAGTAGTGGGGGGAAAAGTGGACTGACAAATCAAATGTGTGCTTTCTCAGTGATAAATTTTTATGAAACTTCAGGTTGTCAACTTTAAGGAAAAAATTAAAAAACAGTAATAGGTATATGAAATTATGGTAAAAAAATCTGAAGATGGCAGGAGAATATGAAAACGTTTTTGACTGGGCATAAAAGATTGCCTGCAGAGTGAAACATATAACCTTCCTTATTCATTCCTATTCCTTGAGTAATGTGTCTCAGTGTTACAAAGGATGTAAATAACCTGAAGATGCTTTTAAAAGAAGATTCTAATTTAGTAGTTTTGGGGTGGGACTCAAACTATGCCCATGCTGGGAGCGCCCTTGAGCACTCAGGATCTTCAGCACTCCTATTCTATACTTAATCTTAGTGTTTAAAGAAGCACTTGTGAAGTGTGTTTTTCACTGATTGTGGATTGAAAAAGAAGTTAGAAATGGACAATATGCAAAAGAGGAGCCAATGAGCCAAGCAATAGTTGTCAATAAATAGTTCATAAAAAAATTAAAATCCTACTGACCCTACGTTATTTAAGAATTATATGCAAGACCTTTTTCCTTTTTTCTTAATATAACACAACAGGTAAGAGTGAAGGAAGTTAGCACAAGGAAAAGATAATTTCCTGTTTTTGTTTAACAAACATCAGTTTTATATTAGCAAAGATATGTTGAATGATTTGGTCAATAAATAATGTTTGCCAGATATTACATTGTGGAAAACTAGGCATAAACTGTTGAATCAGTGGGTTTAACATCAACCCAAAACTTTGCTGTCCCTAAACTCTTGTTCTGCCTTATGATGTATTCTTTAAGCCTGGGTAATATTCCTGAACTTGAAAGTAGAAGATAGGGGTTTAAATAAGCAGCATCATGTAATAACTTTTTAGAAAGGTAAGAAAGAAATAGTTACGGGCTTTTCTAGGAAATGAGGGTATACCACAAAAACATGGTTTTATATATATATATATATATATATAGAGTCATATATATATTTATATATATATATGGTCATATATATTTAGTCAAGGTTCTCCACCAAAGGTTCTCCACCAAAAGAATAAATACTACTAAAATAAACATGTGATGGGCATGCATGCCATATCATGTAATGGCCTATCCAATGTCAGGTGGTACAAGAACATGTTTTTAAGGATTTACTTATTTAATTTGTTTTACACAGAAACATATCTAATTTCTCCAAACTGTATCACAGATATTCCTCGGGAAGAGGTTTATATTAAAGTAAGACTTATTAAATAAAATTATAAAAATAATAGCCTATGTGGCAAACCTCACAACAATGAACATACAATCAAATGATTAAAAGTTAGGGAAGCAAAATTTCATGACAACCCTTCAAGTGGACCTAATCTATAACTGTATATGAATTTAGTTACATTTTTTTTGAAGACATGGTTTAATTTGAACTTTCAGTGGAGAAGGAAGCAGATCAATGTTTTCATGACCCATGGGAAAAGATCCCAAAAGATACATAGCACAGTTCATTATATGCAACATTTCTAGGACTAAAGCTGATATTCAGGGTCTGAGAACATTAAAACTTGACTAGTAACTCGCTGTTCTACCAATGGCAAGAACCTGAGGTCAGGTGACAGGATGGGTAGTAAGTTAGGCAGCTAACTTTATTCACTAATCTGCCCCACCTTTTGTATTAGGTAAAACACACCATATATCTTAATTGCCAGACTCCAAAGCATGTGTTTCAGCATGACAATGGAGCAGAGGATAGCCTGTGTATCTGAGGCTGGTTGGTGCATTTCAGACCATCAATCGCAAACAAAGTGTAGGCAATGACAAAGGCTGAATGCCTATGTTTGCAAGTTGAGAAGGAATAAATAAAGGAAAAGAACAAGAGGAGGCAGAGGGCCAGCTTTTGTTTTTAACACCCACAAGGGCTAGCCTGAGTTTGTGAGAGTTTACCACTGGCAGCATTAACACTGGTATCTTGTTAAGAAAACAGAATGCTTTTCAAAGAGTGGCTATGAGCAACTGTGTCAATACAGATATAAGGACCACTAATCCAAAAGTTATTAACACCATTAGGCAGGCATTCTCATTATGTCAATGAGAGCCTGTTTGCACTGGTGTGTCACAAGGTCATGTGGAGCCTTGTCCATATGTTAGAGGAACCAACAATATCCAGAAAACTAAAGAGTATGACTAAAAGTTCTAACATCAGTTCTTAGTTGATCCCCCCATGCTACTCCAGTATTCTACAGAAGTGTAACATTATGATTTATAGAATTATATACACACACAGACATATATCCATTCATTCCATGACCAAAATGTATTTCTCATACACGCTTGGTGCTTGTCCACAATTCCTGACTCATAGTTCCCTTATAATTTCTTAAGTCAGAGTGCCAAAGGTGTCTCTTGTTTAAAGGAATGAAGGTTACTTTTGAAAAACACAGGAGAAGGGGGTTGGCTGGCAATGAAACTAAGAATAGAGGGAGCGCTATCAGTCCCATTCCCCAGTTTCCTGTGAGGGGATATAGGATATGGGTGAAGTCCAAGTGCCGACTGCCAGTGATTTAATCACACTGCCTATGTGATGAAGCCTCCACCAAAGTCCAATCAATTGACAGTGTTTTCAGAGAGCTTCCAGAATGGTCAACATGTAAAGGTTCTCTAACAAACAGCACACATTGAAAGGATATGGCAGTTCTACACCTTTCCCCAAATCTCACCCTATGCTTCTGTTTAAATCAGCTGGCTGATTTTTATCCTTTGGTAGTCTTTTGCAATAAATCACTGATGAGTAATGAGTAAACTGGTTCCCAGAGTTCTGTGTGCATTCTAGAAAGCTGACTGAAGCTGAGGGGGTGGGTGGTGGGGGGAGGGGGATGTCTGATTTAGTCAGTTGTTCAGAAGTACAGACTATCTGGGCTGTGACTGGCACCTGGAATCTGAGGGAGAGGTTCATGGAATCTCATGTCAATAGCTGGTTGGTCAGAAGCAAGGGCTTACCTGGGGTTTTCCGCCTGCATCTGAAATGGGGGGTGGTCTGGGGAGACCGAGTTCCCTCCCTGTGGAATCTGATACCATTTCCCGGTAGGTACTGTCAGAATTAAGTTGAAGTCTCAGACACCTTATGGAGTTGAGAACTGTGGGTAGGTGTGGGGAAGTCTCAGCACCTATACCTGTTGACAGTTGGGCTGTAGGATAACACCAAGAAGCAGTAAGTCAGAACAATTATATTCTGGAACCAGGAGAAACTAGTAGCTGATGTGTGAGGGTCAAGTGAACTGAAGATACAAAATGGCTCAAAACCATGAGGAACTGGCATTTTTGTTTCCTTATAATTGACTTCCTAGTATTATGTAACCACTTTTACTTCTCTGTATTATAAGATACATCACTAATGTTCACCAGGCTAAACACTTCTCTAGTCTCACATTGGCAGATTTTAGTAAACAACTTTGTGGAGAACATTTTGCTGAGTTCCTCACTCAGAGTCTCTAAACTAGAATAGACCAAGATCTATAAGGGGAAGGGGTAAAATATTGAAAAAAATGTATCTGGATACATAATGTGTACAGGTTTCATTCTCCTAAGTCTCTAATTTCTATAATACTGGTATTATATAACACTTATATGTAAACTGATTGAATATATATTTATATACTAAACAAATACATTTGAAGATCACTAACATAGACTAGGACTTAATGCCTACCTTCCTGGAAAAGTTCTGCCCAATTCTGCAACTGGAGAGAGAACTCAAGACAGATGACTGAAATATAAAGTGTTGTAATATTGGATCTGGGTTTTACCATATCAGTAGGAGTTCGACAGCCACAAAATATAGAATGAGAGCAGGCACAAAAGCATTTTTGAGCTTGAAAAAATATTTGAAGGACAAAACTGAAGCACTTACAAATTAAGGGCCAATATAATGACTTTTAAAAGTTATCTGGTTCTATAATTATACTGGGTCATAATCTGAAGAATTTTTCTCTTTGAAATGATGAGTTCAGCCCTGTCCTCAAATTCTCTGTCACTTTCAAGAGAAAAGGAAGAAGATCATGACCAGATAGCAGAGGAATGTTCTAAAGCAGTGATTTTCAAAAAATGGTCTCAGGAAATCTGTTAAAGTTACATCCCACCTCAATTTACTGAATCAGAAACATCAGAGCTGGGGATGAACAATTGTAACTTAGTCTTCCAAACAGCCTAATGCAAACTAAAAACAGAGAAACAACAATCTTACCACAACTGAAAAATCTCTCTCCTGTTTGTGGCATGTATAGGAATCAACAAGGCTAACTACTCCTCCAACCTATGCGGCCAGAGGGTAGTAACATATAAGTGTTTTTGAAATCTCACGTGTGTGTGTTGGGGGATGGGTAGGGAAAAAAGTACACCTGACAGTCCACTAGTGTTCACTTTTCTTTTTAATAGATTGTATGTTGCATCACATTTTGAATATGCTTCTATCACTGAATTTATCACACAGTCTTGTAATATCTTTTCTCATGTTTGTCTCTTTGTAGAGACTATGGACTATGTTGCAGTCACCATAAAATTCCCAGACAGTAAATGTTCAATAAATGTGGATTGAGTCAATAGATGACTTTAAAAATGAAAAGTAATCCCTAAAATTTATTATGCATCTACTATGTGCCAGAAACTAAAACATATATTTAGTCATTCAATCCTCAGAGTTAGATGCAAGACCTGCTATCATGCCAATTTTACAGCTGGAAAACTGAGAATACCAATCAATATTAAGCAATTTAGCTCGGTAGCCTTTGTTGGAATGCAGACCATCCAGCTTAGTCTCTACAACTACTAAACAATGCAGCTGCCCCCACACTAAACAAAGTATGGGCCATGATCCAGGAAAACATGTTCTCCTTTTGCCCTGCCTCAGGGCCTCTACTTTAGCTGCGAACTCTCAGTCCAGAGGGTTCTTCCCTCAGTTCTTCTTGTCTCTTCCAGGGCTACTT
Organism: Uropsilus gracilis; assembly: GCA_004024945.1. Taxonomy (NCBI): domain Eukaryota; kingdom Metazoa; phylum Chordata; class Mammalia; order Eulipotyphla; family Talpidae; genus Uropsilus; species Uropsilus gracilis. The sequence goes on along the minus strand of PVHY01000749.1, from coordinate 75,358 downwards.
CCTCAGCAACTTTGCCAGACACATTTATACAAAAAAGCCCATCCCTCCACCTTTCCTGTTCATCACACACAACTTAATTCTCCTTTTTTTTTTTTTATTATAGATCATTTATTCTGTTTTTCTTCTACAGTCACCTCTACGAGGACAGAGCTGTCAAGCTCATGGCCATAGTCCATCGAGCCTAGGACACTTGACATGTAGTCAGATCTTGGTAAGTTTTGTTGAAAGAATGAAGGAATGAATTAGTATTGTATAGTGACTTCTGTCCTGCCTAGGAACACATTTCTGTTAAGGTCTGGACAAATTCCCATTTATCCACGCTGTTACTTTTTATTTCTGTTTAATCTTCTAATTTATTCAAACGCCACTGGATTATTCCAGTTCTTGGTGTCAGTTGTTATTTTTTTTTCTAATTAAAGTAAATTGCCATTTATTTCTCACACTGATCTTTAACACAAGACATCTTGTTCTTTTCATAAATATGACTCATATGGAAAAATATAAGCTGAATATAGGGCTCATATGTACCAGTATGTTTCCATCAATACTTAAGTTTCCATCAATGTTTCCATCAATATAAAATGTAGAGACAAAGCGAAAGATACCTGTCCAACTCTAAGGTCTATAATGACCACTGCAGTGGAGTATTAGCTATTTGGATGAATAACCTGAAGTTTCAATGGATGACTAAAATGCCCCCCCTTAAGACAAATATCACATCATTTACACAAACACTTCAGGTTTTTTGTTTCCTTCTGCCATAATAGACCTTCACACTCACAGTTAAGATATAAAATATAAACACTGAAAAGATCCTTCAAGATAAGCCTGAAAGTATTAAAAACTAAAAAAAAAAAAAAAAAAAAAAAAAAAAAAAAAAAAAAAAAAAAAAAAAAAAAAAAAAAAAAAAAAAAAAAAAAAAAAAAAAAAAAAAAAAAAAAAAAAAAAAAAAAAAAAAAAAAAGCGATCGACTTGCTATTATTTCTTTGAAGACTATAAAAGGAATGATATTTAAAGGTTATAAAAGTGTGTCAGTTTGTTTAGAGAAGTCTTTCAGGTAATATAAATATCATCAGCTACTGTTGCTATGGGGTCCATTTGTTTACCAAACAAGAACACAAATAGTTACACAAAAGCAGAACAACATTTGGGTATATAAGTGGAAATGGTTTTGCCTTCTGTTAAGTTTTCCAAAGTGACTTTTAAAATATCTCTATTTTCATCTTATTCACTGGGAAATCTCTGTTTTCTTGACTCTCTTTTCAGTTTTAACACCTTCAGGGAATGCTTTTTTCTTAGAACTCCCAGATTAATAATGATTCTATTTTCTCTTTCTCTTTTTTCTTTTAAAGACTTAAAAAAAAGAAAAAAACCACCAAAACTAGACCAGCAATCCAAATGGCACAATAAAAAGTTTTTTTATAAATGAAAATGCAAGAAGGAAAGAAAACAACGAAAGTCAAAGTTTACAAAAGAACTCGAGTACAGGCATGCAGTCCTTAAATTGAATTAATCCTTGACCAACCACATAGAAAGGTGTGTGTTTTTACAGCTGACTTTCTATAAACCAAGTATGTCTCATGCACCTAAATTATACCTACAGACTTAACCATTTGTTCCTGAAAATGGGTGGTGGGGTGGGGGAGTGGTGTGGGTGTGTGTAACGGTGAGGGTGGGGTAGATGGGATTTGAGTTGGGGACAGAAACCAGTACCACAGCTATTCTAGAATTTCTGAGTTGTGTGTGTATGTGTGTGTGGTATGTGTGCATGTTATAATGTGGATCAACTAAAAAGCAAACAGCACCACAGAAGCTGCTGGAGGGAAAGCCTTCCCCCTTCACACTACATTGACCACAGTGCTCACCAGGCACAGCCCTGATGCCTTTCTGTGAATGGGACAGATTGCCATATGGATGAAGACACTGAACAAGCTGTACAACTCTTGGCGACATGTGCCCGAGGGGATTGTACCATATTAATGCCACCTGGGCTGTGGCAATTGTGCTCTGTCTATGCAGAGGCTCTGAGAAGCCCATCAGGATGTTATTTTTGAGTACACACAAAAAGGAAAATTACAGTTAGGAGAATTCTCTGGCTAGCATATCTGTTGCTCAATTCCCGAAATAGTTTCCCAAAGGAACAGTTATCTTCTTTATTCACACAGGCAGAAATGACAAGCTGGAACACATATTAACAATTTCTCTTTGTGAGCTTCCACTATTGTTTTAATGAGGAGAATATACTTTATAATATACTTAGGCCTTGAATGATTACAAAGGGAGGGGGCTGGAATAAAGAACTTTAAGACTGCTGTACATATGTAACGTGCTCATTTGCATTACCCAAGTGAGCCAGTGGGCAGAATGGAGGCTCCCTCAGAGTGGTTGAGTCAGGCTACAGGAAACACCAGTGTGTACAAAAAGGCATCTTTATCAGCACTGAAAAAGAACAACGTAGCTTCCACTTAAGCCTCATGCACAGGTTTCCCTCACTTGATCCTGTTACTGATTCATGAACACAGGACCCCAGGTTGTCATTAAAATAAGGATGAAATAACACTAGGAGTTTTCCAAGCCAGATGGCCTCCTAAACCTTTGGTTTCCTTTCCCATTTTTAAGGGATTCACCGGAGAAAATTTTCTATTCATTAAATCAAGGAGTTAAGTATACATTTAGAGAAGAACTTACAGGTGAAAGGGCAAAACCCAGTGTTATCTGAGTTCCCAAAAGATGGGTCCTCCCTGTCCCCCTGCCTATGCTTTCCGTCATGCTCAGGGGGTAAACTTCGGAAGGCTAATAAATGCATATCTGGAGGAGGGGACAATGTCCTTCCACACAAGAGCAAACACCTATAAAATGGTTGGGAAACTGAACAAAGGAATCTGAAGGAAAATACCCCGTAAGCAAGAGCAACTCATCAGAAAAGAATGTCTACCCCACAAGACAAGAGAAACTGGGGGTTCAAACATGATTTGATGAAATCTGACATGTCAGACATGAAATAGCCCATGGCCAAGGTTCATATTATACAATATCCTAAGGAAAAAAAAATTAAAATGGACAGAATCTAAGAGAAACTTATAAAAACGAATCCAGACCAATGATATCATTTTATTGGAAAGCATTTATCATTTAAACACAATAAATAGAAAAAGATTTATAGAGTCTAATGATGCTATGTTCTGGTAAAAGGCACTTTATTGAAATAAAACAAAACAGCTGTTAGAGAATAATGACTGAGTTTTTTCTTTTAATCACTGCACAAAGTGAATAGTCAAGAAAATCTATAAACCTATCCTTCATGGCATGCCAATATCTTAAAGATTTTCTCCCTTTGCCCTTTCTGCATGTGTGAACAACAGGAGGTATTACAGCACCTGCCACACTGCTCTGAGAGAACCTTTCCTCTTGCATATTAAGACCAGAAGCGATTGGTTTTAAGCAATATTACAAATAAACAGATCACAGGTTTCCAAAGCATGAAAATCACTGAGCACAACCCCAGTAGCACAACTGGGATTCAAAATAAGCTCTCAGGTGCTTCTTTCTGTCATAAGCAAGTACATTGTTGCCCAATTAGTAACTTTCACACAGATGGACATGGGATGATGACACCGCCAAGAGTCTGCTTGATAGCAGAAAGAATCACCTAGTATTTTGAATCTCTCCAACTGGCCACATCCACCTCCTTCTGCATTCTACATTCTCACTTGTACAAGTTAAACGTCAATCTGGGCCCCACAACACCATCTATAAAGAGTGAACAGCACTGCATAGGTCACTGTGAGGATTAAATGGTGAAAATCACTCTTGGCACCTATGTCAAGTACTTTATGTAAAGTAATAATTTAACAAATGTTAGTTGCATTGTCATCTCCACTATCGTTAATATTCAGGTACTGTTACCTTTCAGTAATATTCTCTTCCACTCTGTTGGCTCATAGAACGCCCTTATTTGTGAGCTGACATGTTGGATATTTGTACATTTGGGGGGGTACCCTGTGTCTTCCAATAGTATAAAACCCAGATGAGCTGTTAGCATTGATTCTTAAACTTGAACGTGCAAACCAAAGCTCACAGAGTCTATTCAAAATGCAGACCCTGAGTTAAGAGGTCTTAAAGGGGTGGGGGGTGGGGCATGATTCTTCATTTCTAACAAGCTCTCAGGTCCTGTCAAAACTGCTGGTCTGTAGCCTTATAGTAGAAAGAATCCAGAGTACATACAGCAAATACAAAGCCTCGTTGATCCTAGGAAAGACCTAAGAAATTGTGTGCTCAAACAAATATCTGTGACAAATCATCAGGAAATCAAAGAAACACTAGTTTAATGGTTTTAGGTTAGGAGCTGACAAACTTTCACTGTAAATGGTATTATAGCGAAGATTTCATTTTTGTGGGTCATATGGTTTATGCTGCAACTACCCAAGTGAGCCATTGTGGTATGAAAGCAGTCAAAGATAACCTGTAAGTGGATGAGCATCAGTGTGTTCAAATAAAACTTTATTTGCAAAATGAGCAGTGGGGCCAGATTTGGCTGATAGACCATAATTTGCTGACCTTTGTCACAGACCAACTTCCTCAATATCAGCAGACTGCCAGTAACCATTTTGAAGACAATTTGAGACAATTTAACTGCAGGTTCTCCAAAATGCTCTAATGGAAAGGAAAGACTTGAGGTACTAGTTTGCACAAACACTTCAAATCAAAAGAAATTGAAGATAAATTATTTGATTTTTCAAAGATAAAAAATTAAAATGAGGGAAAACTATTCAGAATAAAGGGAGCTAGAGCTTATTGCTTACATTTCTGGCTCCATGGGCCCGACTATGAATATGAAAATATGCAAAAGTTAAAAGCTCGTGTAAATTGGAACAGTTCTGAAACCAGCTCCTAGAATTTTAGCAAGTAAACCAAGAACACCAATATTTATTCACCAACATAAAAATTGGTTTAAAAGAATAGAAATAGACTGAAAAAATAGAAATGTTTCATGTCTACATTTCTGAGTGTCTTTTGAAAATAGCAGGGTTGGTAGACACAAATGTTATTGTTAAGTAGTCAAATGCATGGCAATATGTTAAGAGGCCACAAATCAACAACAGAAACTGTGAATCAGGTGAAATTGTCTGAAAATACACCAGCCAAGCAAAAACCTTCAGGGATTATTTGCGGGCAGCTGCCATCTATAGCATGTTAGAAACACAGGACTCTGGGATACATGGTTGTGTCAATAAGTGAGAAATACAATGAAAAAAGAGATACTGTGAGATGCAGGGTCCACCATATGTAGAAAGGTGCCAGGTGTGGATCACTTGATTCTGAGAACAACAATCTGGTCTTAAAGAAAGATGAGGCTGCACAACTGTGATCTTTCCAGAGTTTAAAGAAACATCTTTCACCAAATATGTAAGGAAGTCTTGGAACAAATAATTTGATGAACTATGAATCTGAAAAATATGCAAGTTATAAAACAGCGACTAATGGTGTCCTAACTGAAAGCAAAAAGCTGGGAAGGATCAGAAAAAAGGAACAATTCTAAGATGGACTATGGAGGACAGTTGAAATAGAATAAAATCCACATGATGTTCAATTAGGTAACAAGACTTATAAGGTAGGCATAAAAGTGAGGACACTTTTAAAGAAGAAAGAGGGTCCTTTCCGTTTGCCTGTGTGCAAATCCTGCACTAGAGTTATTTTTGTTCTTTATGTGCTATTTCAGATTGTAAATGATTTATTTCACCGGTTCTACTTACACCAGACCTTCACAAAAGGCCTAGTAAACAGATGAATCAACCTGAAAAGAAGCAATCCTGGTATTTTCCTTTAAATGTACTGATTTACACTCAGAAAGTTAAGTCAATAAACATTTGTTGAACAGAATTTAATCTACAATTTTTTGGGGGAAAACTGATTTAAATACATCAAAATGTATAGTCCACTAATAGTACTGTGACCTGAGGTCAGTTATTTAATCGCCACAACTCAATTTCCTCATCTGTAAAATGGGTATAACATCCCCTATTGTTTTATGTGGCAGCCCTGTGGAGAAAATGAGACATCACTCCAAAGACAATAGTGTGTGGCACAGATAAAAGACTGATTAAGAGTGAGTTTCTTCCCTTTCCCCAGTGCACCATAATATAATATGATATTTAAAATTTTAATCCAGGCAATTACTTAAGTAGTAATTGCTATTTGTATTTACATAGCTGCTTTGATCCAAGAAGCTCAAAGGGCTTTACTAAGTTTAGCATTTTAATAAATGTTTCATTTGCATTCTGTTGATTCTGTTTACTCACACCAAAACTTGGAATTTCCTAAAGCCCTGTATTCAGACACATTAGATAACAAGATAATACCTTCATGTTTACAAGTTAGTTACTTACCTAAGATGCCATGACTCCCTGTCCCATGGAATAAAATGAGAGGAAGAGGCATGAGTGTGCCTGTGTCCTCCTAGAGCTTCTGCCCACTCAAATGCGTTCCCACTGAATTTCATGCCCAGTACAGTTCTCTCATGCACTGATGACAAAGCTGTTTATTGCACCAATGAATTTATATATAATCAGTGCAATAAACACTATTAAATTGTCAGGAGCAAATCAAAGCTCCAAGCAAGGAGCCAGTACTGAATTCTAATGATGCTGAATGGTTGTGATTGCAAAGGGACAGGATCATAACAAGCCTTGATTTGAGCCTTGGCATCGGTCGCACAAATCACACGGGCTGCTCCTCCCATAATAGTGCTGAATATTGATAAATGTCTCTCCACCCTGCGCAACAGGGATGTGGGTTTCTATTGGCAATCTTTACCAAAGTGTGTTTTTTCCCTTTTCTGCACTCAAGGGTTTACCCTGAATGATTTAATTATAATTTTCCTTGTGTAAGACAAATTAAAGAGGAGAGTAGGAGTGTCGTGCCAAGCACATTATTTATCTCCTTAACAGATTGCAGCTCACCAAACCCCAGAGCTGCTGCTGCAGCGGCTGCTCACAAGAGCCCGCAAAATGCATGGGAACAAGACTTAGGGAGAAAGAGTTTTGCAAATGGCACAGATATACGGAGTTCAGTTAAGGTTATCAGACATCTCATTATTTTAAAAACAAACAAAAACTCACGATCTTGCCACTTTTCAAACAAATTTTCACAAAGAGCCCTCTCACACCTTTGCAAAAAGATGTCTGAAACTGTTCACATTTGAACACATCTGTTAACATTTGAATGTGGCAGGGACTCTCCTTGTTCAGATACTGACACAGAAGGATATGGGGAAGATTACACTCAACTCAAGGGAGTGCTCAGACACACATTTCACAAATACTTTGTTGAATGTGGCAAAAAAAACTTCAAGGGTCTCCTGAGACAAACAACACCTCAATGCACAACTGAGAATATCTTTTTATAATGAAAGGTTTTTGTAGATTTCTTATTACTTAAACAGGATATCAAAATTATTATTACTTTAAAACAGACCACAACATAAAACCACATAATATTCTTTATAGGCACCTATATGCACACAAAGCTTGCTGACTAATTTGTAATGATCAATTCTGTAAGTCTATAACTTCGGAATTAGCTTCAGCTTAAGGTACTCATCTGTCTTGTCCAATACTTGCCTGTGCTCACCACACTATTCTTCCAAACCAGCCATGTCTAGAAACCTACCAGGTACTAGAAACTAAGAGATCCAAGCAGTTAAGTAGTTGCATATTATTTCATTGTTATTTCTTCACTGCCTGTACAACTGGAAAATTTAGCTTGTTTTTGCATTCAGGCTAAGGCTCAATGGTGTCTGGATTCTTTTTTGACTCAAGTTCTTATTTTGGCAGATAATATAATGAAGATCATATTCTTCAATATAATCAATGTGTGCAGACAAATAAAGATTTTTAAAAAATCAAACTTATTTTGAATTAGTCTGTCTCTTATCCATGACTTAAGACATGAAAAGGGTTGTTCTTCTTATACTTGCCTCATTGCTAACCTATCATCTGACTGTGGATATATAACCTTTAAGAATGAAACTGAGCTCAATGCATCTGAAAAAGAAGAGTTTTCTGTGCAGGCTCCACAACTGCCGACGTGATTGCAAGAAATACCTTAAGGGCATCGGTCGGCATTTTTCAGTGTATGGTCTCCAGCTCTGCCTATGGATAAAGATGCAATTCAATCACTGCAGTAATGGACGGCATCAACCTCAGGACATCAAAAGTAACCATAGCAGAGGAGGACAGCCTAGAACCTGTCTTTAGAGCCATCTCAGGCTTAGCATTTTTTTCCCTAATGCATGAAGATATCAGATAGTATTAAAGTGAGAACTAAGACTGGCTTCCAGACATAAAAACCATCTTCACTAGAAACAATAAGTCACTCCAAACTCTTCAAATTCCATCAACTTCTTTAAATTCTATTAAATCAAGACATTTTCAGCATTGTTTAGTTCTTCTCTACCTGCTACAAAAATTCCAAACTGATCTGAAACGGACAGTTTCAAGCCTTGATTAAAACACATCAGCCTCATCTTGGAAACCTCTCATGGCTTTAATAACTTGAACATGACAGACACACACACAGAATTATTCAGAAGATTTTCTATGATTACCATCCTCAAATGGATAAACGATCTCTCAAAGAATGATACACATCAAATCAAACCTGTGGATGTCTTCCATGCTTAATATTTCAAGAAACAACATTATATTTGTAATTGCACATGTGAAAACAATCTAAAAATTTTCACAGGATCACTTTTATTAAAAAAGTACAAAATTCATTTTTCCTGATGGAAATGACATTTACTGTCATGTATTACTTTTAAAGTTTCTTCTACATGCGGAAGCTCTGCATATGAAATATACAGGAAAAATTTTAAAAACAGTAACTGAAAAGTTTTTAATTTTAGGAACATTATATATTCCGCTTTTGAAAAGCATTTTGAGAATAGTATTAATGTTTCTGGGTGCTAAGATAAAATAACAGGAATTAAAAGTTTCTTTTATTTTTGGAACTGTATAGTAACAAGAAGGAATCTAGATCACTAAACAATCTCAGCTTCCAGTAACATCCAAGTGAAGCTCAAAGAAATTAAACATAAAAAGTATTAACTTCCAAAAGACACACACCAATGAGACAACACTACTTTGTATCCATAAGTAAGAGAAAGTGCTGTTAATGTTGGAGGATATATTACAAACAGGCTCCCTCTATCCCTTAAACCTTCACTGAGTGCTGCCTATGAAAAAGGCCATGTGTCGTGAGGACACTACAATGACAAAGATGGGTTTCCTGTCTTCAGGGAGGGTAGATCACAGCAGTGTACGTTTTATTTTTTCTTAAAGTGCAATTCAAAATTGCCCACAGCAGACACTCTGATTCCCTTGAAAGGTGTCTACAGCCAAGGAATTCAGCTTGTGTGGAGTGTGTATTTGGCAGAAAGAGTTGGCCTAGAAGTCCTGAAATCCAACCCATCCAATGAGAAACCAAAAGATACTGCCTGGGTTCGGAAGCTGAGGTTAGATCTATAAAAGTGCTAATTCCATGTTGAAAAGGTGAAAATAATTAGATGTTTCACACCCAAACCATACTGAATACATTCTTAAGTAATTATATGCACATTCAAGTCACAAAGATTCAATTAGGGATCACTGAGATAAGGGAGGCAAGCCCTCCCCCCCCCCACCCCCAGTAAAGTTGTATTTGGATACATGGCAGCTTCTCCTTCCTACCTTTCCCTTTTGGGAGTGTGGACTGAGAGTTGTCCATTGGTAGAGGCATGAGGGTTCATTATTAAGGAGGTCTTGGAAGGTGCAGAGGAAGACACACATGTCGTGGTCAGATCCAGACTGCTGTGATTGTTACTTGTGGTTTCTTCTGCAGTATGTGCGCTTGTCACTTCTTTCCAGAGCTGCTGCAGTTCTGTTGGAATCATGCCTAAAACAAACAAATTGGATAATTAAATCAATTAACAGCTAATTCTGTCCTCTTCAAACAGTAATTAAATCAAAGAGTCAGTAAACAAAGCCTAGTGTTAGGGGTTTTTTTGTGTGTGTTTCTTTTCTCTTTTCTTTTCTTTTTTTTTTTTTTTTTTTTGGTATGTGCAGTATCTTTTCCCTCCCAGGGAAGGCAAGTACGGTGGTAGCAACCAGGTCCTCCCTCTGAGCAGCTGAGTTTCAAGTGTCCTCATCACACGTAAAAGACACCCGTGAAAAGGACTCAAAATACAGTTCCTTTGCAGAGTGTGTGCCTCCCTCCAAACACTTGTTTCTAGATTTTTGAGAAAAAGTAGATAGATGTTACTATATTTTTAGCTACAAAGAGGGGCTCAAAATAAATCTGTTCAACTATACTATTATGACAACATGAACCACAAAATGAATAATTTTTGTGCTTAATTCTTAAATGATGACAAATAGCTTTGTTATTAAATATAGTTTTTATTAATCATTTTTAGACATAAATTATGAATTCATATCATCTTCCTGAAATGCTTTTCAACTTTTAACAGTCAAATTGATTATACTATGATTATTTCATTAACACACCTATCTTCCTCATTAATTTTGGTTTCTAGTACCACATACTTAATTGATGGATGTGTCTACTGAAAAACTGTATAACTTTTTATACAAGTAACACTATTATTACTGTCATTTCTTAGATCAATGCTAATGAACCATTGCAGAATAAAATGAAAATGTAAAATAAACTTGGAGTAATAAAGTTCTCTTGCTTCTGAGGGGGTCGAATGGACTCAGGTCTTAAGAAGTATGCGTCAACCTGTATTCTCTCCATGAACAACAACAATCAGTACGTCAGTCTCTGCATTGTGGGCTTCGTGTAGTCTTTATGCAGCCAGACAGCATGCCTCTACAGCCTGGGATTTCCAAATCCTATCTCAACACATGTTCTAGCACCTGGAAGGAAAATATTCTAGACGGCAACAAACAGCAACACAAACAACAACAGCAGCGACCTTTGAAAGCACGACTAAAAGAAACCATAAATCCTGCACATCACAAGGTAATTCCACATTAGAACAGGACAGCTGGATTGCAATTCATTGTTTCAATCAATTGTAACACAGCTCTCCTAGAAAGCCTGCCATTTTCTGATGATATAGCAGCAACTGAAACGGGCATGTTTCTTACCAAACCCTAGGTATTGAATTAAAAAAGAAGACTGTGTGCATTATATTCATTTGAAACACATAATAAAAAATGCCAAGGTCTAAATTTAATTTATTTTTGTCATTTAGAATACAATGGATAGATAATCATCTCAACGTGATCAGCCAAACATCTTTACTTTGCTAAACTGTTAAAGATTTTAATTATGCTAGCATTGGAGAGCACTGGTCTAATGAGGCGATGGACTCCAGAGAATCCGAGTGGTTAAGAACTGTGAAATGAGTCTGATAGGATTTTTTTATATTCACCGTGGATCGTTTGCATATCAAAGAGGAGTAAATTATTGCACAGCAGACCAATAACCTTCCCCGCCTCTCCGAGAGAAGTGTTAACAAAAACAGTTGGTCTCTCCTAAAGGTTCTCCACGAAAATGTTCAAATGCGCAAGTATTTGCAATTAATATATATTATAAAGGAGACTTCAAATGATACATTAAGTGGTCAGATATTCTTAGAACATATCCTCGACAGCCAAATCAGTTTCTTCTTCCTTCATAAAAATCAAATGCCAATTATATTTTGATGGATTTTGTCCCAAATGAGCATTTAGTTATTAGGCATATTCAATTATTACTTGTCCCCTGAAATTAAACCTCGAAGGCAAATTAAACAAAGAGAAAGGTCATTATACAATCCCAAGTCCGGTTTTGCTGGATCTAGGCTATTATTTTCAAACACCTTGCAAAGTGACATGTGGGATGTGTTTGCCGCTAACAGCCTTGCCACCAATGTCTGCACATCAACAATTACCTGTGAGTGGGGCTGACCTTGCACCCACTGTTTACTCAGTTGAAACAATAGTGAATAGGCTTGTCTGCTGATGATAGCATACTGATATAAAACCACACAAGTAAACACCTATTTTTATTTGAGGGAGTAAGTACACATGAAAAGAATAAGCCGCCTATTTTTCAACTTAAACTAATTGATTTCTGGGTCAGCTGCATAGGAGGTGGGAAGATGGAAGAACGTGGCTCCAACAACTGCGTGAGCACAGAAGAGAGGACTTTGAGGCCACTTTAAAAGTAAGCTGTTTATTCAGCAAATAAAGACAAAGACAAATGCCTTGTTACACTTGTTACACCTACGGAGCCCATCAATTTACCCTACTGCCCCTCTGTTCCAATAGGCTGGCTAATCAGTTTCATGATCCTTAAGGAGAAATGGTAAATAAAAGACTAACTCAGGGACAGACAGGCATACGTCGGGGTCAAATTTCAACGTGGTAATTACATTTAAGAACATTCTCATCAGACTTACACAGCAGCAGTCAAATCGCTCTCCTTCATCAATGCTACACGTTGTTAGTGATGTTAACCTGCTAGTTCAATGAAAACTAGCAAGCGAAGGATGCTGTTATTTGACAGCCAACATCTCATGACAGAATTAAGACAGTTAAAAGGTAAGCCAGTCACTCATCAGACTAAACGGCTATCAAATTTCCAGAAATCATGTAGTTCTTCCAAAATGGTAGAGGAGTAATAGTGACAAGGTCAAACAAATCCAAGAACAGGTATATAGTAACGTATATAATTTTCTCCCAGCTATACCTTACATTTTAAAACTTAAAAGGTCAACAATATATTGAAAATATATTTCTATATGAAATGACTGGTGCTGGGAGAGCAAATGATTAGAAACCAGGGTGAAAAAAGATACGCTAATTATGTAAAAGAGAAGGTTCTCATAACAACCTGAGAAACAACAAAAATACAGCACTGTGTTCCTAACTTAAAACCTTGAGGGGAGAAAGCCTTTAAAACATGGCTCTCTCTCTCTCTCTCTCGCTCTCTTTTTCTTCTATACTCTGATACTGTGTGACATGTTTATGGTAACTGTGAACAGGTATATAAAAGAAACTTGGTGACTGCCTCAAAGAAGGGGCACAGCCAGCACCTGCAACACACAGCCCCTCTGGCTTGCTACATTCCTTTTCTAGGACAATTGGCCCCTTCATTATAAAAGAAAATGCAGACGCAGGTTTAAAAAATGTATGTTGTGGGGACAGCTGACAGATTACGGCTCATGGAACTCAATTTTACAACCCCAGGTATCACAAGCTCAAAGACAAACAGAGTTGATCAACCTTTTTTGTCCTTGTACATCCATACCCAGGTGACCATGTTCAAGCAAGCAGAAAGTTGATTTAAACCTTATAATGACATCAGTTTTAAGCCATCATGTCTCTGATACAAAAAAAAAAAAAATGCTGTAGTCCAACACGACTGAACTCTCAAACCACTTTGGCTGAGGAGGCAAGGGAGACAAAAGTACCCTCTGGGTGCCACAGAAGATGGTTATCACATGGTAGCTCACTTCACTATAAAATCTGATTCCAAAAACGTTTATATTGACTTTACGCATCTTTGACACACATAAAGGCGCCCCTTAAATTTTAAATATGCTTCTTCCTAATGTTGCAGGGGCTAATAGTTACAGCAGACTGCTAAGCATATCAATCACTGCCATGACTAGTGAATTACCTACCAGTGTCTCTGATATGTTACTGCACAGATTACACTTCATGCATCACCACATTCATTTCTTTCACATTACACATGAGCTTGTCTTGTCACTGCCCAATTGCCCTCTTTTGGACAGCTTAACTGATGTACTATAACAATGAACCTTAGTGAGCAAACTTAATAGTATAGGAGTGGTGGGAAAAGATGAGAAAGGTTGAAGCCCAGTCCAGAGGGTGTGTCAGAACAGCCTGCAATGCTTCCAACAATAAACCCCAAGGTGTAATTAATGCACCTTTTAACATCTCACAAGCACAAAAATGCAGTACGGATGTGTCCTTTTCTCCTTGTATTTCTCAGTCATTCTATTTTGACAGCAATAGCTATGCTGATTATGTATCAAAAAGTGGAGTGGTAAAGGTAGAAAGAAAAGGAGGAGCACTAGAGGGAAGTTAGAGAAAAGAGCCTCTACATTTAAAACTATAAACAAAAATAAAAAACTCAGGAAAGGGCAGAAATTAGGTGCGGCTGACTCAAGAGAGAGGATCCAAATGCAGACATGCCTCACTAGCTCCACTTGGCACTGAATTACGGAACAAACAACTATGCACCTTAAGCACCATGAAGGGTGAAGAAGGGTCCATATTTTCAACTTCAGAAAGTAAATGTCACCGATGGCTTTGGTGACCAGCCATTAAGGCACACATGTAAACAAATCCAAGTCTACCAGAACTGAAAGGAATGGGGGTGTCCTTGAGGTGGCAACTGAAATCTGCTGTACTGAGTATGGGCTGGGGAACTGCATTTCAAACACAATAGGATACTTTCTTCTTTCTTTGTTTCCTTTCACTGGTTCTGAATAAATTCACTTGCTTTCAGAGCACACATGTGAAAGCCAGAACTGCTTAGAGCAAGAAGATATGTAACCGAGTACTCATTTGTCTAATTCCCAACACTCACTGGAATGACATGTCAGTTTTGCAAAAGAAAACTTTAAATCCATAAATATCTTGCAACTTCAAGGACCTAAAGTTTCTGAAGTAGCATGAGATGTGGAACTTGGTTCGCACTTTAAGGAGTGTAGCTTATTTAAAAACCAACAGTCAGATATGCAAAGAGAAATTCAAACAAAAAACAGCCTCTCTTACATGACAAGAAGAGATTAATCATAATTATTTGTAGAAAAAATAAACCCAAATTTATCGCTAGATAGGAAAAAGTGACATCTATAAAGCATCACTAAAATTTAAAGTAGAGCAAGTTACACGATAGAAAGAAAGCTTAAACTTACTGCTATAAAATATAGCTTAAAACGATTACCAACAAAAGCCTTCAAGAAAATAAATTGTTGACCCCAAAGTGAATCTACTGGGAAAATTAAACTAACATGCTCAGTATGTCAAAGCAATCCTGCTTTCTTTCACTCCAAGAACTTATAAGTCTACGGTCTTTCTGCCACTGCTCAGACCTGGAGCCACTGCACAGCTGCACCATGGCAAGCATCAGACAAGTCCATCATATTACCTTCCATGGTATGTTTTAAGTTTGTGCATATATATATATATATATATATATATATATATATATATATATATATATATATATATTCTAGATGGACAATCTCCCTAACAGTGAGGTGAAATGTGCCGAGAGGCATTGAACCACCTCTGCCCCCAAGTCCTGACCAAGAGGCAACTTTGGTATCCTGCAAGCTTACCTTGAGCAAGAGGCTGAAGGGGAAGGGCAGGCTGCCCTGGCTGAATGGTTAGCAGGCCCTGGCGCTGCAGAGATAAGAGGTGCTGCTGCTGTAGTTGCTGCATCTGTAGAAGCTGCTGCTGAAAAGCCAACTGCTGAGTAGCCACCTGCTGCTGCTGTAAGACATCAGGAAGGAAAAAAATGAATGGTCACTTCCCAAGAAAGGCTGGAAGTCTGGAAATTTCCAAAGGCACTGCCATTGTCAAACGCTAAGAGTGGTCACTAGAGTTTAGTGGACAGCTCAGTGACAAGACTGCTTTAAAAGGGACAGAACATATCACCTCTGGAGAAAGTGAGGGGCAGATGTATTACCTTCCTGCTGCCTGCTCCCACAGAAAATAAACTCATCAATCAAATCAGCTCGTTCCTACAGTTTAAAAAGCTTTAGTTTTTGCCATCAAGATGTGAACTTCTAAACTTTGCAACGGTTAATTATTCTCACTCAAAAACCACACCACCCTAATCTGGAGGCATTTGAACCCAGGCCCCGTGAGGTGTGAAAGAACAAGTTGCTTTTCTCCTGCTAGCACCAGGAGAAGCTTTTAACTACTCTGTTTATCACTTCTGACATAAATAAATGAGAAAAAAGCAGACCTTTGAAGAAGAAAAACTTCATCTAATATTGTTAATTAGCCATGACAAACGATGAAATAACATTGTAAATCTTTCATAGAAACAGCTACTAGATTTTAATTACACACATTCATAATTTAGCAAACAACACTGTACTCAACTCTGAGTGTTTAAAATGAAGGGCACTTTAAGGCTTTGGAAGCTTTAATTTAGCATAGGTTTTGGGAACCCCTCTGTTGGTTAGTCCTGCTTCCCCACCCTCTTTGTTCTGAAAAGAAGGGGCTTTAGGATATGATAAATATCTTGTTGTTGATTAGACAATGACAGGAGGAAAACTTCTGTTGTGTAAAACATCAATATATCATTCCTGTGTTTAGCAGGTCTTGCTTCAGCCAAAAAAATAATGTAGATTTCCTCAGTAATTATCTGAGTGATAGAAAGATAATAATACAGAACAGTAATACAATAAATAGAAGGAAATTATCTAATATCCTTAATCTGCTAGGGAATCAAATCGTGGTGGAGGTCTTAGCCACATTACGCCTAACAATTATGGAGCGAATATTAACCCTTTCCAAACTGTAACAAGAAAGACAGATAGACAGACAGACAGAAAGAAAAAAAGAAAGAAAGAGAAAAAAAAATGAAAGAACAAGATCTATTTTCCAAACTTTGAGTATTATTCAAAACAAGAGTTTCACAACTGAAATTTCTACATAACCCGTTCAGAGCTTCTAATAACTATACTTTACAAACAACTGCATTCACTTAACCTAGCATGTGACCTTGATCTGATACAGCCATAAAATGGTATGTATATCAAGACCTTCTGATGCAAAGTTCAAAGGGAGAGAAAAATGATGGCTTCTTTTTTGTCTTCATGTAGTTTATTTTACAGTAAAAACCATCATTCTCATATTAGCAACCAATTTCAGACTTACCACCATGCCACTGAGAAAGTTAATTGAGTTTCACTCCAAAAAACAAATTCTATACCACTAACAACAAAAATTTAAATAAATTTAAATGAAAAGCCAGTGTTTTCATTTTAAGAACAGCATGCATAAAATGATCCAATTGTTTTCACCCTTTCCCAAGTTATCACATTAATGTAAAACCCAATGATAGTTATATTCATGTCAAAATGAATTTTTCACTTCTTTAACAGATATTAATTCATGACATTTTTGAAAAAGGGTAAGGAAAAGTATAAACAAAATTGCCACAATAAAAGATCAGGGAATTAGCTCTTCTTGAAGCAGAAAATAATGGGGGTGTGTGTGCTGGAGTTGGGGAGGTGTTTCCTGTCTTACTGTAAATGAAATGTTTAAAAATTTTGTATTTATATAAAATGACTGATGGCTTTTCTGTTGTCTCTGCGGCCATCCCGAGGAAAAGCTCATGAAAGCTGTCCACATTTGAAAAGCCAGGATATAAAAGTATACAAGGCCCATTGTCCAAAGAAAGAATTTAAAAGCAACACTGGTTGCCAAACTGTGCTCCCCACCCAGTTACCAAACACAGGATACGAGTCCGTTTGTTTACTTCTCACAATTGAATGCATACAAAAAAGGTCTCGGAGCAGTCCCCTGGACAGGTCAGTAGTCAGTGTTAAAATGCTAAAATGCCCTGATAAACCTAGCATTTTGGATCCCCTCCCTAGAGTTGCAGTCAAAGGTCTGTTTTCCTTTCTTCGGCTCCTCCCTACTGGCTAACATAAACTGTCATAACTGCCTGGGACAAACGGCCCTTTTAAAACAATCAGCTTCTACCTCACCCTTGCAGGTCGGGAATTTTTTTTTTTTTTTTTTTAGTGGCTTGACTGAAAATTAATTCTGCCATTATTTTCCATACTCATTCTATCAAAATCAACAAGCAAATAGCGGTCTGGGGCAACAGCCATATATCCCCTAAGGGAAATCTTAGGTCTCTGCCAAGGTGGAGACTAACTTTCTCAAGGCAACATCTCAGGTAACTTCAGGGAAGTAAGGGGTGTAAAGGTACATTGTTCTGGGCGAAGATCACCGCAGAGGTGATCAAAAAAAGGAAAAGGGGAGAGAGGGGGGAAACCTGATGATGCAAAATCATGAGCACTAATGAATGAGTGGGGAGTTAGTAAATTAATATACTTGCTCCATCGGTCAACAACCAAGTTTAAACCCTGTTAAAATCATAACCACCACTCCCTATCAGAAATTGCAAACATTTGACACTATTTCATAATTTTAGCACAAAAGGACCGTTACCTACAATAGTCAGATCACTCCCTTACCTTAGGAAAGAGGTAGTAATTTTATTCACTGCAACTATAGGCTGCAGCTTGATCAGTGGGATCCAAGAAGACCTGCCCATGGGCTCCTCATCCCTGAAGTGGTAAGCGATCTGGCCCATTGCCTGTGTCACCTTGGCCTTGTAAATGAACAACAAAGCATGGCCATGGCAAACTTAGTTTCCCAGAGATGCCAAAATGCTACTGCCTTACTCTCTCCTCCTTAAGATGTTAAGACACAAAGTTATCCACTCCCCTTTTCTCCTTGCTCCCTTCCCAAACTCAGATACCACCAGCACCTTTGTGTGCTGAGATGCCGCATTTCTGACAGCAGCAATTTGGGAGAGTTAACTTTTATCCTTCCTTCTGCTGTGTAACTTTCCCCTTCCCGTTTCTTTATCTGCCCTCTGAGCTCATCTGAACTTTCATGTTCTCCCAGCATGCAGACGTGCATTCCAAACTCTGTCTAACAGACCAAATAAGAGGTTAATAAGAAGTGGCAACAGAAAGGAAAAACACAATCCCTGGTAACTGATAAGAATGACAGTGGCAGCCCTTTTTTGTTTGTCTTCAAATATAGAGTTAAAGATCTTTAAAAAACTAAATTTTGATGCCTTTGAAAAGAAAGAAGCACAAAATAACAACAGGGGGTTATTGCCTGTGAGCCACAGGGGAGAAACTCCATAATTCTTATTCTCCCTTTTGAAGGCTGTTAGAAATCTGATTCAAAAAAGCAACAGCAGAAGGGGAAACCTCTTGAGGCTGTAACCATTTCCTGTGATCATGCATAATGTGCTTCAAAAGTGGGTTTTTACCAATTCTGTTGATCAATTGCACCTCCTTCATATCCCTTCTTTTTTCTACTGTGTTTACATCTGATGTGACTCAATGACAAGCACTGTCTGAGACTGTGAAACAGGCCTGTCATGTTGATTTATGGGCGCATCAAACCACAACTTGTCCAAACTGAAGCTCGCAGTTCATTAATTAGAGAGTTGTGACTTTGAAGTCAGCTTTCAGACTGTGGTTTTTAACATTTGGCTTAATTTATATGCTCTTGAATGTGGATCTCTAAGGAAAAAACTGAAATTCCCTTCTTGTCTTTGAACTTCTTTTGACCGCACAATAATCATTTCTTTGTCCAGAGTGATGCCTGCAATCCCAGAGTCATTAACGCGCATTGAACTGCCACTGATGAGTAAGCCCTGCTGAATTAGAAAAACAGCCAGCAAAACAAAGCTGAGAGCCTTCTGCACAGTGATATCTCACAATTACATGCCTTCCCTCCCTGTGCCATTTCCATTTTAATTACTGTTAGTCCTTTAGATTTACATTTTAGACACTTTTTAATCTGTTCCCCTTTTTATTATAGCAGCACCGGTTGGTGCGCCACTGTACTTACGGTTGTGTCAGCATTTTCATTAAAACACCTCCTCCCCTTTACCCCAAAACTGCCCCTACTCTATAGGGGTTTATACCCAGCTGCTAAACAGGACTCCAGGGTGAAAACTTGGCAGGGCATGGAAAACATACCCAGTTTATGTCGAGGGAGGAACTGGCAAAGGGAGAATGTTTGGGGTTATTCCCAGTGTGTCAAACAGCTCGGCTCAGCATCCACACTAGTGTGAGGGGCAGGGATGAGGCTCCACTCATAAGAACCAAGGAGCTGCCTGCTTGGGGGTCAGTGAAGGGGCCATTAAATCGCACTGCCAACTTTATTGCACCAAGAATTATGTCATTCCAAGGAGTATACCTAAATGAGAAGTCCACTGTGAAAACATCAGGAGGTGAGTTAGACAGGACAGATAGTTTGGAAGGGGTAGAAAGATAACACATATACACACAGAGGGGTTGCCCCAATTGACTGAGCCTCACACCCAGGGAATCACACAGAGGGTGACACAGGCAGGCCTTACTAGTTTTGGAGCTAATCCTGTCACCTAATTAAGGTGGTGTGGCATCTGTACTAACTATACACTTATCAAGTACTGTGCACAGAGAAATTACTGTGCTACATTATTTTTTGTCAGAAAAACACAAGTAACCCAAGCTGGTGTCTTCCCTGACTTATGCCAGCTCATACACGCCTTAAGCAATTATGATCCATATAACTTGCAGGAAGAAGTTAAGAGAGATGGAGGTGTTTAATCTTGTTCTCATTTTGTAGTCTGCCCAACCTCACAAGAGGTTACTCTTCCAAACAAACAAGCCATCATTACACACCTAAGCTCTCTGTGCTGGAAAAAAATTCAGTGTGTCTATGTAAAATTTTATTACAGGTGCTGTGCTTCCCTTTCTCCCAGGTACTTCAAGGCCCTCAACTGTACTAGTTTGTAAAAGCAGCCCTGAAGGTTCTGTCCATGAGCCTTCTTCCTGGTGCTCACACGAGGTACACCTGTAGTAGGTGTTTCGTGTTATAAAATATGTGGCAGCAAGCAAAGGAACCCAGAAAGAATCTAAGCGAACCAGGACAATAACTCCAGGCCTGAAAGCTGAGAACTGATAGTCAGCTGAGTTGTGCAATCATTTAAAAGATGAATGACAGTTTAATAGCCACTAGATAGTCCTCTGGGATCTGTGGTTTGAAAGTAAAATATGTATTGTCAGTACCTCTTTAGGCTGTTTTCCAGCATGTTGTTGTTGTAAAAGTTGAAGCTGCAACTGTTCCTGTTGTTTTTTATAAAACTCTTGAAGCTGCTGCTACAAAGGAAAGAGAGCATGGTAAGTAACAGAGGGCAGCACCAATCCATGTCCTTTCAGTGCCATACACAAACTGTGATTTGAAAAATAGCATCCTTTTATCTGCAATGGCCTGACCTTTACTTTAAAACTTGACAATAAATTCAGTGCACACTGACTATTCTTGTCATTATTGTTTGCAAAGTAATCTCCGAAATGAACTGATGAAAAACATATGATTTTCTACACAAACTAATTAAAATAAGGCAAGGAATGACCTTTGATTGTACAACAAAGCCAGAATGCCCTTGCTGAGAGTCTGGTGCATCTCCACCACGCACTGTGAGGCAGGCTCTCTAAATGACAAGGCTGGGCAGCAATGAGGACTGTCGGGCTGTTCCGAAAATCATCAAGGGCATGGCAGCTTCCTCTGCATCCCGGCCTCACTGCCTCCCCCAGGCCACTCCTGCACTATAGCACCAAAGCTCCTCTTCTTGGCGCAGAAGGCCACTCTGCATCTTAGGTTCCCATGGCACAATGACAGCCAGGAGTTCATTTCAGCATCAGTATACATGAAAGAAGCAAAACCTGCAACCTTAAAATTAATCAACTCCAGAATGTTTCTGTAGGCTTAACAGAAAAATTCTGTAAGCTTCTGAGTTGAAACTGGGACTTCAAAAGCTGTCATATTTAAACCTGCTTCTAACGTGCTCCCTGTTTTTGCTTTGATTCACACCATTTAGAAGCCTCTGGGCTTACCAAATAAAAGCGTGTAAAGTCAAATAAGCCAAAAATATTTTATTTCTACCAAGTCCAATTACAGTCCCAATCTCAGTCCATCAGGTACTCTTCTACGCTGAAATCCCAGTTGGTTGGTCAGAGTCCCTCCCTTTCAGGGTTGCAAATGCAATTGATTGTTCAGGAAAGGCTGGGGGAGTGGTGGTGGTGGTGGTGGGGCTTTGCTTACTCTTCAATGGGAGAAGGGGCTACCCAGGTGGAGGGGAATTCTGAATGGGGTGCTGAGTCCTGGGTGATGTGGGACGTAGCAGGAGGAAGGACAATTACCTGTTGAAGCATGAGGGCCTGCTGCTGTTGGAGGAGAACCTGGAGCTGCTGAGGACTCAGCACCTGTTGCTGGAGGATCTGCTGCATTTGCTGGGGAGTGATAACTTGAGGTGTCATCATAGCCACTGACACGGGAACCTAGAATGTTAATGAAGGATCAATAGGAAGCCAGAAAAATCACATCCACCCAGCACTCAGCCTCCCAGGTTTCATGGCAGTCTGTCATCTGCCAGTGTCAAGAACCCACCGATTTCTCATGTACAGTGTATGCAATCCAGAGGGGATGCAGTAACAAATCCTATTTAACCTATGATGGAGCTTAATTTATATAAAGAAGACTAAAAGAAAGCTTTATAGCACCAGTAGGTATTCCAGGCATTCTCGAAAGCAGACAAAGAGTAAATGCTTAATAAATGCTATCTGGAGTTAAGTTAGAAAGATTTCAATTTCCTATCAAGAATGAGTCTGCGGTCAACATGAGCTGTAGGAAGTTAACCCTAACTTGCATTTTGTTTTAAGGAAGAAGGCAAATGGGAAATGATCACTTTGTAATTGGAACAAACTTGACCCACTTCCTCAGTGGAATCTTGGATTTCACCTTTTGAATTTAAACACCCTCTCTGTGATGCCTTCTACCCTTCTTAATTCACCCAGCATACAGATGTCTCAATTCTTTCATATTATGTGTAATACCATTAAAAGCTGCTTTCCATGACATTTCAGTGACAAACAGATATAGTGATGAACTTGATAGCATTTCATATTTGCAACTGTTAACACATTTCTGCACGGGCATCTTTGCAAGGAACCTGCACACTGTATCTGAAAGGATGATGTCTTGTTCAGATAAAACACTGACATTAAAATGACAGGCTGTCTTGGCCAAGGTTACACAAATTGTATTCAAGCGGATACCTAATGACAATGCTATGAATTCTGCAAGCTTTCTAGAATGTAATTTAGCTATTCAAAATAATCACTGCACTTGTGTTTAATTTGCAGACTACATGAGAACCATTTTGTCAGTCCCAGTAATACAAGAAGACTATTTCATGAAAAATCACCCCCCCCCAATAAAAAGATAAGGAATGGAAAAAAACAATGAAAGAAAAGACAAAACCTGTATGTCTTCTAACCGTAATATTTAAGCATCTTACTTTTCTTTGGTTTCTAATCAAACATGTGACAGCAAGAAGCTAGAAGCAGTAAAGGATATACTTTGTTAAAAAAGATCTGCTGTCATCTCATGTATTACAATAAAAGGTAATAACATGTTTTGCACTTTGCCTATGTGCCACTTAAAAAAAAATACGACAGACAATAGCTGATCAGAAGATAAAAGAATTTAAAAAATCTTTCAGGGGAGCAGTAAGTAAGCAAAAGGGAGAAATGCAGTATTAATTTTATGTAACATAATGTCTTAATATGCAGTTTATCTTGACTTTTTCACATGATTTGTCCTGTCATTTGCATAGCGAGCTCTCATTCCTAATTTCACAGTCATTATGCACTGATGTCCCGATTTCTCAGCATCACTAATTTTGATGAACTAAAAATGGTTCCTGAAGGTCAGATTCATGTACAGTGAACAGTTTCCACTGTTGCTGTGGGCATGTTTTGTATGAGGGGATGTTTACCTCCAAGTTTCACATTGCTTAGAAAACACCAACTAGAACATTCAGAAAATGTCATTAACCCAACTCTGAAAGGTCATGAACAAATTCTTCCTATTGCAGTGCCCTCAGAAATATATATATGTAGATACTCTGTAATTTAAAACAGATGGGCATATCTGAATATTTTATATGCAAAAAGGGACAGATGTATATAAATGGATAAATTATCCTTTTAAAAAGATACTTTGCATTCAATCTAGGGCAACACCAAGAAGGCACAATCAAAACATCTAACTACCTATATAAATTAATTTCTATTAGTTCACTTTGTCTTCATAATGAAGAAACTTTTTGAAGTTTTAAATGTGCATGGGGTGCCAATCACTCTTTTGAGCTGTTGAGTCCAACACATCACAATAGAAGTTTACTTTTCCTTGAGAGTTGCATCATCATACTGGGAGGTTTGATTAAGCAAACAAAAGAACCATGTTTAAGGTTTCTTTTTTCCTCTGCGTTTCTTGGATGATGTACAATATAAATATTCTTGAGCCAAATTTCTGGTGGTGATGAACAGGAAAACAGACAGGAATAGGGTGGTGTAAGATCTAAACTGGTGATGAACATGAAATTAACAGTGTTACAACAAAAATCATCACAGAACAATCACTTGATCCTAATTTTGAAAAGAACTGCAGAAATTCTATGCTAGGGAGGGGCGCATAACAACTTTTAGGAGTGAGGGAAATGTCCTGGGGTAATCTTCACTGGGGTAGTAGCAGTCAGACAGATTTATACGACTGCCAGAACTCTTCCAACTATACTACACTTAAAATGAGTACACTGTGTGGTGTGTAATTTCACTTCCATGAAATCTATCTAATAAGTTAAAAAAAACATATATCTTGAAATAGGGTTTTTTTTTTGTTTGTTTTTTTTTTTTACTTTTGGTAAATTGTGTGCATGTTCTTAGAGAAATGCTGCCTAATCCCTTGACTGTCAATAACAAAAAGGGGGATCAGAGAAAGTATTGACAAATACAGATAATTTTTAAACCCTTACATACAGCCAATAGTTTTATTCCCCAGATTTGCTTATTCATTTTTTTCATAGTCGTGTTGTAGAACAGTAAAAGGAACTTGAGTCTTCCCCCCTTTTCTTCCCTTTGGACATTTTAATGGAGGTGCTGGTGAGTAATAAAATGCTTAAAGCAGCAGGGACAGTGAAAGGAGAAGGCAAGAAGCCTGAGTAATCCTGCAGCCTGGTATCGGTGCCTGAAAAATCAGAAGTAGGCTATTAGAGAGAAGGGTCTTAACTTTGCTCTTACTTTTTGAACCACATTTTCACACCAGTTAGCTCCAAGCCTCCAAAGTAGATTAGAGCTTAATTTATAAATTTAATAAAACCAAGATTTCTCCCCAAGTTTCTGCTCCAAGATGTCACAAAAACAGATTATGAAGGATGTTAGCAAACATAGCCAGAATGGACTAGAAGCCACTGTGGGGCAGAAAAGGAAGAAAAAAATATCTGAGCACAGTTTAAGATTCAAATGGTTAAGAGTTATAGCCTACATATCCACTCCTTAACTCCCAATGTCCAACTTTCTCATGTAGCAAGTCCCTGCTAATACTAGGAATCAAAGGGCATGCAGTACCAGTGAGAAGCTATTATACCCCACACTTTATTGCCCATTACTACTGAGGTCATTAGCGGCAAGAGTGATTGTACCGGTCTTAACCTATTGATCACTGTAACTACTATCATTTAATCCTGTGTTGAATGTCTGGAAAGCGGCTAAAGGCACACAAGAGAGAGTGTTTTAGCATGGAGAAATATGGCCAAAGCTTGGAAATTACACTTTGATTCATAAAATCAAGCCGGTGGTTTAAATCAATAGTATTTAAAACAGTCATGTGAGTTTTTAACTACAGCGCTCTAATATTTATGAGCCCCTCTTTGAGAACACTCAGTCAAAACTAAACTTTTCCCCCCAATTCAATGCCATCTATCTTACCATCCCCGAGATGAAAACATTAATTTCTGATGTTTTGTGTGCTGCAGGGCTCATGCCTTAACTGGGAGTTTAAGCTAATTCCTGATTTCTTTCTCAAATGACAATTTAAATATAATGCAAAAAAAAATTATATTCCCGATGCTGTAACTACCTTAACTGTTTGAGTATATAGAAATGAGTATGTTTTATGAGTTAACAATGAATCATAGAAGGCAATTTATAAAGAACTAGAATGATTCTGTCTAGCTGCCTTCAGGGATCAGAAATTCAAATTAAACTTCTGGCAGACATTTAAAGAATGCTAGCGTACAAAACTGAATTAAAAAAACACACAGTTAACACTCTTTAGTTGAGTTTCAAGAGGAAATTGTGAATTAAAAAAAAAAGCACACCGCATGATACACTGTTGACTGATACCACTTGGGTGTGGCTGATCCCAGGTGCAGGAATGGCAGCAATACAGCTGTGCTTGGCCACGCAGGGGCTGCCAGTACAGGCCTGCTGCTCCCTAATACCAGTCACTGGGAATCGGCCTCAGCACCAACAAATGCTGCTAAAGGCCTCTATGCTATGCTTCTGTGTGAATTCTGCCTGATACAGTTTCCTTTTACTTCAACTGAACGCTATAAGACTATTAAAATAACATGCCTTATTACACTTTTTGTCTCAGTAGGGAAAGACAGACCATGGGGTTGGGGAAAAGAACAATCAAAAAAGCAAACAAACACCCATAGAAACAATACTTATTTCTAAGTTAGGAGTCAATTGGAGGAATTGGGTTTGGAGGGAGATCACACAGTATAAATATTGAAGATCATTTTTTCTCTATCTGTGTAGTGAACACATATTAACTATGAATAATAATGCCCAGTATGAAGACACATATATTTATCATACCGGCATCTTCTCATAACTATGTGTACCAAAAAAAAAAAAAAAAAAAAGTTAAATGATAGAAAATTTTAAATACGGTTTTATTTTCACTAATTCGAATCAATTATTTAGAAACTATTTAAAATTTCTGGTTATTCATCATGTGTATGTCCCAGGAAAGTCCCTTCCAGAGTTCTGTGTTTGGAAGGTAACTGACAAAGTTAGCCAAGGTTACCTAGTTCATGAAATAACAAAAGCAAAACAAATTAAATTAGAAGGCTCCAGTACATCAAAACCACGCTAAAGAAAATGGATCCATTAAAAAAAAAAAAAAAAAAAGAAATCTATGCCAGATTTTGTATGACCACATAGAAGCCAACTTGTATAAAAGAAACACCACTGCCACCCTCTGCAAAACACAATCACTGTCATAACTAATAAGCCAACGGATATCAGGTGTCTATCAGCAAACAGAAAAGTTAGAAAGCTTCTATCCCCTACCACATTTAGGAAGACACACACACTCCCCCCACCCCCACCCTGCACACCCACACACCCTTTTAAGTTAGCTGTATCATAGAGGAAAGAAAACACATTTCTGACATAATATTTCAGTTTAAAAAAAAAAAAGCATGCTATTCATGTGGAAAGTGTAATTCTGTTTCATTATGGAATTCTGCTTTTTGTATAACTCTTTTAGACTTAGCTATTTTGCCACAATACTGTACAAAGCATTAAGGCAGGTAATGGTTATTATATTAATGCAAAATCATCTAAGTAGTCAGTCATTAGCATAACTGTTCTCTCAGTAACAATACAACCACCTATTAAAATTTTAGAAAAAAAAGCCTCTTTAAAATGCAATTAGCATTTCATTTTTTATCATTTTGTTTATTACAGTCTATCAGGAAAGGCTATCTTTCTTTCAGGAAGAATTGTACCACCAAGACTTGCCTGCCAATCAGGAGTTATTTCAGGTTATCAAGTCTAATAAGTAATTTCTAGCAAAGCTCTCCCCACTCTTCTTTTGTGTTTAAATTTCAAAAAGTAGCATAAATTCATATTTGTTTACAGCAAAGGCATTAGTAGAACCTAAACTGTTCTCCTCCAATATTACCCATGCACACAAGGTTACTTCACTAAGTGCCAGCATAATTGTTTTAGCGCTAATAAATATCAGCTTCATTTGCATAAAAATGTAAAGTTTACATAAATTAAATCACTTCTCCCATTAGTGATTGTTAAATACAGGAAACAATAGAAGCTACACATGAAAATAATCATCTAATAAGAACTGATCTTTCCAACCTAACAACTATTATTATTATTATTATTATTATTATTATGAAAAATGCCTCTTCCTTCCTCAACATTTCTCTGTGGTAGGAGGGAAAGAAAGCAATTTCAAGCACCTGAATCACACCTGCTATGACATATTCTGTTGTAACAAAAACAAAAATTGTTTTTAAGCTGCAAATAGGAGGAAGAACAAACTATTGCAAGAAGGGTCCTCAGAAAAGATTCTATCTACAGGTCTTTAGCTCTTAAGAAGAAAAGGAGGAAGCCTTGGTTAAGTAATATTATTAAAATATAGTGAGACAGCAACTGTATCTATCCAATTTGAAACAAATACACTGATTACAATAAGGAAAGATAACTTTTTGATATACTTGTAGGTTAGTTGTTATTGTTACACAGAGGAAAATGTTTCTTTTTTAATAAAACATTTTTCTTATGTAAGCATTACATTCACAGCTCTGTTTTCTTCGAGCTTTTTACCATCACAGAAAATACAGGGAGTTTAAATGCAAATATGTATATATTTCCATATTGTTGAGATAGAGGGGGAAGGACTATAATTGGATTTACATCTGCAGGTAGGACAAAATTAGATGATTCTAGTCCCTTATAAGGCCCTATTTAAGGGTACAATCACTTTTTTTGAAAAAAAAAAAAAAAGAAAAAAAGAATTATAACTTAAGTTTCTCAAATTGTATGGTTTCTCATGCCTATTCCCAAGACCTTCACCTTTTGCATCACAGTTGAGTTAAAGGGTGCAAATTAGATTCTAATGAGAAAACATCAGTTGCTTCTTTGACAATCTCACCATTCACTGATTTATTTCTAATGAAGACAAAGCCTAACCAAAAGCTCCCTAAATGTTAAAGGTCAAAATATGTTCAAATATGCCTACTAAAATCAAGGCAAATGGGAAACCCGTGAGGACCTGCCTATGAAGTGGTGTGACAATTAGAGTAATTGTACAAAAAGCCATCTTCGGGAAAAAGTAAAAGAAATTAAGCTGCCACAAAACTGAAACAGGTTAGATGAAAAAAAAATCAAAATTTAATGTATTCTCCCCTGTGTCATCTTGTTTTGTCAAGACATCAAATAGAATTGGGAAGTACAAAATAACAAGCCCTTGAGAAATCACAGAAGCCGACCTTTTTGATGTTGTTGATTTACCTTGTTCTCAGTTATTTGAACAATGATGTTTCAGATTTAAGGGCAAGATAAAGCTTAAAAATTAAAACATGATACTAAGGTATTCTAAAAAAGTGCACCATAATATTTAGCCTGCATCTTCATTGATTAGCTTCTTTTAATCGCATCTGAAAATGAGGCACAAGGCGCGTGTTCAATGCTTTTTCTTATACTAAGTTAATTTGTTTTCAAACTGCCAGGTTGTAAGAGGGACGGAGCGATTTTTCCCTAAAGTCCTAAAGAAGAGGCCAGTTTAGACCCCTGAAGATAATTCAAGATACCACAATAGGCAAGCTCAGGGGTACCAGTATTTTCCTTTTTCAAAAGAAAGGAAATAAGCTGAATGCAGAATGCCATTTATGAGTGGGGGGGGGGAGTATCATGCACGCTGAAGTGACTAAAGCAAATGTCCAGAAAAATACTGCTTCCAAGAAATGAACTCTTTTTCCAAACAAAACCAAATTTAGCTTAGGGAGTTAAAACTACCGCAAACCTAGGTTTACAGGTAGATAAAAAGCTCAAGCACATAACTCCTTGCTATGACTTTTATATACAAATACATATACACAATTAATACTACATAAGATAGGTTTCTCAATTTTCATGTGCAGAAAATTTCTTCTACTAGAGGAAATAAAGGAAAAACAACAAAACCACAATAACATCTGTTTAAAAGGCACTGAAAGAAAATAACCCAGTATTAACTAGCTAGAATTTGTAAAACCTGGACTAGTTAAACTAGTTAATGACTCTCATGCCTTGTCAAAGAATTCATATTTTAAATTGTAACACACACAAAGACATGTTTTATTTATTCTTCAAACCTTTCCTGGTCAACTGTTGCTATATTATTCCTTGTTTCTAAATCACAAAGAACTATATGAAGGGGATTGGATCTGGCCATTTTCATGGCCAGATACCAAGAGCACAGTTTTAAGTTTCTCTTTAATAATTTCCATCTATAACTAAACCTACATAATAACATGAATTTCTCCAATCTTTCTTTTCTTTGTCCATTCAAATTTTAGTACAAGATGAGAAGCTGGTCACATTCTCCCCTGATTATATCAGAGACACAGTAACTCATACACATACCTCTGCCACATTTGCCAAGATAAATTTGGAATTTCATTTCTTTTAATTAATCTGGATTTTAATTTCACAGTGTTGTGCAATAATTGTGTGGAGGGTGGCTGAAAAGTTGCAGAACTGGTCAGTGTCATGAAAGAGTTTATCTTTCAAGTGACAGCTCCTGACAACGTGCAAATACAGGGCAGAGATGGTGAGGATTTTGTTTTTAAGGTACATTTAACTGCAAACAACAAAAAAAAAAATTCAAGCCAACCATTTCTATCATAAGCTTTCTGATGATTTATGGTTTACCAACTGAGCAAGGTTACGCAACGCTGCATGCCTTTAGATGCATTATTTCAGCTAGTTGAGATTTAATTAAGATCACAGCCTTTAAAATCCCTGTCAAATGAAAATTCAGAGAAGACAATACACTATATATCCTCATGCAGAATGTTTCCATTCCATTCTCTGGAAAAATATGAGTTAATCCGCGTTTCTATGGCTGCAGACAAAAGTTCACTAATTTTGTTTTCTTTTGACACTTAGGTTGTTTTCTATTATGTCATGAGATCATTCCCTTCTAGCTAGGGAAGAAAAAAATGGAGAGTGAAACACATTGCAGAAAATGCACTTGATGTTATTATACGACATTATCATAGCTTAGCTATGATGTCATCACATTTTCATATAATCAGCCCATGCTTAGAAGTTTCATTTAATGAAATGTTTATTTAAAAACACAACAAAAACAGGAAGCCTACCTTCCTTCAATTACTCAGATTCAATAACTGACATGTTATGCTTCTCATTTCCTTAACCAACTTTTTGTCATCTGAGCTGTACATATGGTAGGGAGGAAAGTTTTTTAGGGCAAATAGGAGAACATAAAGCCCATTACTTTTGTTCTATGACTAGTCCTTAGGGTTAAAAAAAAAAAATCAGTTTTACTACATTTGTTCTTATAGCCTGATATTCACTGATGCTTTTTTTTTTAAAGATAAATTCTACGATCTGAAATAGGCCCTTTTCCTAGTGCAATGTATTTTTATTTGCATCACCTTAATATTTGGTTGCTTATCTCATGCCTTAGAAATGACAGGTGCTTGCAGTCTTGCTTTTGACAGGCCACTACACAAATAACTGTCTTGTCTGAAAGGGCTAATGCAGTACTAATGAACAATAAATCAACTTTGATTATCAAGTGTCAGCCCAATCCGTTTTCAGTTCAGCTCTATCACATCCCAGAGCAAGTCAGTCAGTGTCTCTGGTTAGGCAGTTTGTATTTTGGTTTCATTTTTACACACTTTTCACTGAAATGTGTCAGGCAGCTACAAAGAATCACGTTAAAATAGAAGTAGACCTTCAATTTATACTAAGGGTATCAATTAGGAATATGTGCTTCCGGTCTTCATTTGGTTTACTAAGTGAGTCTTAAGGTTCAAGAAAGCTTCGCATTCTTTTAAACAATAATAGCAACACATCAAATCCTAAACTAGCATCCTAATGTGATCGTGTTTGAGGCTTTGACAATGACATGCTAGCTTGAACATTTTACCACATAAACCACCTTTGACTGCACACACAAATTCCTCTTGAAAAATCTATTACAAGCAAATGAACAAAAAAAAGCAACACAGGGTCCCTTCAAAAATAAGAACTTCAGTTTTAAACTTTAAAAATGCCTTCTTTAACACTGACTTCCTAATGATAAAATAAATGCAACATTTTTTTTCTTAAGCAGATTAGTCATTGATAGTATGATTCATATTTCCTGTTATCAGGCTTAATTTTCCCCCCAAATGTGTCAATTTCAGAATGCTGGAATCTATGGAAATTAGGTGATTTGCATTTTTTAAATTGGCTTGATTAGAACATTTGGTCTGTGTGGACACGAATATAAAATTATTAGATATTTCACGTGTAACTGGCAGGCCATGAAGGAGTTAATCCCAAAGAGGAAGAGTCTATACTACTTTGCTCTAAAACTTTACCACCCACTTCCTGAAAGGTCCCCTCCTTCCCATCAAGGCACTTGGGGTGGGGGGTGCAGCCTCCTTTTCCACTGACCATAGTTCAAGCAGTCCTAACAGAGGAGATAGCTACATTCTGAGCGGGTTCAGAAGGGATCACCCCGTGACAGTTTCTCAGCCTACAGCTCGTCCTATCCCAAACCCCGCTCACTACTTAATTAACCGACAAAGTAATGCCAAAGAAGCTAAGACTTCCCAACCTGCTGGAGTGTCCATTCGCCGCCAGCCCTTTTCGTTTGCACCTCCCCCCCCCTTTACTGTATGTGAACTCCTTGAATTGAACAGCTAAGCTGAAAATAGCTTTAGACAGATATAGAAATAAACTATCAAAAGCAAAGAAACATCCACCCCGGTTACACTGAGACTGAAGACTCCTTGTATACTTCACACGCTCTTAAAGTGACATAAATCACACCCCAGATAAGTCCCCAGTCCCACGAACGGAGTGATGGCGAGGGCTTTACCAAAGTGGCTACGTGAAGGCCAGACCGGCCAAAAATGAATCACAAACGAAAAGGAGAGCGCGTGAGCACGAGAAAAACACACAAGAAGCAGGACGACTTCCTCCAACTCTCAACTACACCCAACCATGATTTTGTTTGTTTTTGTTTTTTTGTTTTGCTTTAAAAAAAAAAAAAGGCGAGAGAGGAAGGTGGGGGTTGACTCTCTCTTCAGGACCCACAGGCCCCGAGCTCCTTCCTTCCACCCTTCCACTCCCTCCCTGGCTCCACTTTCTGAGCGCAACTCCCACCCAACTTGGTAAACAGCGATTGCTATAATTATTATTATTTTTTTTTAAAGACTCAACTTAGAAACCCTTGGGCGCTCCTGCCTTCCCCAGTGAGGCCCCGGGAAGCTGGCCCCGCGGAGCTCGTAGAAGGAGAGCAAAATGGCAAAGATCAATCATAGGACCAACCTGACACTCTCCATGTAGCCGCCAGGCGCGCGGAGCCGACTCGGGGCGCCCGCGCGGGCCGGGTTGGGGTCCGGCGGCCTCGGCGTGCAGGCGGACTGCACGCGCGTAGGGGCGCTCCGGCTCCGGGCTGACAGACGCGCCGCCGCGCCCACCCGCCCCGCCCTGCTCCACCAATCACAATCCGCCTCTAAACACCCCGCGCCCGCCGCGCCGCGCCGCGCCCCACACAATGGGCTCCGCGGCCCGCTCCCCGCGCCCGCGCCGCGCCGGCCCCCTCCGCGCGGCAGGTGAAATCACGCGCTGGTGCAACCCCGCTTTTGTCTCGAGAGCAACTCCACTTAATTGCTGTTCACCCTTTGACCTGCCTCCGGCTGACGTCTGGGAAGTCGGGCATGGCGCGCATCTCTCCCTCTGGCCGGGGTTGCCGGTTTGGGGCTTGGGGTTTGGTTACGTGTTTGTTTCGTGTTAGGAGTTGTCCTAACCTTTCCGGGAAACCCGGGAGGCAGAGGACTGGAGCCCCGCGCTCCCGGCGCACATCGGACTGCTCCGAGCAACTGTTTAGACTCCGAAGGTGAGGCGGAGTTCGGAGGCAGCGCGAGAAGCGCTTTCCTCGAAAACTGCCTTTGCCGGAGAACTTTCGCTTCACGTCTAGGGCTTAACCAAGCCTTGGCCTCTCCCTCCCTACACCCCCCCCCACCCCCTTTCCTTCCAAGAGTAAGACTCGCAAAGTGCGATTGTGTATGCTCGGGAAAACTAACCCGACAAGGGGTTGAAATAAATAACAGCCAAACGTGCCTCCGCGTCGCCGTACCAAGCACTTCCCCTCTAGAACGACAGCTGCTAAAGAGAGCATCTGTCACACGTTCCCGAAGACATAATTCTTTACATTCCTCTCTTATTTATACAACAACAGCGACAATAAGACCTACTCTCAATAGTCACTTTACGGTGACCTCTAGCAGAAATAGGCATTGCTCTTTAATGTTATTTAAAGTTGAGGACAGTGATTTTGAAAAAGTCACCAATATGCTAAACTTGGTTGGTGCAACTGGCACCACTGAAGTGCCAGGTTAATTTAGTCAATTTCGGTAGTTTAGAAATCCTTTCTCTTTCCCAGATTTGAATTTAGAGAAAAACTTCGTGGCCTATACTTAACAAACAACAAAAAACGCTTAACATTTAGATTTTTCTCAGATTATTCGAGGTAAAAGAGCAGTGACATCAATAATGACTACCTATTTCATCTGGATTTAAAAAAAAAAAAAAAGGCGTCCACGAATCTTAACCTAGTAATTCTAGTAGTTTTACTTGAAATGATTTTTCCATGAGAGATAATAATGCACGCTACTACAAACAGCACATTGACAGTATTTCCAATCAAGTAAATGCCTGAATTTCAATAAAAGGGGGAGAGAGGGGAGCAAACAATTCCCCCATTAATCTGGTTGCAAATAACACAAAGCCCAGCTGACTATCAAGTTATGATCAGATGCTTAATGAGTGAATACAGAACACTCTTCACCCTAAAGTGTTTTGTGTCAGATAACAAATTTATTAATGGGATTTTTCAGGTCACAAATCTGTGACCCCACCCTCTTATGCATATTCAATCCAGAGGCAGGCCCATTCTTTTTGGGGGGTTAAAAGGACTTAGATCAGCCAGATTCACTAGATTCTGACTCTTACAGAGACAAGGCACTCCTTCAGGAGGGGTGGCAGGGCCCCAAAGACCGGATATAAAAATATAGGAAGTTCTCTCCAACCAATGCCCAGTGAGAAAGCGGAAATGGTCATTTCAAAATACACAAGTGTGTTTTTCAAAGGTATTAAAATTAGAGACTTCATGTCTGAATAAAATCAGGATGTACTTTTAATAAGCAATTCAATTTTTTAAAAGACAGTTCTACCTGAAGCATTGATAAAACTCATGCAAGCTTTTTAAAAGTACAAGTACCTCCTTGCAGGTCGGTTAATAGTCTCCAGGAGTATCAAAACAAACAACAAACAAACAACAAACATTACCAAGGCTTCTGACCCAGCTGTGATGACAGCCTTGCTCAAAATAATTAGAGTGATGCAATGCAGTGGTTGTACCAGTACTAAATTGCATGTGGTAGATTTATGCACCAAGGGAACATAAAGAAAGGAAGACCAGTGGGAGCAGGAGTCTAGGGAGGTCACTTGGGAAGGTGGTACTTAAAGGACTGAGGTGAGGGTAGGAGAGGGTAAGGGGTGGTGAGGGTATGGAGAAAGAAGTGGCTCACAAGCTAATTCAAAGGCCACCTGGAGCCCATCCCACCCTATCTCCAAACAAGACAAGGTGACTCAGATACTTACTTCTAGGTAAGAAAGTGAAAGATAAGTGAGAAACTGGGATAATAAGCTCTTTATGCCCAGGCCACTTTTAGTTATTTCTAGACACTCTGGATCCCCTTCCATGTAGTCCTGTCTACCTGCCCGGTGTTTGGGATTTAGTAAAAAAGCTTCTACATCTGGAGTACCAAAAAATAAATATAACACTAATTTAGAAGACATAATTAATACCTTTTATTTATCACTAAAACTGCTAGTCCAGATCATTTTGGAAAGACTGGGTTAGAAAGGCAAAAGAACACATACACAACAACAACAACAAAACCAATCTCCGCCCCCCTCCCCCCAGCAGCACTCAGCAGCACTCTTTGGATTGTGGGGGTTTTAGAATGAGTTGTAATCCCATTATACAGAAGAAGAAACTGAGGTTCAAGAAGACAGTTTGTTGTTGCTTTTTTTCTCCAAGAATCAAATATACCCCTCACCATAGGTCAAGGGCGAAACAGATAAATAATAGTCACAAAAAAGAGGCCATAATAAAAAATGAATACCTGAGATGGGGGAGGGGTATGGGAGGAGACTAATGTTTAAGGAAGAATAAAGGAAACGCAAAATACCACACTTAAAAATATTTTTGATGCCCACATCCTAACACCCACAACAGATACAGCTCTTGTTCAAACACCACATATTAAGAAACCTGTCAGTTGCTAAATGAGTCCATTGTACAGCTGGCTGTGTACTTAAGAACAGATTACTATGATCCCACACCAAACTCTAACCACCAAATAACACACCTGGGACTAAAATAATGTATTATATTTAGTTCTGCTGAGCTTTAGCCTTGAACGTAGAAGAAAGTGAAAGGTTTTACTGCCCATTCAGAGCTGAGAATGGAGATAAGATGTATTAAAAGAAGAATCAGATGGCACATCTTGTCAGGACATTATTCCCACACACTGATGAATGGCCCGGCTGTGAAGAAGATACCAGTGATGGTACTTCCCACGTGGTCCTCAGTGTCAAAGAAGCCCTGCTTGCCAGAAGCTGTTTGGCAATAACTATAGAGGAAGGGCCTGTGCATAGGCACTGGTGCACGTAAGCAACACTGAAAATGGGAGACTAGCCCAGGTAAAATCAGGTATGGTACCATGCTCTCACAGATACCATACAGCAATTCCTGTAACCAGAAAGCTGATCTGTCAGAGTAAGTGAAATAAAAATTGATGAACAACTGATGGCTTGAAAAATCAACTGTGTGATGAAGCCATAACTTTAAGTGAATTCACCATCTTCCAAACAACACTAGCATTAACACTTATTTTCTTTCCCCTTTCCAATTTATTTTGTGGAGTACCAGGGACTATTCTGGACAGAAATTAAAGAAATTCCACCAACTGATTCTGTGGGTAGAGAGGTAAAGCTGAAACAACAGAAACACAAATCTAAGCCCCTCAGCCCAGTAACTAGCTTGATGACCTGCATGGGGAAGAAACCTCTCCAGAGTATTTCTGATAGCTCCAAAAGTTACTACCCAGGCAGCTGATTAAAGGGACTACATTGCACCAGCAATGCTCATTCTAGAGATTTGGGCACTTGTCTATGAGGAACCGCCATTCCTTCTTGATCTAGGCAGTGCTTCTACTTAAAACTATAAATTAACACATCATTCATCTATGGGGAGTTGAGACACTGCCATACTGATATTGCTTATATGGCTATTATGTCTACATTGACAGTGAAGCTAATTATGTTGTTTTCTTCTGCACCTATGTGACCAAGGGAAACGTGAGTTCTTGTTGTTCCACAGGAGTTAAAATTTCTCTTAATGGCACTGCCAAATTGCCATTGGCATCTTCATTTAATGTAACATTTTATAATGCCAGTATTCCTGGTTAGTTTTTATATAGAAAGTGTGACATGTCAATGTTGAGGTGACTGATGAATATGATGGTTACATAAGTTATGAAAAACACTTTACTCTCTTTCCTCTCACCCCCTAAATTCCTCACTCTAAATGTAAAGACATTATAAACTATCACTGGCCTGATACATAGACAAAAGGGAATACTATTCAGCTATCAGAAAAGATGATAATTTTACCACTTGCAGCCAAATGGAAGGAATTTGGGATTATGTGGAGGGAAATTAATCTGAAAGAAAAAGACACTGAATGATTTTATATGTTCAATATGTGGAAGCTGACCAGATAAATGGATAGACTAAAATAAAAATAAATTAGTGGACACTGAAAACCAAAATGAGGTTATCAGTGGTGAAGTGAGGGTGGGTGAGAACAGGGTGGGGGGGGGGGGTAGAAAGGATGGTGGTGGATGTTTTGTCTAGTTTTGTTTTTTAATTAAAAAATTAATTTATTAACGAAAAAACTCACTGGTAAACAAAATCACATATAGAAAAGAAAATGGCAACAGCCTATCCTAACTCTACATCTGACTGACAGTAACAAATTACTCATTTGTGATAAAACTATAATCCCTTGTTTTAATATAATGTAAAATGTATTAATGGACTGCTTCTGCCATAAGGTTAGAACAGATTACACTGAAGTGCACAAGGTTCTCAAAGAAGCACATGTCTCAGGGCAAGAAAACATTTCCCAAAGAGCTTTATCCTGTGAATCTCAGGGAAAAAAGAACCCCAACTCCCAACATCAAGCAGGAATCCTCATTTCCCCTCTGAAGAGTGACAGCATTTACGGCAAACCCTTGATTTTAAACATAACCAGAACCGGGTCACTCAAGGGGAAAAAAGAGATGACAGTTGGGGGATGAAATTACCTTTTAATTTTTTTTTTTTTTTAGTGTTTAATTATGTAGAAATCGCTGAATATCAGATAAAGGCAACTGACCACCTTTATTTAGTAAAGTCAGCTTTTCTGGAGATCTGTGGTGTGCAGCAGGCCTGCAAAGAAGCCGGGGAGCATGTTCCATCTTGCCTGGGAACAATGCTCAGGGATCTCCCTCCCAGGCACCACCACCCTTTTTTGACCCTTGGTTGACATACCTTAACATCAAAACCTTCTTTACGCCTGCCCTCTGCTGGTAAGCCTGCCAGGATTAGAAATTTCGACTATCTCAACTTAATCAAAAGACAACTCAAAAGCTGAGAGAAAGGACATGGGATGAACTATTAACTGAAATATAAAAATTAAGGCATTTAAAAAAAGGGGATGGGGTGCTGCCAGTGAAATATGGTATTTTTATATTAAAATGCACATTCGTCTCCTCTATTGCCTGCAAGCTCTAAGCATAGGAATGCCAGACTGTATTTTAGCTCGCCTAGGAGAACAACCTGTATTACCATCGGGCATCTTGCCTTCTCTTTTCCTCACTCTCTGGGGAGAGCGTGTCGGCACACTTTCAATAAAACACCTTCTTAGCAGTAAAGGGCCACTGTTCCCATTTCAATTGTCCCTAAGGTTTCATGATACAGTATATTTAGCTGACTTGCAGCTCAAGTTTTCCTCTGGCATTCAGGAGATCCATATAAAAGGGAGGGGAAAAAAGGGAAAAGACGCGCTTTCGCTTAGCCTTTGTTTAAGTAAGTTCACTTTGAGATTGATTAGCTGGCATGACTCACATGAAACAACAGGGGGTATACTCCCATGCCCTCTTTCCTTTCTGGAGCCCCTCGGCATGTGTGGGCCAGGCGAAGGAGGGCTCTGGGCATTAGGGGGTAAATTTCCACAGCAGCGGGCCAGAGTTTAATAGTGCAACTCCTGTCAGTGTCAATGGGAAGCACGAGGCCTTACAAATCCCTGCATACCATTTCAAAAATATATCTCCAAGACGGGAAAATGAAGCTTAGCAGTTGCAACCTCAAAAGCATTCAGGAAGTAGCACTCTTGACAGCGCTTTAGATGCCGAGTAAATGCTCTTATAAAGAACACCCAATCCAGTCAACAATAAATCTTACACCAGGGAAGCCCAAGCAAGGCTATGGAATCCCCTCCAAAGATAATTGCCTTCCACACCGTGTGGCATAGAAGCTGTTACACAGAAAAAATTTTCTAGGGCCCTATAGCTCTCTATGGATTTTCTTTCCTTAATAGTCACTGGTTATAACATACATCCCTACCTTTAAGAACAACCGTAAAAAATATCCAAAGATTTGTCTTCTTTTCTTGAGAAAAGTTAAAAGGTCAGTTTTTAGGAGACTAGGAGCAGAAGAGGCCAGGAAGAGGATGTGTGTGAATACTCAGGGACAGAATCTGAGGCACACATCAAGGTTCTGGAGATCCCTGGCTATTTCTCACTCTTTGAAGGTTCAGGTCATTTCCAAAGAGGTTCACACTGGGACCTACCCAACAGGCCAATAAAAAAGTCCACAGGTCTTTTCTCATGCAAGGTAGCCTCAAGCAATCTGTTTAACTCTGAGATGATACAGGACTGCTGGATATGACATGGGGTTCTAGTAATGACCTTTTCATGAATGAATCCTACAAATGTGGACAAGTCACTTTGTCTCTTTGAAACTACACACTACCTAAACAAGAAGAAAGATGGATGAGATACTCTCTATGATTCCTTCAACAATGACAGTACTAATAACAACAAAAACAATTTGTTTATTATGCAGCCAATATATTTTACACTATGTTACACCATGAACTAATCTTAGGTATTTTCTTGCTTACAACTAAGGTCCTATCTAAAACCACCAGGAATATAATGAAAACATATAGATAGGATCTAGCACTTAGGAATCTTGAATGCTAGCATGTCAAGAGTATATCAGAGAAGAAAACAAGTAAAGAAAAATTGCTTTTTGAAAAATAACTCAAAGGTCCCTAGGTAATTCACTCTGGGTCTGTGAAATATCACCTTGTGGCTTATCCACTTTTCAGACTTGGTGGATTTAGTTGGAGCCTCAGATGAAGATGCTAAAGCAGTTGCCTGTCAAACACATTTATGCTCTTTATGTTCCGGTGGTTCTTCTTGTCTTCTTTATCAAAGTTTGTTCTTTTCATCAGGACTATTCCCACAAAAGCTATTTTCTGAATTTCTGGCTCAACCACTCAAGCCACTGCCCTGGCTCTGTGAGTGTCAAATTGGGAAGAGGAGATGAAAGTGACAGCTTCCTGCATCAGAAAGCTACTGACAAAAATTTGTCTACCTAAAGTTGAAGCCACAGGGAAGGTTGAGGTCGGACTACGAGGGAGATTTGGAAGGAAGGAAGCAGAGTGTCTAAGAAAATACTGAACTCGTTGAAAAAAAATGCTTACAAAAAAAAAGATATAATCCAGCTTGTAGGCCATTAACTGTTTTATTATTTTAAGTGGCATTTTATTCCTCATGAGGAAAAGCAGTAGATAAAACAGGAAGTTTTCAGGTCATAGAGAACTTCCCTCTTTTCAAACAAATACGGTATTATGTTTGAACAATAGGAGGAATGTCTAATTGATCTTAATTAAATTCAGAGATGTCCAATTTCTGAGATGGGTCAGGAGACATCTATGTAATGTCACAACTCAACCGGTCAGACCTTTGAAATCAGGGAGCTCTGTGGATCGCTGTTCTGAGACACCTTTTTGTACTCATTCACCACCCTGCTGTACTACTAACTGTTCTGCTGCTTCTCTCTACGGCTTATACTAACTTCTTCCTGGCTCAGCTACACCCAGTATAAAAATAGCAACAGCAATACCTCGTGCTTCTGGTCAGCCTTCTTAATCTGCAATGCCTATCCATATACTATCTCATCAACCTCATGATAACCTAGAATCCTCTGATGACCACAGCATGTGAAGGTGGGTCGACTGGCTTTGGAATATGAAAGATGTGGGTTGAATCCAGTCCTTGATACTTGCCAGCAAAGAAGGCAAATCACAAAAATCCATTGTCTGTGTCTCCTCAACTGTAAAGTGGGAGCAATGATCTGTCTCACTGTAGGCAGATGCTTTTTTTAGTATTTTTTGAGGGAGCTTCCATTTTTTATAGTTTCCCCTGATTTGAGAATGCTAGTGTGAATATTTGGTTCAAAGTGCGCTAAGCACTTGGCTTACAAGCATCTAATCTTGCAAACCTCCTATGTCAGTAGCTATTAGGCGACTATTCTGAGGGTCACTGGGCCAGTGAATAAAAGAGCTAGGATGTGATTCTCTTCTACCAAGTTCAGTTTTCTACATTTGGAGTCTTTTAATTTACAGATTTCAGAGCTCAGGTGAATGAGATAATAGCTGAGGAGACAAAGACCACAATCAGTTAATGACCAGGAAGATTTGGGAGACATATACTGGGGCTGTGGAACTGAGTAGACCAAGGGAAAATGAGGGGAAAGTCGAAGCCTGATGATGGGATGGCTGAGAAATACAGGAATATTAGTGGGAGTTCATGGTGGGTTCAGCACAGCCCATCTCTATTCTCCCTCAAAACAACCCTGTGAAGGAGATGCTAGCATACCTTCTTAAAAGATGAAGAAACTCAGCTCTGAGACCTGAAACCAGTATCTCTCAGTCCGTAGTAAAGGAAAGGTGGGACTTGACTCCAGAGCAAGTATTTGCTCCCAGGTGCTAAGTTGGAAACCAGGTAGGACCCTAAGTCTGGCAGAATATAGAGAGGCTGGTTGAGTTCTCCGCCTTGGAAAACAGATCATTTCTGAGTAAGATACACAGATGAAACACCAGGACCGAGGGGCTTATTTTTATCGTGATCATAAAAGGCACCCTTACAATTGAGTATAATAGTTCTAGAGACAGACTTCATGGGTCCTAATCCAACACCACTTCCGGACTGTATGCTTGGTACAGCCTCATTGTACCTCAGTTTCTTCCCCTATAAGAAAGAATGAATCCACCTCCCCAGATGGTTACGAAAAGGATATGGTGAGACAAAACGGTCTCTGCCTCGTACCCTAGAAACACTTAAGTATTTCCTGGTATCATTATTGCTAATATATACCATTTTTCCTTCAAATTCCTTGTTTTACTCTAAAAAATACCTGAAGGTGAAATGTTTTTTACTCTGAGACTTTTACATTCTGTCATATAAGTAGCAGTATCAACCCTAACTCCAGATTTAACTAAATAGCAACACTTTTATCTAATTAATCAAAACAGTGGAAGAAAATATTTGGCAGTTTTGTTTTAGAAAATCCAAGGTAATGAGGGCCTAAAACAAGACTTCTCTAGAAGGCAAAAAAATGGCAGTCCCATTCCAATCTGCAGATCCCCTGGTGGGCCATAGCTCCCAGCCACGTCACCACTTGGACATGTGAAAAAGTTGGGTAGTTTGCTAAATATTTCCTTAAGGATCCACTGGGATCATCTAAGGATGTGTTTGCCACAAGTGCCCCAGAATATGTGGGCTAGTCAACATGAGACCTAATTAATGTAACCCTCAGTCTGTTTTTTTTTTTTTACAATATTCTGTCTTTAGTGGAGACCCAGTTCACAGTGGGTTCAGAAATGGTTCAGCTTACATTCAAACGCCTTGTGAACTTCTCTGAAGATTCCTTTCCAAGTTTCCTATATCCACACTCCCTGATGACAGGACTGAATGTTCTTGGTGTTCCTGGTGTAAATGGCATGAAACCAGCTATCATTTGACATTTTGCTAAATTTTAAAAATGAGAGACATTTAGGGACCCAAGAGAAGAGGGGGCTTATACCTTGGCCCAAGGGTTACAGGAACTTCTAAAGTAAGATAAGGATTACATTGAAGATTTAAGGACAATACTCTGTCAGTTACTCAGAACAGCATGTGCAAACATTCACATGGGTGATAACATGAGTCACAACACCAGGCACTGTGAGATCCATAACAAGGTGAGGCAATAGCAGTTCACGTTCTATCTTTCTCTCTGTAACACTGACTTGTTTTTTGCCCCTTTTTCTCAATTTCAACTGTGTTTCCTATCTCAAAGGTTTATTCATCTCCTCCTCTCTTCATTCTTCCTGTTTGGTATCTGGTCTCTATTCTGCATCCATACTAGGTATATTATTTATTTAGATTATGATGTGCTCCTTTAGGTTTGATTTCAGGCGGTTCAAGCACAATTGCATATAACACACACACACACACATACATATCCCTTCCTCAAGTTTGCAGTTTCATGCTCTTTATTCCTATCTATTTTGACAGTAGTCTCAACTTGTGATTCAAGTTTCTGATCTAGACGTTTTGAGCCAAGAAATCCTTGACTGGCCTCCACATTTCTTTTTTGGAGGGTCAGTACAACATATACTACCAGGGAACCAAATAGCATAATGCTAAGGAACATAGACTCAGGATTAGATATTTTGGTCACCAAAATGCTTAAATAACATCACATGCAATTAGGTGGAAAGAAAATAATATCACATGCAATTAGGTGGAGAGAAAAGCATGGAGAGAATTCACATCTATACAGTGGTAAATTTCCAGATCACTAAAGACCTGTATGATTTTCCCTTAAGAGAGGAAACAGAACTCAAACAAAATCAGTGTAAGCTTTCCATGGGTCTTTCATCAGTCCTCTATTCTTTGCAGCTAAGCTCCCATCTAGACTCTGAGGTCTAGTCTCAGTATGCTGTCTCTGAAAGCAGCTGTACTCTTATTAAATTTATTCACTTATTTCTTTTGAACTAAGGGGACAGGAAGTGCAACTGATGTCTATCTAATACTGTGCAAATGAATGTTATAGAAAAAGAGAAAGAAACTTAGTCTGAAGAAAAAAAGTCCCCCTTTATTAGACAAACAAACAGACACATGCTGGGAGTAGAAAAGAGTAGAAGAGACCATTAATGTAGCCATATTCCATCCATGATGCTCAAATGAAGATGGTAACACTTCCCTGACTTCCTATATCATCTGCTGTCTATGCCAGTCACTTTGGCATCCCACCAAACATCAACTAAACTAGCTCATCAAGTGTCAGAGTGAGTGCCCTGTACATAGCAATCCCTTAACAAATATTTGATGAATGAATAAATGAATGGTTCCCTCCTTCCTTCCTTTCCTTCCTTCCTTTTCCTTTCTTCTCTTGCTTTTTTATCCTTCCTGTCTCACTTCTTTCCCTGCATTTCATTTATGTTTCATACATATATTTTCTCTAAACTGTAAATTCCAAGACACAAATGTTCAGATTGTTTTAAAGTTAAAAAAAAATCAAATACAATGTTTCCAGGATTAAATAAATAAACCTAGACTGTATAGCTATGAATAAACTCAAGTCACTTAGCCCAACACAGCTGCATCACTACCAAATGTAGATGGCAATGTAGACTTTTTTTTTTATCCTCGCTTTTTTATTTGTCTTTCTAGCTTTGTCAAAAGAAGCTTCCTGACTTGGAGCTAAAACTGCAAGGATGGGAAAAGCAATTTCCTGAGCTGTTGCTAACTCTACTACAGTCCAACACTGATTTTTCACTGAATAAGTAGGGCCCTCTCTATTTACCTTTCAAGTATCTTGTCAACGAGAGAAAAGTATTATGGAAAACCTATAGAAAGGCTGAAGTCCACACCTATCAAACCAAGGACGATGGAAGATTCACAAATATATACAATTGGAACCAGAAACAGAGTTGGTATGATTGCTGCTTCTCTTTGGTCACTGGAATTCTGGGAATTGCAGACTTAGGGACCAAGTTA
Organism: Uropsilus gracilis; assembly: GCA_004024945.1. Lineage (NCBI taxonomy): Eukaryota > Metazoa > Chordata > Mammalia > Eulipotyphla > Talpidae > Uropsilus > Uropsilus gracilis. Next base: position 30,460 of record PVHY01000749.1, on the reverse strand, counting down.
TTCCCAATAGTTGATGCTATTTAAGCCCAGCAAAATTGTGCCGCTTTCTACTCACCACATGCTCTCTTGGTTTGGCCCTTCCCCCTTACCAAATAAATGGGCTTTAGTCTCACTTCAGAATTTGATATGTGATATGCAAGGCTGTCCATTCTGCTGTGCCCTGATCCCCTTCAGATGCACTGCCCAGAAATAAGCATGAAGGCCAGGTGCCATCTGTCTAGCCTAGGCCTTGGTGCCCCTCCTCCCATCAGGTCTTGTTTGGTTCCTCCTGATTTTACAGCCAGCCCCTAACTAAGACAGGAGCTATGATAAGTAGCCACTCTTTCTCTACATGTGTGCAGTTCAGTTGTATGGGTTTTGCATTCATTTCCATTGAAGATCGTTTCATTTAGATCCAGAATTTTAACCTACTGAGGCCATTTTGAGAAAAACCGTGATTCTTCATTTCAGAGTATTTAGTTGTTCCACACAATTTCTGATGTCTCTCAATCCTCTCAACTCACATCATCTAAAGTGTACTGCAATCAGTTTTCTAACTGTGTACATTCAGTGCTTCACAACATCTAAACAGGAATGTTACCATTATACCTGGCAATTGCCAGGAATGGTTTCCAGGAATTAGTCACATTTGTACCCTATTCCACAATAAAAGAAGGTCAGGCATTGTGCAGAGTCTCCACTCGCTAGGCACCTAATACAAAGTCTAGATCATATTAGGGGCTTTATAAACACCTGTTCTTTATAAATAAAACTTAGTCTTTACTCCTACCCTATGAAGAGATCACATTATTACTCAACAGTTTATAGGTGAGAAAACTGAGGTCCATAAAGCCAATCTGTGACTCAGAACCTTGGACCTCAATATGTGGATCCAGCATTTAAAGCTGACACATGGAAAGATAAAACAATACAGATCCTCTAACTGCTCATTTCAGAGCAGGAGCCATAGGTCAGGTGCCACTTTTCTTGTGACTTACTACTGTGGGCCACACCACCCTGGTTGTCTCTCTACCAGCTCTCTCCCCAATTGCTTCTCCGACCAGCTTTCTTTCTCTTCTTTATGAAGAAACAGACATAACTGAAGAAATTTCCATATTAAAACCTGGCAACAGTTTCCATATTCTTGTTTCCTGAATCTATAAATCAAAATCGTCTAAACAGGTCATAGATATTCCTCAGCAATATAATAAGAAAACTTCTGATTTATGGTGCTAGTAGAATAATTTTAAATAATTACATAAGAGTTTAAAAAATGCAATTAACAGCTTTGGCAGTCTTTTGAAGTGAATATGATCTCCTGGAGGTGACTGTTCCCATACAGAGACAGACAGTTAAAAAACACAAATAAATTTACAAGATGCAACCGTGTCTAAATTATCCTATGCAGACAAAGTATAGAAGCTTTATTTACAGTGGGAAATCACTAGCATGATCATAGAATACCTGTTTTAACTTTGCCTCTTATCATGTGGTAACAACGCAATTAACACACGTCATTACCCAACATCAGAATTAAACTACCAAATAAACGTCTTGTTTCTGTTCAGTCCCAACTGATGCCTGTCTCTCTGTACTGGTTTGACACATCCTACCACAGTGTCCTTTGGAACACTTCAAATCCTCCTACCTGCTCTTGCAAATCTGGCCAATGTTCTTTCCTTCCTCTTTCTCTTCATTTGTGATTCATCTCCTCCTTCAAAACCCAACCTTACGGAGATGAAGTCACTCCAAACATCCTCCCTTAACCCTCACTTCTCTGGATGCTGGAGAAAAGGAATATCATCTCTGAATTTGCTTCTTCAAACTTAAAAAATAGCAGTAGTTAGACCTTTACTGGATGAGCCAACTTCTCAAGCTCATGGAGGATGACAATCCTTCCTGTATGTCCCTAACACAAGATTTTTCCCATCATCCCAACATTCTCTCCAAGGTTTTTAGCTCTGCTATGAATTCTGAAAGCAGTACAATAAGGTCACATCAGACTCAAAACTAATTTTTTCATGAAATGTGCATTGTTTAATGTTACCTATTTTTATTAATCTCATTCTAGATTTACTTTAGGTTAGAACATTAAACAATATAAAACAGAACCTGACCTTTCTCTGACCTTTTTCAGATCCAATGGGAACTTGAAATATTCCAAGTTATTTCCCCAGATGTCTCAATCACCTGTACCTTTCACTCAGTGATTACAGAAAAAGAAATTCTCAGTTGTTACCCTGGTCATGAGAATGAGGAAGAATACTTAGAATCATAGAAACTTTGATCTAGAATAGATTTAGAGATCACTTAATGCCACCCCCTCATTTTCCAGATGAGAAAACTCATGCCCAGGAAGGAAAAATGACTAGCCAAAGGTCATATAGCTATAGTTACTGGCAGAACCAAAACCAAAACCCATTATTTCTGACTCCTAATTAAGCGTTCTTTCCACTGCTTTATACCACCTGGAAGAGCAGACACATGGGGAACTACGAACACTAAAATAATCAGCTTTTAACATAGCACTTTTTTCCCCCCAGTGGGGGCTACATAAGCAGACAGTAGCCTTTCTGTGTTTGCTGGAATGAGTAGTGCTTTCTAGCTTTAACTATAATTTATAAGTGAATAGGCTAAATTACTACTAAACAAAGATACAAGAGATGAAGATTTAAATCATCTTCCATTGTCACTCACATTTCATTTGTTTAAAATTCGCTTACATCTATTTGGTCATGAATAAAAAGTTGAACTGTCCCAAGGGGCAGATACTATCACATGTAGCTATTTACATTTAAATACAATAAAATTAAATTAAAAGCTCAGTTTCTCAGACATAACCAGTCACTGCTACCGTGCCCAACTGCTGATGTAGCTATTACACTGGAGAAAAGTATTAGACAATAAAATAGAATGAAAGTATTTTCCTGTAGAAAAGAACTAGAAACTGTTGATGGCCTGGAACATGTTCATCTGTAAAATGGGCATAATAGGAACACCACTGCAAAGATTTAAATTTGGAATAGACTTTTTTCAGCAACAAAAAACTTGCGAAAATATTCTAGGTCAATTTGTTTCTGGGTTGTGCCAAGGAAATTGAGTCCTAGGAAATTTATTTATACTGTTCCTCCAAGACTTCTAGCAGCTAGTCATGGGGTTGACATGATGTGAGGTAAGCATCAATGAAAAGGAAATGTGAGGTACAACTTACCCTCTATTTATACTAGATCTATGTAGTTTTAGCAGTGTCACTGAATGCAGAGGCAAACACATTGGATTAGCATTAGCCAACCAGCTTATTCCTACTTCCTTATCTACGGCGACTGGTTCAGGTAGAGATGAGTCAAGTCAGTCAATTCAGAGATTTTGTTGGAATTACTGCATAAATAAATAGTGTCTTTTCTGAAGCTGCTAAGTATGTTAATCTGGGGCTCTCAGAAGTCATCTTGCCTCCAGCATGAACCAGAAATGGTACCAGCACAAAAAGAAGGGACAAAAAACATGAACCAAGTTCGAAAACAGTATTGTCTGTCTGGTTCCAACTATGTCTGAGGTCATGTTAACCCTTGAATTTTCACATTCAGTGAGCCAAGAGACTTTCCCCTTCACGAGCCAGTATGAGTTGGGTTTTAATATTTGTATGTGGGAAGGTTGTTAATAATACAGATACCTCTTTCCACAAGGAGAATAGAAAATAGTTAGAATAATACTTCCAATCAACCTTGAAAGGCATAGCAAGAGGGAAACACTAAATTACAAAGCACGTGATTGCAGTCAAAAATGTTGGTTCTTGTAGTGCCATTCTGAGAGGGATTCCCCAAGTCAGCCCAATTATATTCAGACTGTCCCAGCTATGCTTCAATCGCTAGGTTTCAATTCATCACATGTGTATTTTTCTTTCACTCATCCAAATTTACAAGTTTCTTATTAGGGTAGACTTCAGACATTACTTTAAAATTCAATCAAGAGTTTTCTAATTACTAGCCCTGGGAATTTCTTCAAGACATTTTCACCCAGTTTAAAAAAAAAAAAAAAAAAAAAAGTACAAAGAAATCCCCCCCAAGGTCTCATGATGAAAGTACTAGTAAGATTTCTTGGTCCAATAGATTTTTTACCCAAATTGTCTTTTTACTGTTTTCAAAAAACCTGCACTGTTTATTCAGTTAGATCTGTTTCTTCCTTTATCTTGACTTTGACTTTTTAATTTCTTTTCTGTCTAAGTTCAGTCTGCCTAACTGTAAGAATCATACTTTCATTTAGACTGGTCATCAAAATGATTTTAAATATCCATTGGCAATTATTTTACTATAATCAAATAGTCTATGGAGACAGTCTTTCATCATGGTGGCCCATATCAAACCTCCATTATGTAAGTTATGTTAGTTGAAATCATTTCTTGAGACCTGAATGTGTTTCAATGGGCTAATCACATTTAATTAATGTAAAATTTTTAATGAAATTAATCACTCTTTACATACATGATTTTGGGGATGATCTATTTGTTCTCCACTAGTAGCTTATTAATTTCAATTTAAATATCTGGCAAAATCTACTCCTTTTTCTTGTTTTTAATTGCATCATCTTTTATTAAGGTTAATATTGGTTCACATACCTGTTTAAGATTTAGGGGTGCATGTTCAAACATAATAGAATATGTAGTATGTTACTACACCATGTCCAGCATCAAAGCACCCACAATCCTCAATCACAGTTCACATTGTCTCCCCACTTAATTGCTACCCATCCCTACCCTTTCCTCCATGTAGCCTCAATTCGGCACTCAGATTTTAAGGATTTGTTTTGGTTTAGCTTTATTGTTCCTTTGCTTTATTTCTTTATATTCCATACAAGTGAAATCCTGTGGTATTTATTTTTCTGATCAATTCTGCTTAGCATAACCCTTTGCCAGTTTCATCTATGTTGTTGCAAATAGCAAATTTTTATCTATTTTTAAAAAGCTGGTTAGTATTCCATTCTGTATATTTACCACATCTTCTTAATCCGCTCATCTGTCATTGGGCACTTGGGTTGTTTCAATAACGACTATTGTAAACAGTGCTGCAATGAACATAAGAGAGTGCATGTATTCTTTCAAATTAATGTCTTTGATTTCTTTTTTTGGATTGATATCAAGGAGTAGAAGCACTGGATCGTGTATAGAAGATGTAGTTTTAATATTTTCAGAAACTTCCACATTGTTTTTCATAGATGTTGGACTGATCTGCATTTTCACCAATAGTGTAAGAGGAACCTTTTTTCCACACCTTTGCCAACACCAGTTGCTTCTGATCTTTTTTGTAAGGGCAATCACTCCTGAGTGATGCGGTGGTTTGAGTTTGCATTTCCCTGATGATCGGTGAGGATAAACATTTTTCATGTACCTGTTGACCATTTGTATGTCTTCTTTGGAGAAAAATCTATTTAGTTTTTTGGTTCATTTTTTGACTGGGTTATTCTGTTTTCCTTTTGTTGAGTTGTATGAGTTCTTCGTACATCTTGTATGTTAGCCCTTCATTGGACGTATGAGGTAAAAATATTTTCTTCTACTCAGATATCTATTCATAGTGAGTTTCCCTCACTATACAAAAGCTTTTTAGTTTGATACAGATGCCCACTTGTTTATTTTTCCTTTTGTTTCCATTGCTGTTGGAGTCATGTTCCCCAAAGCATCCCTAAAGTCAATGTCATGGAGTATTTTGTTTGTTTTCTTCTATGTATTTGGGGCTTTCAGATTTTACATTCAAGTCTTGGTTTCATTCTTTTCCATGTGGCTGTCCAGTTTTTCCAGTTTTGTTAAGGAGACCTTCCTTTTTTCATGACGTGCTTTTTAACTACATTGTCAAAGTTAACACTCTTGTAAGTTATGTTTATATCTGAGGTATTAATTCTATTCCATTGACCTGTGTTTATACTTTTATTCCAGTACCATACTGTTTTGGTTACCAAGACTTTCTAGTATATTTGACGTCTAGAAGTTTGATATAGTCCTTCTTTTTGTCAAAATTACTTTGGCTGGGTGTTTGGGGTCCTGAAAATCATTCATTTCTATGCTGCTATGCTTTTGTGCATCTCATCAACAACTCAACAACCTGTCTCCCTAAACTTAGTTTTTTTTTGTTCTTTCGATATTCCACAAATTCACTATTTTCCTGTTACTATGAAATTATAGCCAAAGATGAATGGGGTTATATGATTTAGTATTTTTACAATTAATAAACAGTAATGTTAACTTTATATTTTAAAGTCATCATAAATAACTCCATCAAGTTCTGACATTTTGAGCATCTTTTACCAAGCATGTGTAACCTGTAGGCTATCCCTCAGTGTCTTCTATTTTTTCTTTTGTTCCTACTTTATACTTTGTAAGTTAAGTATCACTACAACCATTTTATCACTGTACACACAAAAGTGGAACAGCTAAATACCTTGCTAAAAATTACAGTGGCAAGGGAGGATTCAGACATGGTGTCTGAGTCTTCATAGCCTATGCAACTTTTGACAACATGTCAGTAATTCTAAAATTTAAACTAAAAATAGCCAATGAAAACCCCCCATTACTGTGTTTTTTGTCACCTTACACCTGAAAACAGTGTCTTTCATCTTAGCAGCTGGCCTCTCCCATCAGTTGTCTTTAGATACACTGCAAAAAGAGACCTTGGCCTTCTTTCTTATCATGCCCCTCAAGGATTGTTAGTTGATTCCATATTAAACATGCATAAACCTTGCCTAAAAGTGACTCTTCATTCTCCCTGTGTGTGATAATGGAATATGCCAATGTCATAATTATGCAGTTTACTTGAAATGGGCTAATACCCAAAATCTAGAAAGAACTCATAGAATTTAATAAAAAGAAAAACAAAGAACCCAATCAAAAAATGAAACAGAGCTGGACACAGTGGTGCATGCCAGTAAACGTCAGCCTATGAAGCGCAGCTGGGACTGGGACTGGGGATCATGGTTTGAGTCCTGCCGGGAACACATAGCGAGACTTAGTTCCAAAAAAATAGCTGGGTGTGGTGGTGCATGCCTGTAATCCCAGTTACCTGGGAAGCTGAGCTGAGGACTACTTGAATCTGTGGTATCCTGGGCAACGTGAGCCTGCAGTTCCACAGGCAAAAACAGCAAGACCTAGTCTCCCCAAAATAATGAATGAATGAATGAATGAATGAATGAACGAACGAACTAAATAGATACGTCTCCAAAAGCAGCTTACCGTATTGTTATGCAGTTTACATTCCTAGTAAGCAATATACTGAGGGAAATTATGTTATATTTAATAAATGCCAAACCTATTTATCCTGGGATAATGTGGGATATGTACTGCCTTTTCTAACATCCAATGTCTTGAGCTGGTCAAGAGATAAAGACAGCACCCAGCTGGAGGAGCCATCTCTCATTTCCCCAAGTCAGTCAGCAAGACACAGGGACTAAAATCTTGAGTCTGCCATGCTATACACTTTCCAAGAACGCATCTCTTCAAAATCATGAGCAAATTTAATGTGACCCTGGGCTACAAACTTCTGCCCCAGAGCAAAGTAGAAAACTAGTTTATGTAAAATTAAAAGCACTTTGTTTGATCCATCACTTGCTTCCACTCCAGCCTACTTTCAACTGTAGCACATTCAGTGGGAATTACAAGCTTTCTCTCATCCTGCACTGGGGCATAGAATCTATCTCTGCACAACCATGGAGCATAAACATTACAAAAAAATAATGACTTGGAAGCACCAGGCACCTTACCCAAACACAAACTACATGTGTGTTCACAGATGGAAACTAACGGCTGTTTACCCTGGAGGCCCCATAAGAAAGATGCAGTCACCTTTACAGTAAAATGCAACTTACTATTCAACATACAACTGAGATAAAAGGGACAGGGAGTGAATTCCAACAAAGAGCTCTTCTAGTAATTCGGATTTCTTCAGGAGAGCCCAGGTCACTCAAGAATGGTGCAGGCCCCCATGTAACTGATTACACTGCTGATTTTACAAAGGGGGAAAAAAGGGTTGAAGGCAGCTCAGGGATAAAGTGAGTGTGACATTGTACTGTCTGATGCCCTCTCAGCAATGTCAGAAATTTAATGTTGATTAAATGAAGAAAAGAAACTAGACAGGTTGTCTGGTTACAGAACATACTGAAGTGAATGTGAATAGGACTGAGCTAAACCCGAGCCTTTCTGACCATTTCCTGGATGCAACAAATAAGGTCACTGATCCTGGTCAGTGCATCACAAAATAATAACATGTTATCTAAAGTTTCCTGTTGAGAGATGCCAGAAGGTATTGACAAAAGCTTTAGTGTCTTTCTGAGACTTCTGTGGTTTAGCACTTTGTCAAAACAGGATACTATTTAAATTAAAAATTTACTGATTCAATTTCAGAAAAACCCTGCTTTGCTGTTTTTATAACCAAATTCGTGGGTGGGGAAACTTTGACCTTTCTTTTTTCTTTTTTTTTAAAATGTACCTTATATGGGTCTGGCAAGGTACTATATTTAGCAAGCTAGTTTTGAGAAGTAAGGTGTCTAATCAAGATGACTATCACTTTCTATGAATCACTGTACATGTGAAATCATGCACTTGTTACATTATGCAAAAGTAACTCAAGTGAAACAAACAAACATACTTGTTTGCATACATAAGTTTTGTAAAAATCTCTGTGGGGAGGAAAAGGGGAAATACACACAGACTCACCACAGCATAACGTGCTTCCCATGTGAATCTTGTCCCACATGCAAAAGTATTTCTTCAGAAAAGAAGAGTAAGCAAGGTATAGATTATGGTCAAGAGAGCAAAGTGAACAGCACATGCACAGTGGTAAGAACCAAGAGGCTGGAAACAGAGACCCTGAGAACTTGTGGAAATGTGGCCAAGTTGACTCCTGTCTGGAGGCTTCTCTATCTGTTTCCCCTCTGTCGGAAACAATCTGCCCCCCAGGACCTTATAATATTCAAACCTTCATTCCACTGGGGTCTAGTCAAAGGTTATTGGTTATTCCCTCAAATAGGTCTTCCCTGGCCGCTATATCTCACAGGGTAATCTCATAACTTCTGTTTACACCTCACCCAACTTGGTTCTCTGGTTAGCTTTCATCATCACTTAATGCTAGCTGATTTCATTTTCTCCTACAGGTTTAACATCTGATAAGAACATAAACTCCATGAAATTCAGAGACCCCTTCTGCTTTTACATGCTCTACCATGAGCAGCAGGTAGAGCATCTAGCCCATACTTGTCAGATGTTGAACAGTCTACTCTGAAAATACTTAATCTTCATTTTCCATCTGACCTCCTAACTACTTAACTGAACATGGCATTAACAAAATAATTCCAAGGACGTGAAAGACCTCTGAGACACAAGGCAGACAGTTTGACAGGAGCAGTGAACTACTTATTCTCTTTATGATTATCTTCTAAAGTCTCACGACCGTTCAGGGGGAAAAGACCAAAGGAAATTTGGAGAACTTGAGAAAGACATATAACTATTCAAAAATATCGGTGTACATCATCTCACCTCTTGTCAATTTCTCCTAGTAGTCACAGTAAAATCTTTTAGAGAGGTTTTAAAAAAATGTTGGTGCCAGGAGCAGTGGCACAGGCCTGGAACCCCAGCTATTTGGGAGGCAGGTTCAAGAATACCCCGGGCAACATAGTGAGACCTAGTCACTAAAAAAAAATAAAATTAAATAACTAAATAATTTTTTTTAATGTTGGCAATGGCCTTGAACCAACAGTGCACAATTGCTCATGACACTTGTTTATCTTCTGCCTTATTTTCTGTCCAACACAGCTGAAGGTCATGATACATTACAAGCTGTTACATGGGCTCACTCATGCAGCAACTCAAAATAAGGCTAATGCAGAGGGTGGTACTGGTGGTGCCCAGCTTCTAAGATGGTCCCTAAATATTCCCATGTGATATTCATGTTTTGTGTTGTTGAATATGGCAGAAATAATGGTAGCTAACATTCAAAGCTAGGTCATGAAAGATTTTGAATGCACTAGGGGAAACCAGCTGCCATGTTAAGGGACACTGAAGAAACTGGATAGAGAGGTCCTCTTCAAGAGAAAGACCTGCCAACAGCTGTGTGGCTGAGCCATTGAGGAAGTGGAGCCACAGCCAAAGCCAAGTCCTAGCCTCACATTTCAACTGTAATCTCATGAAGACTACAAGCCAGAAACACCTCAGCTATGCCACTCCCATATTGCTAATTCACCAAAAGTGAATGAAACAATCAAAGCTAACACTTATTTTAAGAAACTAAGTTTTGGGCTAGTAGTGACCAATACTCATAAGGAAAACTGTTTACTGTCTAGTTTGTATTTCCATTCCTCTTGCAAAAACACAAATCTTTTTGCTCCATCCTTGCCATATAGGAATCACCACAGCACAGAGTCCTAGTTAAGAAAACTGAGTTCCAGTTTTCACATGGAGAGCTAGCTAAAGAGGATACTACATTGGCAATCAGTATGCAAACACACAAAGATCTCAGAATTCAAAAAGCCCTGGTACTTTCGGTCTGTTGCAGAGCACTGAACCCTGCTATGATTTGTCTACACAAGAAGTTACTGGTGATTTACAAGAGGAACCGACAGGAGACAGGCACATGCCTGAGGTGAGTATAGCAGACCACATTCACAGCAAGGTAGAAAGGGAGGCTTTCTATTTTTTTTTTTTTGAGACTAGATCTAGCTATTTTTGCCCATGGAACCACAGGCTCACGTTGCCCGGGGTACCACAGACTCAAGCAATCCCCAGCCTCAGTTTCCTAGGTAGCTGGGATTACAGGCGTGCACCACCACGCCCAGCTATTTTTTTGGAACTAGGTCTCTCTACCTTGCCCCGAGAAGGATTCGATCCTCACCATGGCTTCCTAGGCTGCTGTTACAGGTATCTGCCACCAGGCCTGGCAAGGGAGGCATTTCTATGCTCCGGACAAGTGGTGTTCTGTAGGAATGTTGTACGAGCCTCTGAATGCCTTTTTTTGGTCAAGTTGGAAAACCAAACTCTGATGGGAAAATTCCAGATACAATAACCTTTGTGACTAACTGCACAATATGTTAAAAGCTGTGTGCAAATGAAAGAGTCCTATAGGATTGTCAGTTTATAGTCCCTAAAGGAGAAACAATTCCTTGTGCCCCTCACTCTTCTCCCATTATAAGTGTAAAGGTTCTTGCTCTTCAATGAATTTTGTTTCCTAAGCTTCTTCCACATTTTGCTGCCCTGTTTGTGTGAAAGTTGTCATCATGGCTGTTAGAAAATATTTGCTCCCTTTTTCATAAATGCAGTAAATAATGTGATAATACAGAAGTGAAAGAACAAGTCTCCTGCAGGTGTGAGGACAATCCCCCTTGGGGGAAAAAGTAACAGGGCAATGAAGAATAACAAATTACCCAGTCCCCAAGAGTAGCAAGTCAACTCTGGCTAAAAGTCTTCATCAAAAGATAACTTTAAAATCCATGTTTCTCTTTCCATGACATCAAGACCCAAAAAAGGTAAGCATTATAAGGAAGCTAGAGCATTCCCTGGTTCTCTTTGCACATAGGTGACTTTAAAGTATAAAAGAGAAAAATAATTATGCAACTTCCTCCTTAGAATGGAAAAAACATGAGGTCAGGGGTAATGCTCTTGGTTAGGTTCACAGAGGACCACCACCAACCCTGTCTTAGGTATAGCTAACCCAAGCATCACAGGGGAGCTAGATCCCTGTACATACCTCTAGGTGAGAACATCAATGTAGCATATGCATATGCATCTGGTATACATGAAAGATTCAAAGATGATAACATAGCATGACCATTCTAAATGCCGTCTGCTCTCTGATATGCATGGGGGAGGTGACGACTGCCATTGTCCACCCATCTATTGTCACTGAAAAGCATTAATATTACACACAATTTCAATTCTTTTTGTGCAGACAAGCCTCGTCTCTCACCAACAATATTTCACATCCTTCATCACAATATCATTATATCAAGAGTAACTTACATCTTGAAAATTATATGTACCTTTCAAATATACATATTTCTAAGTATATCATCCAAAATAATCTGGTGGGTTGGCATTCCTACTTTATAGGGGAGAAAAAAAGCAAGCTAACTTGGACAAAGTGATATAGCTGGCAAATCCTTTTTAAATTTGGGTATATCTGACTCTAGAATCTTAACAACTAGGTTTTACTTTCTTAGCATTGCTTCCAGATAAAGATTAGGGCAACTCCAAGCTTCTTCCTAACCAATAAACATATTCAGCCAATGAACGTAAAGCTATTACTGTTGTTGTTGCTATTATTACTATTACTACCACTACTGCCATTTATACAAATGAAAATATAATCATTATTCTATCGCTATTGGTAAAACAAAGATCACTAAAACTCATATCTGAGGGTGAATGTGGGAAGCATAGCAGTGAAGAGAATTTGGAAGCAAGAAATTAAGATAAAGTATTTAGCTTTTACAAAAGTCAACAGAAAGGGCGGATATGCCAGTCTCTACCTTTGAGAGAGAAGTGGGGTAGGATCTTCATGGGACTCAGCGAGCAGTATTAATGGAAACTGAGGGTCACGTTCCTCCTCCTCAGATTGAGGAAAGGAAGAGGCTGGTCTGGTCGGTGGGACCAAAGCAAACCTTCACTAGAAGGAAACTTTCAGAGGAAATGATTTAAGCTTTTTTGGTAAGAAAGGTATTTTTCAAATTTTCTTTTGAAGTTCTTATTTCCATCTTAAGTCTACACAAATAAAAATAATCATCAGTTTTCAAAGGGTCTTGTGGTTCACTGTGGGGGAAGGAGTTTGGCTTGGTTTTCTTCAATAAAGCTTTCAGAACTTTGGAGTTTTTCTTATTTGGAGAGAAAATGTAAGCTCTTAGGGAGAAAAAATGGAAGCAGTATATGTTTCCAGAGATTACCGCAGTGCTATCCCTACCCAGATAATGATACTGCAAATGAAAGAGGCAGAGGATGTAATATGTGCCAAGTTAAAGAGATACACTTTGGATATGTATGAAGAAGTAACATTAAAGAGAGGACCTCTGAACTGTCATTAGGAGGACATACTTAGCAAAATGTTTCAAAAGAGAACATTCTAGAAGAGTAATGCCCAGCAGAAATTTCTGATGATCAAAAAATATTCTGTTTGCATACTTCAAAATGGTGGCCACTAGTCATATGTGGTTATTTAAATGTAAGTAAACAACAATGAAAAAGTTCAGTTTTTCAGTTGCACTACTCACTCGTATGCTTCTACAGTTTCCTATGTAGATACTTATTAGTGAATTTCTTACATCATTTAAAATTCTCTCTGAGCAGTTTCCATTTCAACATAAGGATTGAAAAATACTCAATTTTGTACTCCAATACAAAATGGGTTTCACTACACAACAGGTACATAATAAAGGTTAACATGATCAGATAAGGGAAGGGAAGAGTAAAAGCGCAAATCACTCAGTCCCCGAGTCAATTCTCACATTTAATTCGTATGAATCTTGTTGTCAGTTACAATTGTATCATTTAATACCAAATTTTGATACCAAATAAGATCTAGATCCTGATGAAGTTGATGATCATGAAACTTAGATTGTTGATGATGATACTAAGGATCAATAATATTATCATGAGAATGTCTTGGTGCCCCAAAACTTTATTTTATGTTTCTCTTCAGGCCACATTGCTTTTCTCCAAAACTAATTCATCACTAGCTAACTAATCAACTAAATGAACTGTTTTCTCATTTTTCATGTACCATTCTCTATATAACACGTGACCAAACTTATCTTCTCAAAGCTGTCTTAACTAGCAAATCCAAGTTTCCAACCAAAAGTAAACAAGTGCTTTTGCTAAAGGTCAAACAGTAAATATTTTAGACTTTTGTAAAATATGCTACTCATAAATCACCCAACAGTTCTCTTAGTCAACAGAACAAATAAGTTGGTTCAATAAAACTACCTGTGGACAGAGAAAACGAAATGTCATATACATTTTATGCTTCATGAAATAATAGTTTTCTTTTGATTTTTTTTCGATCATTTAAAAATGTGAAAGTGTTTTGGATTTGAACCAAAGACCTGTATTTGCCAACCTCCTCTCTAAGGCCTGTACCCAGCTCACATGTTTCATGATAAAGTTAAAAGTCCAAGTATTACAGGTATCCTGACACTGATGGGAACTTCCCCGTTACTATAGACAACAAGCTATTCAAGAGTTATACAGTCCATGGCTTAATTTTAAAAATACTGAATTTATAGATAATAAAATCTGAATTTTGTTTGTTCACACACACACACACACACACACACACACACACACACACACTTACTGGAACAGACTCAAGTTTCTTCATTGTCCTTTCAGGAGCCAAACCATGGTCATGTTGGTTTTAAAGAGGTTGGTGAAGGATGGTGGTGATTAGAGCAATCCTGAAACATCCACTTACTTTGGTTGCACCTCCACCCGTTGTTACCATCAGCTGATGACATAAATAAAGCTTTAGCTGGTCTCAAGATTCTTTTAAAAGCCAGCTTTGTCCAGTGTTCTATGAGTCAAGATCCTAATCTACGTAAGAGCTCCTGCACTACGAAAAGAGTTCATGCAAGCTCATTAACTATGTCTTTGAATTGCAGCTACATTATCTTCAATAAGGCATTAATATATTGTGCATGAACTGACACCATGTCATATAAAGTGATAAGTCTCCTAGAATACATTTCCAAAGCCAGTATTCTAAATAAAGGCTTGTAGGCAGTGAAATATTTATTTTCAAATTCATCTGTGTACATTTTCAAAATTACTGCTCTCTAAATTTTCTTTGAAATGTCTGACCTGCTGTTCATAAGTCAAAAAATATAATCTTACTTTTGCAGAACTCCAATTGGTAAATTATGCTAAAAAAAAAAAAAAAAAGTCAGATTGGCTGCCTGATGTTAGATGGTGGGTATTCAAGTCTTACACAGCTGGGATTACATTAACGAAAAAAAAAAAGTGACACATTGGGGATGTTAAAATTCAGGTACTAAACTGGAGAAAGCGTTGCAGAATTAGCATACCGGACAGAGGTTAGACCACTGAAGAATCAGATCAGCAGAGATGCAGAGAAATTACTGGCTTGAGACATAGACTTCCAGAATAGAACAGTTGGAGTCAGAGTGTCAGCTCAGATCACCTGTGTCTCCTCTTGTAAGAGGCTATTATTTGGAGCCTGTGGCTGCAAAATGTGAAATAGTTGCCCTACTCCAACCCTTGCCAAAACTGAAACAATAACAGAATTTTCTAGTTAACCAGTTTGAAGAACTTGTACCTTAACATCAGGAGCAATCACCCCAAGATAAGTCTCTGAGCGAGAAGCAGAGAACAATTCAAGGTTTGAGGCCCAATCCTCAGTCAGCACTAGATTGATCATTCAACTGTATGTTAGAGGCTGAGGCTACAAGATACCTTTTCAGATGAGTTAGCCTTTTAAGCTGATGAATGAGCCTAGGGGAGCAAATCACTGAGGATGTCCCCAAATAACTCAGGTATCCTACCACTACAGGGAGCTTAAACCCTTGTTGTTCGTTCACTGAAGGTGACAATTTGGTGCTCTACAGCCCTGGTACCCTCCCTACTTGTTATACTTTATACTGGTACCAGTGTCAACCACTATTTGGACAGGTGTAAAGTTACTGACCAGCAAATAACAGATACCTTAAGTTAAAAACATAGGATTGTGGCTAGCTTCTCATAGAAAAGATATAAAGTCAATTAATCAAGGTAACGAAAAGGAAACTCTCCATAAAAACCCATAAAAATCTAAAACGAAGAGACAGAACAACATACAACAAATGATGGAGCAGAAAACAACCAACCAAACAAAAATAATACAAAAACTATAGAAAACTCTCAATTCAACAGAATGGAGAGTTTATGGTAATGATGAGTTTATGGTAATAGTTTAAAACCATGTGCGGTACATTAAGGGGGAAAAATGCTGATCAAAAAACAGGAACACATTAAAGATAAAAATGAGACTGTTACAAGCAGAACTAATATATCTAAAAATACTGCAACTAAAAATTAATAAAAAATTGAGAGCCTCACTAGTATACAAATGCAAATAATGACAACTGTGGACACATCAACAAAAAGGAAAATAAGAATGCAATAGCCTTGAATGAGTTAGATGAAAAAAAGTTTAACAGATAGCTACAGAACATTCTGTTCAACACTACTATACACACATTATTTAAAATTCCATTTTCAAATGGAACATTTTAAAGAATAGACTATATGTTAGTCATGTCAATTATTAAAAAACAAAACAAAACAAAACAAAATCCTGAAGATTGAAATCATACCAAGTACTGCTGATGACAATAAAAAGCAAACTAGAAACTATTTTTTAAAAAATGGGAAAACTTATTACACGGAGCTTTAACAACATATTGCTTAGTAGCTAATAAATAAAAGCAGAAATTAATACAGAAAACAAAAAAATATTAGCACTAGTGAAAACAAGGATATTAACTATCAGAATGTGTGGTATCCAGCAAAAATGGTCATAAAAAAAGGAAATTAATAGCAATACAGGATTGAACACATGAAGAAGCAAGAAACATTCCAAATAAACAATTTAATATTACATCTAAACCACCTTGGAGAAGGGAAAACATGAGACTCAAAGCTAGTAGAAGGAAAAAAGTAATAAACATACTAGCAGAAATAGGTGAAAAAGATCAAAAAGACAATACCAAAAAAAAAAAAATCAAGGAAACTCAGCATTAATTTGAGAAGAAACAACTATTGGCAAACCTCTATGCTAACAGAGAAGAGAAAAACATTAATAAATTGAATCAGAAATAAAGAGAAAAAATTTCCACAGCACAGAAATACAAAAGATCATAAAATAAATATTACATAAATAAACTATTACTATGAAAAATGCTAATAAATTCAATAACAGAAATGGATAGACATCTAGCACAGTGTAGGTTACCAAGACTATGCTGAGAAGAAATAGAGAAGTTGAATAAACCCGTCACAACCATGAAAATTGAAACAGTAATAAAAAATTACCCCAAAAACTAAAGCCCAGGGTGAGATGGCTTTCTAAGAGAATTCTAAACCTTTAAGAAGAATTTATCCGTATCTTGTTAGATTATTTCTAAAAACACAAGATTGAGTAATCCCTAATATATTTATGACACCAAAATCATCCAAGTATCAAAACAAGACAAAGTCAGCACAGGAAATTATAGATTAATGTTCCTAATGAATACCTGTGAGAAAATGTACAAAAAATATTAACAAATGAAATTCAACAACACATTAAAAGCATTATCATTAAAATCAAGTGGCATTTATCCCAGAGATATAAGAATGGTTTAATATATGTAAAAAAAAGATAAACAAAAGAAAAAAGAAAAATCATATGACAATATCAATAGATGTCAAGAAAGAACTTGATAAGATTTAGCACCTATTTTTTATAAAAATGCTGAACAAGCTGGAGATAGAAAGAACCAGCGTCAACATTCTCAAGACCATATATCACAGATTTACAGCCAATACAATATTTTATGAAAAACTGAAAACTTTGCCTTTAAAATTAGGAAAAAGACAATGATAATCACTATCACTCCATCTGTTTAATTCGGTATTAGAAGCTGTAGGTAGCAAGGCAAAAGGAAGTATTATTATACATAGAAAATCTGAAGATTCCATCAAATAACTATTTGAAGCAATAAATGAGTACAACAGAGTGACAGGATACAAAAATCAACATATAAAAATTTGTTGTGTCTTTTATATATATAAGTAATGAATAAGGAAAAAAAATAAGTAATTCCAGTTCTAATAACATTAAAAAATGTCAAATACCCAGGAATTCACCTAACCACTTAACAGAAGAACTCAAGCAATGAAATAAGACATTTAATGCTCATGGATGGGGAGAATAATCACCATTAAAACGACTGTTCTACCAAAAGTAATAGATAAATTTAATGCAATCCTTACTAAAATTCTTAAAATACACTTCAAAGAAATTGACAAAAAATGTTATAATTCATAGAGAACTATGGAAGGCAGTATATAGCTATAGCAATCCTGAGAACAAAGGAGAGAAACAAAAGCATCATATTATTTGACTTTATATTATAAAGGACTAATAATTAAAACAATATGGCATTGCAATAAAAAAGATACATGGACCAACAGAATAGAATCAAAGGTCAGAAATAAATACACATATATAATAAATACACAAATATATTCACACACAATGTATGATAAAGGAGTCATAACCATAAATGATGAAATTCTCTTTAACAAATGGTACTGGGCAAACTGGATGGTCACATGTAAATGGATGAAATTGGATCAATCTCTAATTCCATGCACAAAAATAAATTCTAAATGGATTAAAGACTTAAGTATAAATCTGTGAAAATGAAATATATAGCATAAAACTCCTGGTATATGTTTCATGACATCAGTGGTAATGACGTTTTTTAGAGACTTAATTCCCCTGGCAGAGAAATTAAAAGGAAATATAAACAACTAAAAGTCTCTCAAATTAAAGTCTTTCAAATCAGCAAGAGAAAATATAAAAGACATCCTAATGAATGGTAGAAAATATATATTACATAACTAACATGGGGTTAATATCTATGATATATAAATGCTTATAAATTCAATAATAAAAAACAAACAACCCAAAAATAAATGGAGAACAGATTTGAATAGACAATTCACTTAAAGAAAATCCAAAAGGCCAATGAATACCATGGAAAAGATTCATTGTAGCCTTTATTAAGCTAGACAAGTTTTAAAATCTCACACTTCTGAGAATGGCACATGTTAAAAAGACCACCAACTGGTGGTGCTGGAGAGAAAGCGGAAAAGTATATCAGTAACCCTAATACACTATTGGCAGAAATTTAAAATGGCACAGCTATTTTGTATTTAGAGCAAAAAGCTAAAAATGAAAATACTATATGATCCAAGTAACTTTTGGCCATTTATTTAAAGAACATGAAATTGCAATTCAAAATATTTTGCTTTAAATGTTTACTACAGCATTAATTACAATAGATAGGACATAGAAACAAACCTAAGCACCTCCTGGGAGAGGACTGGATTAAGAAGATGTAGTATGTTCACACCGGAATATTACTCAACTATGAGATGAAATGTTCCCATTTATAGCTAAATGGACACAGCTCAAGGAAACTTCAAAAAGAAAAGAAATTCATAATAATAATATTGGCTGTTTATGTAGTACAAAAACAGCAAAATACTTAAAAAACTAGGGGATAGTAATAAAGTGAGTTTTCTGAGCTTAAGAAGAAATAAGAGGGTAAGAGAGATAGATGAGGAAAAGTTGGGACAAGAAATGCTTAGATCATTGAAAACATAACATGATGTTAAGAAATGAGCAGAGCAGGTATGTGTTTATAAAGTACTTACAGAAAAAAGGTACTAGATAAACAAAGACTCCATATTAAAAAAAAAAAATCGAGTTTCTGAAAGAGGCATGGACTGAACTCCTAGAATGTGCCTCTGAGATTTGGGCCAATTTTAACACTTACCTGAAAGTTATTCAAATGGCTTTGGTAGGAAATCAGGTTAGTTATCTTGAGGGATTTACAATATTTTCCAATTTGGGTTGGGCTGGAAATATTGTAAAATTGAAGACACCATAAAAGCATGATCAATAAGTCCACTCAAAAGCAGAAATGCACAAGCACAAGCTTATAAAGGAAAAAAAAAAAAAGACAAACTGCATGTTTTAATCCTGGATAGATATATATAAATCATATCTACCATTTCTCTCTCTCTCTCTCTAGATATACAAACACACTATATATGTAGAGAAAAATTTTTAAATATATAAAAATATTATTATATATACTACATATTATATAGTATTATATATTGCGTATATTTTATATATATATATATATATAGAGAGAGAGAGAGAGAGAGAGAGATATTATATTCAATATGATCCCTACTGGATTATCCTTTGTTCTCACTCTGAACTTTTATAAGGGACTCCATGGTTAATAGGGTGGATGGCCTACCTAATTCTTAGTAAGTTCAATTTCCCCTTCACAGTCACATCCTAGGCAAATTCCCAAGGACAAACACAAGACCTGCTTAGGAGTTTTCTGACATCTTGTGATAACCACTGATAGTTTGCATTGGTGAGATGAGGTTAAACAGTCCATTTCCACTACTCTGTAAGGAGGCTGAGAAGCAAAGAAACTAAGGGGAGAATAGAATGAAGGAGATTGAGATTTCAAATAAAACTGCCTATAAAGATCATAGGATTTTTTTCTTTTTTTGGGCAGATGGCAGTAAATTGCTATAGTGTGATAAAGTCAGAAATTATGAAAGTACACTGACAAATTGGAGTAAGTTGTCCTGAAAGTTGTGCTTTCCTCAATCTCACACAAGTATGTGGGTGGTATGGTCTAGCTAAGGCCCTGCTAGCTAGCAACGTCCATTTTCCAGAATATCAAAAAAAATACTGCTCTTGCCATTATACCTATGAAATGCATGAGCAGATGTCAAACTAAGAAGATGGAAAGAAAGAAAGGGTGTTGGGTGGCACCTCTGTGCAAAATAGAAAACGTGCCCCCTTCCTCCACGAAGACACAAAACAGGCCTCATCTCATCTAGGGTGCTGGGACTGGCTGCTGGGTTTCAGTCCTCACTTACTCCTTCATTTAAATAACTGTTCAGTGAAAACCTACAAGATGATGATATCTTCTGCAGAAGAAAGCAAACTAGAGCCTTAATCTGTTCCTGTCACCCAAAATTGTTTTTATATTTTTTAGTAGCCAGGAGAAAAATCAAAAGAATACTTCATGGTATGTGAAAATTAGATGAATTCCAAATTTTAGTCACAAATGAATTTTTTTTTTTAAATGCAGTGTGGTCACTATGCATGTACTGCCTATGTCTGCTTCTGCATGACATATATATAGCAAGCAATTTCCACAGACAGTGTTAGTTCATAGATACAGAAATAGTTATTATCTGGCCCTAACAGAAGAATTTTGCTGGCGCATGATCTAAAGTTAAAAAAGTGAACTATTAAGTCCTATTCCTTTTGTAGATTTAATGAAAAGTTTTGAACAAATATGACAGGTGAAATAGTTTCTTTATATAAACAAACTTGAAACTGAGAAAACGATGAACAAGGTCAACTTCATTACCTAGTCGCCTTGACAGCACCTTTAAATGTCATTAATCAGTATGTGCCTTGCATGACTTGCAAGGGCTCATTATAAATTACAGTATAGGGGGCCCCTGACATGATCCAAGGACTGTTAACAGGACTCTGGTGACGTAATGTGATAAAAGATTTTTCTCTGTACAGCTCTATATGGCGTAGAGTTGGAGAATTTCCAAGAAATTTAACTTCCAGACTGTCACCTTTGACTATTCAAGATAATTTCACCCAAGCACCTGGCATTCTTGAAGAAAACTCTGTTTTCTGGAAACGCTTGTCACTGGGTGCTGTCCTCCAAATACAAATCTGAAGCTGCCCCCCTCAACCCTGACAAGATAGACTAAATCCAGGATGTAGATTTTCCAATTAGACTCTTTTTAAACATCTGTTGTTAGGCTGCATTTAACATTAGTTATTTCAGCAAAGCACAATTTGATTAGACTGTCTGAAAGCAAGCCAAATCTGCAAAATAATAGCTCAATTAAACTCTGTTTTGCTTTCATTTGTCTTAGATTTTCCTGAGTGTGATATTATTGCAAATAATCAAGTAAACCAATTCCTCTCACACTGAGAGATTTAGGCATATTTTCGATCTTTCCTCCACGTCTATTTAATAATCTATTCTATTTTCTCTATGCTACATTGAGTTTAATCTTGACACAAATATATTTGCGTATTTTATCTTTAGTTTCCTTTAATTCTCTATATTTATGAATTAAAGATCTATGCCATTAATATTACACCTTTAATACATTAGCCAATATACAATGGCAAGCACAATGCATTAGGATAGTCAAATTGCACTGCACAAGTTTTCTATTCTGTGCAGTATGCATTTCATCGACCCAGTGAAAGATCTAGGCAGGACTGACACTGGATTCTCCTAGAGGTTTATGAACCCAAGACCGTCTGCAGCCTCTAACAAAAGCAGTATCAATTTTCCTTTCTTTTTTGGCTTAGCTATTTTGCCGATTCATTCATCCATAATGATCTACAGATTGGCTACTTTGGGTCAGGCATGGTGCAAAGGACCACAGCTTTGAGATTTCAAATTGGTGGGGGAGGAGGTGGATCAAAAAAAAAAAAAAAAGATTTCAAGTGCGGACTATCTCCTTGGGTAGGGACTATCTCCTTGGGTATTAAAACAACCTAGTATTAACATGATTGAAGATTTTACAAAGACAAGAACAAAAGAAAAACCAGGATGAAAATTTTAGAACAGGATGATCCTAATTTATGGCCAAATTGGTACAATTAGAAAAGCATTGCTCATCCTGAAAACGCCCATAATGGTAACATTATCAGGTACGATGAAAACAGCTGGCACTATGTATTTGTTGTGGGCAGGCACCATTCGAGCATCTTTACATGGAGCAACTCAGTTCATCTTCATAGCAGCAACTCCATGGGCTAGACTGTGACCATCCCTGCTTTACAGATGAGGAGCCTGATATCTTCCAAGCATCAAGTCTGGTCAACTGACACAGCTGACCACAACCAAAAGGATAATCTCTATCAGAATGCCAAAGCATATTCTTGAATGAATCGAGTGAATTAAAATATAATGTGGAGTTTAACAGGTTGTCATTTTCCTTTTGAAAGGAGTCAATATAATTATGAAAAGAGCTAACTTTTCAGAGAATTTACTAAGTCCCAGGTACTGTGCAAGCACTTTTCATGCATGAATCATTTAATCTTTACCTTCAGTTACGTAATCAGTCATACTTTCTAGATGACAAAACAGGCACAAAGAGACGTTAAGCTACTTTTCCAAAGCCACACAGAGGTAAGGGTAATGCCAGAATTGAACATTGGCAGCCTGACACTAGAAGTAGGCTTGTATCACATGTGCCACCTCTCATAATATTCTGATATACCAATATATGAAACTCTTAACTACCTAGCTGAATTTGTATGGTGACCAAGGGTATAAGATCCTGTGCCTTTTATTTTATTATGAAATGGTACAGTTTCAGAATAAGAATATAAATGGCTTAGTCTCATACTGTGGATATAAAGAAAAACAAAACTATCTTTTTTATTTGCAATAATATTTCAATAGTTGCTACAGGATCTATCAGACTCTCCTCCCCCACTCCCCCAATAATCCCAAATACTTCTCTGTTCTGGTATGTGTCCAGGATAGACTTTGTAAGCTAAATCTGTGTTATGTTGGGGAAAGACTAGGCACACATACCACCATTCCCAACTCTCCTGCTCCTGGCAGACAGAGCTAATACTGGCACTCCCACAAAAGCCATCCTGGACCCAGAATCCTTCAAGAACATCTAGGCAGAACCACTTTGTATGTAGATCAAATACAATCCCTTTATTCTGCCTATGCTAGGTGTTTTGGATGCTTTATTTTGTATCTAGAATAAATAACCATCCCTTTATATTAGCAAATGAAGAGCAAACTAGGTAATTCACTGATATCTTACTAAAATTAGTTACATCAGTTCTAATGAAGCAGCTCATCTGTACGTAGTCAAGGGAGCACCTAGCCTGCAGGTCCAATGAGCAGAGGAGACTAGAAGGAATCTACAAGGTAGGAACAATAGACATTAATGGGAAAAAAATGCAATGAGCAACCTCACAGAAAATTTTGAAAAGAAAAAACAGAAAGTCACATGGGTTTCGGATTTCTTCCTAAGAAAGTAAGCAGAGATATAATTCCCTTGGAATTAACCCAAATATAATTTAATATCCAGGGTCTTCCTCAATCTAATTGACAGGTGGTTGAACAGACAATATTGGCAGCCCTGGATTTCTGGAACTCTGAAATATTATGAGATGGACTGTGCTTATTTCCCCCTCTGTATAGAAGGGAGTCATAGCTCTCAATTTCCCTCTTACTGCTCCCAGTAAGAAGATTAGAACCTTCTCAGAACCTCCAAGTTAACCCAAAGCTAGAATACAAAAATATGTTGATAGAGGCAGTAGAATTCAGACTTAGTATTGGGGGTAAAAGCGAGCCACTGAGAAACTTTGAAAGGCAAAATGATGATATTCAGGGGAAGGCTGAAACCAGTAGGTGACACAGAGGATTGGAATCAAGAACAGAAGATGCTCTGAAGAGACCAACATTCTTGCCAACATCTACGCTTATGCCTAGGTGAAGGCCTGAACTATGGAACAAAAAGCAGCAAGGGAAACAGAAAAAGAACTGGGCAGAAGAGACCCACTAGAAGGAAAGATGGCACAACAGATAAGAGCGTGACAAGATGGGAATGAAAGAAATTAATATATCAATGATGACTCAAGACTCAGAGTCTGGCAACAAAAGAGATCAGCTGGATTAAAAGCATTGCCACTGCTGTGACGATGAGTTAAGGAGAGACATGTAGAGGCAGCTGGAGGGGCTCAAAAGGCATGCAGTCATGGTTATGTAGGTATGAGAACAAGCAAAGAGGACAGATGTACTACTGGAAAAGACCAAAGTTGGAAAAGGAATGAATTTGGGTTCTAGAAGAGAACTGGGAAGCAGAAAGAGAATGGCAAGGAGACCAGAGGGCACTGGGCTAGAGACATTTAAAATCAATTCCCAAACAATGAGTGAGTTGAATGAAGGCTGGATTAGCTACCAGAAGGTCAGACAGGTTGAGATGAGGATGAAGACACAATCGCTGATTTGAGTGTCAATGAAATGCCCATTTAAGACCCACATCTTACCATGAATGCCAGTGATGCTGGGCTGCCTGCTTGAACTTTTACCAAATTTCCTCAATAGGACATAACACAAGAGGCCAAGGGCTGGTGCTCTTGGGCCAATTTTGTCCTTGCAGCTTTAAATTCTACTACTTGAGTAGTTAAAAATATGTTCTCTTGATGAATTCAGAAAAATTAAGAGTAGAAGGCAGCAGCCCGAGACCTTTTAGAAATGACTAGTACTTGGTCTCTGAGATTTACTGGGCAATCATTTCAAACTCCAACCATCCCAACAGCAAGGCGCCTGGAGTCCACCAAAAGTTCAAAATGGGATATGTTCTCTTTAAAATTTTGAGAGCGACTAAATATGACAACCATCTGATGTATGAAAATTATTCACAACCAAAAACAGACAGTCTGGAAATAGCCAGGATGACTTCATTTAGACAGAATTACCCAAATCTGTTTCTAATATACACAGTACACATAATAAATTTTTACAATATGACAAGGAAAACAAACTTAATAAAAGTTCCCGATCTTTTGTTACACAAGCATGCTATATCCATGCTATGTTTATAATAGTTTGCTCGTGATATCACAGCTCAGTAACAAAGTCCCAAGCAATACAAAAACAGTTACTAGGCATGACATCAACTCACAACTACCGTAATTACATCAGTACACAAATTTCCCAAACTGTACATTTTCCAAACTGCTTCTCAATTTCAACGGCTGACTTTAGACAATTACTTGCAGAGTTGTCTGAAGGCTTTGACTAATACCCGTCTTCTTTTCTTTCCCAAGCGTCATTTCCCTTTAGAAAGTGCATATTTCAATTACAAGCACTATTTTTCAAATATGCCCCATAAACATATGTCCAAATTAGGAGAGAGTGTGGTCTGGTGGTTAGTGTCAAGCCATAGGCATCAGCAAGTCTGGTTCGTACCTTTGACTATCCTTGTCTGAAAGGCCCAGTCAGTAACTCAGTGAGAGGCAGTGAAAAATAATGGATCAATTGTTGAATCATGTTGTTTGGTCAACAACACTGTTTTCCAGCTATCCGTTTTTCAGTCTGGGCCCCCACTCTCCCCATCTATAAAATGGGACAAATAATAGAATCTACCACCATAGAATTGCTTTACACTAAGTGGTTCCTAGACAGTATGAATTAGTTTGTCATTTCATACCATTATGACTATATTTCCGGGACTAAGTTTCCTTTTTTAAAAACTTGGCTTAATGTACCTGATCCACAGTAAAATTTTCTGACATTACGGTAAGGGTGTCCTCCTGGTTATGTTACCTAGATATAAGTGAGGTGCAATGAGTAAAGTTGGTATGAATGAATGAAATCCAAAGGTTCTGCAATACCCAATACGTCTAAAGTGAAAAATGGTATATTCTATAAATGGTTTTCCTTTTACTTCTTGGAAGACTTTGCTTTCGTGTTCCTGCAGCTAATGTTGATAAATATTTCCAACTCAATTAAAATAGTAATTATGGGGGAAGGGAGAGACAGCCCTGTGGATTTAAAGGACTCTTTCTCCAAGGACCAAACGGTTAAAGCCACCCCATATGCAGGACCTCTGTCTCACTGTGCTGCTTGGTCAGCTGGCTTTCCCGACCAGGCAGGGTGCCAGGGAGCACGGCTACCCCCAATGTCACTTCTGGTCCATGGAGTTTACACCAAATGCTGTTATTCTAGGCTTCACAAAATTTTCTAACTACTGGACAGGGTCCAATGCTGTGTGCTAATGAGTTTCAGATTGGAGGACTTTACTGTGCATGTGTCAGGAAAGTGCCACAATTTATAGCGAGGTGGGGGCGGGGACGAAAAGACACACAAAAAGGAAGAAAAAAACAGTAGTTAAAAATTGCTGGCTACTCCAATTGACAGGGAACGTGACCTCTGCACTTCATCAGAAATTCCTGCAGACTTACAAAATAAAGGAGTTTGCTTTTATCACACACTGTGAGACTCATTTGGAAAAATGGAAACCACTACATCACTTGACCTCAGTGCGCCCTCTTTCAACCACAGATGAGTATTGTGTACAAAACTTCTAAATCAACTTAAGATATTTTCAAAAACTTTTAATTTTCTTCATGAGACTTAATGGTTACTACTTTGAGATTTTGCTTAGAAGGTTCACACAGGAAAAGGACTCATAGAAGTCCAAAAACATTATTTTATCACTTGGGGAATAACAATGTAGCGGCCTCCCCTGGGTGGGCACAATGTGGGCTTCTGCTCCCCAGTATTCCTTGGAAATAATGAGCAAGCCTCGCTTACCCAGCTTTGAAAGTCACCCAAGACTGAATCATGATTATTTGCTTACATTAACAGAACATTAAAATCAATTTTAAACAACTTAAGGAAACTCGAGCCATCTCTGCTCGGTGATTCACTTTTCTGGGAGGCTTTTCCTTCCTTCAAGGCAACCAACTTGTTTGATAGCAAGATCTCTCAGTATGTTATCACAGTCCATCAACACAGAATCCCTTCTTAGGGGGAGTCTAACTCACGTTTTTGAATAATGAGATTACATTTCAAAAAAAAATTGCCACTTTTAGTACTGGTGACTTTAAAAACCCAATCCCTTCACATCCTCCAACTGTCATCAACATTTTTCAGATGATGTCAATAAAACTGATTGCTTGCAGTTCTGAATTCTGCTCTGCACATGGAAACAATATAATTTGTTTTAAAGAATTTTTGATGAGGGCTGTAGGAGAAACAGAACCTCAGAAGGCCTACTCATAACACTCCGGCAGGAGTGGAGAGGGAGGGAACGAACCAGAAGAAAGTAAATGGTGTGAATGTTACAGTATGCTGGAAACTTCCACAAAAATTCCTGATGTATAAACCTTAAACCTTACTGTTGTGCTGACTGACATGTCTTGCTGTCAGATATGAATGATGTTTCTGGAACATTAATATGTTCATTAAATTCCAACTCCTTCCTTGTACTTAAAATATTCTGTACTTTGGCTCAGAGGCATCTTGACAGCTTTGTTGTAATCATATATGTGAGGCCCCCAGACTACACAGTTGTTGAGATGCCTCATACCTACAATCCATCTGTTGCTTTCACAAGTTTAATCTAAGTATTAAGGAGCTGATTGTGGAACCACGTTGATTCGACATCTTCAACTCGGTTGTATATCACAGAAGCCACTATGGGTGGTGACAGACGCGCATGCCACCCAGCAACCATACGTAGCTCCAACTCCCTGATCTGTAATACTACAAATATGGCTGGCTTTTCTCCCCCCAAAGCACAAGTGGACGAGCAGCAAGGGTCCGACAGTGTTATTCCTAATTACCTTTTTTTTCACTCTTGATCCTGTGGCTCTCATAATTAGTTACCTGGGGCTGCAATCCAATTTGAAGTGATGACAAGAAAGTGATCCATGAAAAAGTAATAAGTTAAATCCAATTTCAGCCTTCCTCTAATTAAATGCACATGGAACTAATGACTCCAACCCTAGTATTTCAGTGATAATGGTAATTAGCGAGGTGGGAGTCGCTCTCTTTTTCAACACTGGAGGTGTAAACCACAAGGTAAAATGGTAGGAGCACTCTTAATTACATGTGTCATTTTGTCAGCAATTTACACATTTTTGACCAGTCAAGTATATTTTTTCCCCTATCCCTCCCTATATCCTAGCCCCAGCAATCATTAAAACATACTATTCCAGTTTCCAACACATGGAAGCTGGTAAGAGCACTTCAAACTTGAAGTAACTTTTCTTTACTATTGCTAATTACACTTGCTCTGTTTCTGTCTCTCTCTCACATAGCCCCCTTACACACACCCAAACACACTAGAATAATTATGTATATCTTTGTCCTCTTCATTTATTTTTTTAGAAAGTGTTTATTTCCTGTCAACTTTATTTCCATTTTCTGTCTGACAGTCTGTAAAGGAACAGCCTGAGACCCCTCTGTGGTTACTCCTGCCCACTGAGTGACCTGAGCAGAGGCTGCAGACTGAGTTTTGGTGGCAGGCAAGCATCCCTGTGTCCTGTGGGGAACCACTGTACAGCCCAGAGGCCTGCTTGCCCTCAGACCGGTCTGTTACCTCCAGCTGAGCAACAGTTCTCTGTCTGGAGCATTCATTCACCCTGGAGCATTCATTCCTGTTCCTTCTTGGCCACAGCCTTCTCAACAGCACCCTGCTCCTTCTGTTCCCTCTCTTCAGGATCTCTATGGAAGCACAGATCAAGCATGATCCCCATGGGTGTTGACAGGAGATGGTGCCACACGTGTGGACATCCTAGGCTAGCATCCGCCACAAGAGATCCATTATGAAGCCGGGCGTGGTGGAGCGTACCTGTTGTCCAAGTGCTGCGAGGTAAAAGGCTTGGGATTGCTTGAGTTCCCGGGTTTGAGACTACCCTGGGCAAAATAGCGAGACCTGGTCTAGAAAAAGCAGCTGGGCACTGTGGTGGGCGCCTGCAATCCCAACTACCGGGGAGGCTGAGTTTAGACAGAGATTGCTTGAGTCCTTGGCACCCGGGTAACATAGCGAGTCTCTTAGTCTCCACCCCCCCACAAAAAAAAAGAGACCCGTATGAGTGAGCTCCCTAGGGGCAGGACTGGCAATGCCCACACTGCACAGAGGAAAGACCTATGCATAGACAGAGCAGAGGTCGGCGGAGTAACTGCAAGAAGCTGGTATGCAGCCCTGAAGTCTAAGTTAGCACTAGTGTGGTTCCTAAAAGTGGCCTGGATCTGGTTAGTGAAGGTTCCAGGAATGGGGTGACCACAACAGGAGTGGTCCTACCACAGCAGTGAACTCTAGCACAGTGCACTGGCCAGTGTTCCTGGAGGATGCGGCCCTGACATCAGCTGGCTTTCCAATGGCAACAATGGGATATGAGCCACAAGCAGAAGCTTCTCTGTGGTTCTCTTCAAGTTTTGTGATATAGATGCCATCACTTTTCCTTCTGTAGATGCTCAGTTCCATTTGGAAGTCAAAGTTGGTGCCACCTATGAGAGTTCCTGCAGCAAGGGATTTGAGGATATTCTCTTCCGTTTACAGGACTTCAAGGGCCTCCAACACTAAAAATTTCCCCTTAAGTTACCACAAGAACCCAGAACAAAGCTGCATTGGACTCCATTCTAGGTGGTGAGTGAAAAAGCTTAGTCCTCTTAATTGAAATTCAGACATTACAGTGGAATTGGTTTTTGTTAATTTGTTTTTATTTATTGCTAGTTTCCCATCCTAGAACTGTCACTCTGTGGCAAGTTTCACTTTTCCTCATCTACCGAATGGCTGAAGGACAATTCCTAGATCATAGTGTCAATTATGGTGCTGTGCTAAAGAAAGCACTGACTAAATATCAATTATCTTTGCGTATGGTGGCATATGTATGTGATGACAAAGACATGCATATGAAATATTAGCAAACTTGCATTATAATGCTTAGGTGCATTTAATGTAAGTGAGTAAATGTTCAAATTGGGATACCTGTGAGTCAGAATGATTAATAAACCCAGACAACAGGTGGAGACAGTAGTTGTCCTCTGCAGGCAGGGACACAGGACCACCTTGTATATAGCTGAAGTTGAAACAGCAAAGATGAGTTAAGTATTATTACAACTTATCTTA